>CM031242.1:176117488-176527488 GCA_018340775.1 Taxus wallichiana var. yunnanensis | reverse complement strand
GAATTACAAAATCAGATAAGCATGATCAAATTGAAGTACGGGGAAAACACAAGTAGATACATTGAAACTAGAAATGGGAAACCTACGTGGAGAATAATTTCATTAGATGAGCTAAATGAATTGGAAAGAAAAATTATTGCCCTTATTCAAAATAATATATCAAACATATATATCCCAAATAATAAGGTTGAGGATGAATTAATCTAGAAAGATTCGGGGATGGAAACTACAACGTCAAATCTAGATACAACAGTCAGATTTAAACTCACACTCCTCAAAGATGCTGGAAGAAAGTATGGTGTAAAGAGATAATACCTAAGGTTAACTTTTTTTGGTGGCTCATAGTTCAAAATAAGATCCTCACTATTGACAATATGAGAAGGAAAGGACATATAATTATCAACAGGTGCATCCTTTGCAAAGAGGCTAAAGAAATTGTTGACCACCTCTTCATACACTGCAAGTTCGCTTATAATTTTTGGGGCTTTATCCTAGACAAAATTGGGTTAAAATGGGCCCATCCCAACACTGTGCAAGAAATGAAAGAAAACTAGTATTATCACACCAAAAATGTCTCAGTTAGACTTTTATGGGATCTCATTCTCCCACACACAGTTTGGGCTATTTGGAAGGAAAGGATTAATAGAATTTTTAAAGATAAGATATTAAAGGTGGAACTTGTTTTCAAACATCTGATTAGGTTTATTATTGAGAATTTCAAAACTTCCATTAAATGTAACAAAGGTAGCCTAAAATATTCGATATTAAATTTCTTAGCAAATGGCAACTTCAGCTTGACCAAGATCCTCAACAACAGAGTTCTAAAATTTCTAGGAGTAAGATGGTTTGGAAGCATCCTCAAGAAGGCTGACACAAGTTAAATTTTGATGGGGTGGCCAAAGGTAACCCAGTTAGAGTTAGAGGAGGAAGAGTTATCAGAAATAATAAAGGTGAGCTTATTGTGGCATATGCTAGAAATATTTGTGATCGATTAATCATTACGTTGAAGCATTAAAAACCTCACGGAGAATTTAACTTTCCAATTATTTGAATATTACCAAACTTTGGGTTGAAGGAGATTCCATGGAAATTATCAACTGTCTTCAAAACAAATCTTCCCTAGTTGGAAAATCAACAAAATAATTTATTACTCCATCTTCATGCTAAATAACTTCTCAAGTCATGAAATTTCTCACATCTTTAGAGAAGGAAACAAATTTGTAGATATGTGTGCTAACATTGAAGTGGTCTCTGACATGATTCAAAACTGGATAGAGGTTGACAGTATTCCCACTAAGATCTTAACCACCATAGATAGAGAAAAATAATTCTTCAAAACTAAGGTAATTATGGTTGCTTCTGGTTAGCTTTTGATGGTGTATCCTACCTGGTTCTACTTTTCTATTAGTTGGACCTCTTGTTTTTTGTTAACGGTTGGTCAATTTGGTCTTTTCTAGTTTTACATTTTTGTGTTGGTTATTTCTTCTTCACCAACTATTTTATGATATTCGGTATTTCTTTGGTTTCTTGAGATCTTTATGGTCATATCTGGATTGGAGATCCTTGTTGTAATAGGGTAGGACCCCTACCAAAACTCTCTTTTATCAAATATTAGAAAATATAATAATAAAAGGTATTCTATAATGAACCTCATAAGACTCGGGGAAAATAAAGAAAATATAACTTGAGGGAGGTAGGAGGGGAGGGTGCGGGGAAGGTGGCATGAATGGGCCTATAACTTATCAACTCATCAAACAAATGGTTGAAATAAAATGACATACATAATATATTTAACACCCAATAAACTATGGTGCATCCATATCAATATATCAAACAATATCATAAAATGTTTCCACTAAAACATGGTAAAGTTATCCATATCCATATGATTAGTATCGAATGACAAATTCATGATTAAAATTAGAATTAAATTTATCCATGTAATTTAAGTAAGCTACTAGAAATAAATTTTGTAAAATAATATCACTAAATGGCCATCACTAATATATATAAATTCTGAAAATAAATCTTCCTAATTTTGTCAATGAAGTCTACATAAACTGAAATTAGTAAATCATCTAAAAGTATAAAATGTCAAGGCCCAAGTAATAGTCAACAAAAGTAAATATCTATGAATAAATCAATCATCCTCATCTTGATTCAAATTGAGAAATGACACATTGGTATTAGTAGCACACTCATAGTACTCATAAGGTTATTTCTCAAACGGTCACGAATAATGTTCCCCACCTCATCCTAAATCTCTAATTCCCCCTCTTCAATACCTATGTGACAAAAGTTTGGTTCAAGAGTACCTAGTGTGCTTAGAGGAAGTAGGTACATATTCATATGGTATATAATATGACAAGATGATGATGGGAGATGTACGGTGAAGATAAAATATCTACGACATGGGTATCAACAGGGTATAATTTAGGAAATTATAGATTTGTTGTATGAACCCTCGGGTGAAATTATATGATCTCCATCATGATTGATAATGAAAAGAAAAAAATCTTATGCCATGGATTATTATTGTTTAAAGAGTCTAAGAATAATGTCAAATATCTTTTAGAATTTATTCTCAAAATAATAGTAACTAAAAACCTATGTCATCTAAACAAATATCACATAGGGTCAATGAAAAACAACTTCCATGTCAAAGATAAATGATGAAAAACAAACATAAACCATGAAATTCAAAATAAATAAATATTATTTCATCTTAACTACTTCTTATAAATTCGATTCAATCTCCATAGTTACAATTGTTCCAAACATCTATATGTATGCTCGAAAGAATTCTAGGCTCAACTTTCACAACACACAACTGTTGATAATTTAACTATACTCTAATTTCAAACTAAAAAACACACAACTATGATGCAAACCAAATAATATTTTGGGTTCAAACTTAATATTTTAAAAGAATAACAGTTTCTTCCATAATCTTATACCAAATACCCATACCCATAATATCATACAGGTGTGTGTTATTTTAATCTAACAGTGAAACAAAATTACATATGTTCCTAGTATGCCATTTTGTTTACAATATTTTGAATAACATTCTAAGAACATATTGTAATGTTGTTTCATTGTTAGCTTTGCATAACACACACCTATTTGGACAAATAAGGCCCCGTTTATTGAGATTTTCAACATTGAGAATTTAGTTTTGGATAGAAAGACAAAAAACATATTGATTTTAGGAATGAAATTATTGTTCCAAAGACCATACCAATTGAAATTATTAGGGTCGGGAATATCTTTGGAGGTATCCCATATTAACACCATAAGATCCACTATCAATATGATCCCATGCCAAATCATCTTGTTTAGGAACATAGGTGATATGGATAGAGGAAATGGATTTATTGAGATCTTCAAGGGCCTCCATAAGTTCTAAATTATGCCACTAAAGTGTCTTCCAATTTCATCCTATCTCACCTATGTCCTAGTAGTATCTAACATGTACCCGAAATCCATTTTCAATTGTAGGTGAGCATACTCCAAAGAGCCCTAGAGGCTAGTGGGGTATCATGAAGATAGGAATCATCCCAAAAATGAATAGTCATTCTCTCTCCTAATCTCCACCTACATCCTTTGACCATGATATTTTAGGAACTTTTCATTCCTTTCCAAATTAATGACCCTTTAGGGACATCCTCTTTATAATCCAATTCCTTGTAGTATTCGACCCTAATAATCTTATTTAAAAAGAGTCTTCTTTCAAAAATATCTTGTGCACCTTAGCCATGAGGTATTTTTCATCACTGAAATATTTTTTAAATTGAGGAATTCAATTGATTTTAGATACATAATTTTTTCCCAAGCCACCTAGGGAAGTCTGTTGGAGACTGTCAATCTCGACCAAAGAACCTCTTTTGGATTTTTTCAATATATTTCCCTCATTTTATCTAGAATCATAAAGAGAGACATAATATAAATTAGAATACTTTGGATGGAACTTGTAAGGAGTTGGAATTTACCTACTTGAGTGAGGAGGGATCCTTTATTCATTTTTAAATTTTCATACTATATGATAGTTTTAAAGGTGATGTAGGAGCATCACGGGGAATTTGAATATCTACATGTGTTTTGAAATCTTGGCTAGGTGTCAGATTGCTCACAAGAATTGTAAAATTCGGTCAAGTACGAAGCTGCGGTGAAAAGCTACGTGGCAAGTACATAAAATTTTATCACAACAATAAGATTGTGAGGAGCATAGTAAATATTGTGTGATGGAAGTATGGTTAGGGGCTTGCAAATGTGCTCAAGTATTTTGATGAAGAAGGGGCATGTAATTTTTAGGAGGCATAAAGAAATGGAATAATTGATAAAATTGTGAGTGTGAGGATCTTTCCATACATTAGTGCACGAGACTTGAAGGAAGATAGATTGCACAAGAAAATGAAGATAGAGGAAAACATGATAAATTAGTAGGTAAAGGCCATAACTACCAGCTCAACAAAGGATGTGGAACTTCTCAACTACCATATTAGGGTTTTGGAAACCATTAATGAACAAGAATTCAAACTCAAGTTTGATTGGGATAAGGAGAGGATTTTTTGAAGGAAATTCAAAATCTAAACAGTGGGCACAAATGTCTATAAAATATTGTTATGCAAATACCCCTGGGTTATTTTGATAACTTACATTATTATTTTTGACTTAGGAAAAATTATAATTGATTCAAGGACGTGGAATTCATTTTCCAAGTGTACCAGGTTTTAAGTCTCTTCATGCATCTCCACATATTCCATGATCCTCATTCTCTGCAAGCAAACAAATCATTTTGGAGAAATCTTGAAAATTTCCTAAGTGTCAAACATTTCCCTTGTATTTTGGATTTCAAGTTTTGGGAAACAATTTGAAATTTACGTGCAAATTTTTCCTCGCATATCAAAACCATAAATACAAAGGATTCAATGTATTTTAGGTTTTGGATTTTAAGGTGCAATTTACATAAAAATTGCAATGTGAAACCCGATCCCCAAACCCGACCTTCCCAAAGTGCATTTTAGGATTGAGTTACGATTTACAATTTACATGTAAATTGTAAATTTTTATGCATAGACATGTTTTTATTAAGACTCTATTAGATTTTGGACATTTTGCTATGTTATTTATCCTCATGGACATTATGGTATTTTGGGCACGTAGCACCAATTGGACTAGATTCGTATATTGATATATTTCTTATGATGTTGATGACACTAACAGGGGTACATGATAGTGATATTTATTGGTTAGATGTTGATTTCTTGTGGTCGATTTGATTAATGATATAGTTTTTTGGATTTAATAATGGTAATCTCATGCTAGCCCAAGTGTATGTCGTTGTAATTTTATCTGTGGATGATTCGTGGCAAACTATGTGTATAATTGTATGCATTGCACTATCAATTGTTTAATAATGTTAGGACATTATAAGTTTGATTGAATTTGTGATGTGTAGATGATGTTTATTATATTGGATAGATGCGGTTAATGTGTGCAATGAGTGTGCAGTGACAGGTATAGGAGAGCATGGGTTTCAGGGAAGCTACGTAATTGTGCATGAGCGGCCCACGGGCTGAGTCCTAACCATGCTAAATGTTTGAGGCCTTAGAATATGTGTATTTATTTGGGCACCATGGGTGAACCCTCAATTGTAATGTATTTATGTCTTGTAAAATTAATTATGTTTAGGGTGTGTTTTATTAAGTAAACTAGCTTAGGGGTTTAATGATCTCATCTTAATTTAAGTGATGGTTTTGGGTAAGTGTGTGTGTTGGTAGAAGGGATTGGGGACCACATGTGAACCTTGGGTGGACCCCACACCCTCTACCCTTGTGCCCAAGCATGCCAAACCCGAAATTGGGTTATTTTGGGCATTTTAGGGACCCCTTTTGAGTTTGGGAGTTCCCTTAGCATGAAAATGGGCCCTTGGACCCTACCTAATAGGTAGGGGGCTTATTTCAAGGTTTGGAGGGAGTTTCCTCCCATTTTTCCCTCCTTAGTCACCATCCATGTAAGATGGTTGGTTTGTGTGTATTTGTTAAAAGTTGCTCCACTTTGTTTTATTTTAGTTTTTAGTATTTTGGGTGATAAGGGCTAAAAGGTGAGTTTACTCTTACTTATTTGGTTTTTGGAATCTTTGACTCTTGAGAGAGAGGGGGGTGACACTTGTCACCTTCCCATTGGTGAGGAAACTTTTGGGTTCCTCTTCTTATTCTTCCTCATGTGGAAGGAAGGGGTCTTCTTTGCTCATTTTTTTTTGGGAGAACTTGGAGAATTTTGGAGCTTGGAGGTTTGCTTGGACAAAGGGAAAATCTTAGAGTCTTGGAAAGCATTGTAGAGGTAGGATTCTTAATCCTTTTCTTTCCTAGTTGTGCTTATCTTGTTAACTATGCATTGGTAAATAAAATGATGTGTGTGAAATGATGTGTTGTAAATTTGTATGGTGAATGTAGTTTATTTGTTTTGTTACTTGTTGTTTTCTTTTGTTTTCTCTCCACCATCATTTGGATTGATGGTTTTTGGAGAATGTAGGGGAAGAGAGAGGGATTTCCCTCTCAAACCTCATGGTTGTTGGTCAAGCCATGAAGGTCCCTTCTCATCCCCTCATATGGTTTGAGGTGGGAGAAAGGTTCATATGGCTTGAACCTTTCCCCATTCTTGGTGAGGAAACCCTTTTGGGTTTGAAAATCCTCCCAAGAAGGATTTATATGACATAAAGGAGGAATAAGGAGTTTGTAAACATGCTTTTGTTGGTGTTCCTATGGTTGGACACCTTTGATTTGGGCATCCTATTTCTTCTCTTCCCCTTGTGAGGTTGACCTTGTTCTCCTCATGTTGTTGTTTTACCATGTGTAGTATGTCTAAGTGGTTAAATGGTCTTATGTGTTTCTTGTTGTGTCTTATCCCCATTTTACTTGTGCACATTGTGGAAGTTTGTTCCTCTCTCCCATGGGCTTGGGGGAGGCTAGCATGGCTTCCAACCATGGAAAGGCATGTGATGATGCCTATTGGTTGGGTGGTAAACAAGTCTTGTCTCTTATTTCAACATCCTTGGAAGAACACTCAAGTTTGGAGATAGTTGGAGCCTCTTTCCATCTTGGTCCTCTTGGTCATCCTCATATTTTGAGGGCATTACTTTCATTTTGTAAATAAATGTGGCTTTGTGAAGCTTTCACCTTCTTGTAAAACACCTATCTTTTGTATTTGATGTTATTGTAAACTTAAGTCATTTGCTAAGGAAGTTTTCCTTCATTGTTGCAAGAATCTTGTAAGATTATCATTTTGAAATCATAATGAAACCATGATCCTTTTTATTTCAATGTCTTCATTTGGAAGGTTTTGTTTGTTTAGAAATATGCAAAATATAGTTATGCAATATACATTAAATCTGAAATATTTAGTTGTGCTTACTTTTCAAGTTTTGTTTAAAAAAAAAAAAATCTAGGAAATGGCATATGTGTATTTTCAAAATAAATCTAAACTTTATAAGCTAAGCACTTTTTAAATCTAATTTTTTTTATGGCATCACATTTGGTATCGACTGTGTTCAAACACACGGACTCTTGGGTAACTGGTAAATTAATTAGTCTTGCATTTTTAAAAAAATATATATACATATACATGGATATGTCCTTATTGTAATTTTCTTGCATGAAAATCTGAAATATTTCTTTAGTTAGTATTGCAGAAAATTTGAAATACCATTTAGTTATTTCATTTGAAGGAAAGTTAGTGTTCATGGGGTTTTAGGATTTTTTTTTAAATGGTTATATTATCATTTTTTTTATATAATGGTTTTGTTTGCAAGTTTGATAGTATTAAACAAGGAAATGAAAACAAATTTTATATAGTTACATTTTTTTGGTTTCCTACTTATGACTATATTTTTCCTAGAATAATAAATAAATAAATAAAAAAAAATATATATAATATATATATATATATATATATATATATATACACACATACACACATATATAATATATATATATATAAAAATATATATATATATATATATATATATATATATATATTATATAGTATATATATATATATATATATATATACTTAATAATATATAGAAAAAAATAAAAAAGAGTATATATATATATATATGTTGTTTTTATATATTAAAAAGTAATAAAAAAAAAAAAAAAATAAAATAATAATAAAATAAACAAAATTTATTTTTGGGGGGTCAACCCCCCCCAACTCCCGTGCTGAACACCCCCCCCGCCCCCCCCTCCCCCAACCCCCTGCACCCCTTCCCCCCCCGCACCCCTATCCCACCCCCGCCCCATGTTCCTTGCCCCGCCCCCCTCCCCTACCCCCCCCCCACCCCCCATCCCCCCCCCCGTTGCCTATCCCCCCCATCCCCACTGCCCCCCCCGCCTGCCCCCCTCCACCCAGCCCCACCCTCCCCAATGCCCCCTCCTTCCTCACGCCGATGCCTTCCTACAAAAGGCAACAACAAAAAAAAAAATTAAAAAAAAAAAAAAATGTGCCAAAAAAATGTGTGTGTTGCCGCCTTCCTCATATGTAAAAAATGCGGCATCATAACCCCTTTGGGGTTTTTTTAATATATGGATTAAAATAAAAAAACTAAAAAATAATGTAAAAAAAATATATGAATCTAAAAAAATCGGGTAAGAAGAAATACAAAACGCAAGATCAATAAAACTCCATAGCTCCTCCACCTGCACAAGGAGAAACAAAGAAAACAAAATAAGAGAAATAGAAAGGAAGAAGAAACAAAATGAATGAAAAAAAAAGGAATGGAAAAGAAAATAAAAACCATAGAGAAATTAGGGCAAATTTAGGGTAAGTTTGAAATCAAGGGCCAAGATTGGATTTGATCCTAGGGCTCTCATTCAACCCTACTTTTCTTAAAACATGACATTTTAATGGGTTTGGGAAAATAATTAAGAGGGGTGTGGGTAGATTAAATGTAAAAGGGGAAAACTAAATAAATTAAAACAAGATGATAAATTTTTTAAAAGGGGGAAGACTATTTTTAAGGGTGTAGATTTTTAATCATGACCCTAGGAAGCTTGATAGGGTAAAATAATTAAATTATTATTAGGCTAGTGTTTATTTTATTTTGGGTAATTTAATGATTAATGTAAATTAATTATTAATAGGAAGGGGCACTACATTATATTATAATAATAATAATAATAATAATTAAAAAAAAATTAATAAAAAAAAAAAAAAAAAAGTTTATAAACCATTTTTTTTTTAAAATATTTTTTACCTCGGGTTCAGATGGCACCCAAGAGGGGATGATCGGCTCGAGGCTCGGGACGTAGTGCACCTACGTGGGAGCCACGGCCCCCGATTTTGGGCCTCAGATATTAGAGACCCTACAACAGCTGATAGGCATCGTCGTAGAGAGTGCCTTCCACCACCACAGAGCCGAGAGAGGAGGACATTCAGTTGGGAGATGAGGAGTTGATTGGTGAGGATGCACATTCAGAGCCACCTGAGCACGATACCCCGAGATGAGAGAGGTCACGCAGCCCTTCCATCCTTGGTGAGAGGATGGCCTCATTTCATCACAGCCGATCACATAGCTTCGAGGGACCATTTGGAGATAGGTGACCTTTCACCTGTTAGACCACATCACCAGGATCGAGACACAGGCAAGTGTGATTCGAGACCTTCTTCACCTTCAGCCACCTACTTTCACTGGTTCGACAGATGGCTTTGGGGTAGAGTCCTGGCTCCTTAGCTTGGATAGCTGCTTTGGCTTGCACTCTCATGAGAGCAATGTCAAAGCTAGGTTTGCCATACACCTCCTCCGAGATGCAGCAGGTGTTTGGTGGAGGAATGAGGAGCGGAAGCTCCATTTGACTCGAGATACAGTGACTTGGGAGTTGTTCGAGGAGTGATTCAGGGCCCGGTATATGTCAGAGCATTTTGTGCAGAAGAGGATCGATGAGTTTCATGACTTACGACAGGGTTCTAGCACAAAGTGGCGCAGTATGAGAGCAGGTTCTTGGATCTCTTGCAGTATGTAGACTACCTGCAAGATGAGAAATTACAGGTAAACAAGTTCATTTGGGGCCTGAATGCAGATATAGCAGGAGCTGTTAGGATGTTATCTCCTCCCATGCTTGAGAAGGCCATTGAGAAGGCCTACTTGGCTGAGGAGAATAGGACCAAGGCACAGGAACACCGAGATAGAAACAAGAGCAAGTTCAGGATAGGATATAGGAATTTCAGAGTCAGAGGGCATGGGGTGCAAGCACCACCCCTAGAGGAGGATTCTGGTCTTCTCCAAGCAGCATCGAGAGCTCCACCACACCCACCGCAAGCAGACACAACATCAGGGACACCAGCATCAGAGGGGTAGATAGACTCAGAGTTTTTAGTGAGGTGGATCTAGAGGTGGTTTTGGTGGATCTAGAGATAGGAGGTCGGTACTCATCACTCACAGCCAGCCCACTCATCAGCAGTCTGCTAGGGTTGGACCGGCAAAGTTCAAGTTTGCCAGAGTACATGAGGGACCCCATCTCAGAGGGGTACAGGAGGATGTTTTATTTGTGGGGCTCAGACCATTATGTGCATATGTGTCCACACAAGCCCACTACTACGGATATGCAGAGAGCTCCTAGATCCGAGCAGATGGTGGGTGATGTGGGACGTGCCCATCGTGTATATGCAAAGTGGTTGACAACCGCTGCAAAGTTGAGCATCGTGCCACATCATTGAGATGATAGGTACTATCAGGGGTATTTCTATCTCAAGTATTTTTGATTCAGGTGCTTCAGATTCTTTTGTATCTCCTTCTGTAGTGGACCAGTGTGGGCTAGTGGTGGCTAGGCAACCAGATAGTTGGTAGGTTGAGTTGGCCTCTGGGGCTAAACTCGCCATGGACTCGTATGTGGAGAGTTGTGTACTTGATTTGGGAGTCTTCTCCACTACACTTGACCTCCGAGTTATTCCTTTAGGATCCTATCAGGTAGTGTTGGGTATGGATTGGCTCGAGGCTCATCGAGCCAAGGTGGATTGCAGAAAGAAGGTCATTGAGTGTCAGGATGATCTTGGTAGTGCAGTTGTGATTTCAGGGATGCAGAGACCTATTTCCTTACGTATGATCTCGGCTAAGCAACTCAAGTAGAGCATGTAAGGGATGCCAGTTGTTTGCTATCACTATCAGTGATCATTCGGATAGTACTCCAGAGCATTCACCCCTTGATGATCACGCAGTTTTGAGGGAGTATGCAGATGTGTTTTTCAGGAGAGCTTCCAGGTTTACCACCTAGTAGGGAGGTGGACTTCACCATTGACTTAGTGCCTAGCTCCACACCAATTTCTAGGGCACCCTATCGGATGATGACTTCAGAGCTTCATGAGCTCAAGATTCTAGTTAGAGGAGTTGTTAGAGAAGGGTCTCATTCGACCTAGTGTATCTCCTTGGGGAGTGCCAGTTATATTTGTGAAGAAGAAGGATGGTTCTCTCAGGCTTTGTGTAGACTTTAGATAGCTCAACAAAGTCACAATAAAGAACCGTTACCCACTCCCCAGGATTGATGACTTGTTTGATCAGATGTGGGGAGCTAGAGTGTTCTCCAAAATTGATCTCAAGTTAGGGTATCATCAGTTGCGCATATCAGATGCAGATATTCATAAGATAACTTTTTTCACACACGTTATGGGCATTATGAGTTCACTGTTGTCCCCTTTGGTTTGACCAATGCCCCAAGTTGTCTTCATGAGCCTCATGAATGGAGTGTTCAGGACCTTCCTAGATCACTTTGTCATAGTGTTCCTTGATGATATTTTGATATATTCTCATTCCGAGGAGGAACACGAGGAGCATTTGAGATAGGTGCTTCAGATTTTGAGAGAGCAGAAGTTGTTTGGGAACTTGGAAAAATGTAGCTTCTTTTAGACAGAGATTCAGTACTTGGGGCACATTATTTTAGGAAAGGGTATCTCTGTAGATCCCTCTAAGATTCAAGCTATCATGGATTGGCCAACACCCACATCAGTCACTGAGGTGAGGAGCTTCATGGGTTTAGTAGGGTATTACCACAGGTTTGTGTAGGACTTTTCTAGGATTGCTCACCCTATTACTTCCCTTCAGAGGAAAGGGAAGAAGTTTGATTGGTTAGAAAAGTGTGAGCAAGCCTTCAATTTGCTTAAGGAAAGGTTAACCACGGACACCTATCTTAGCAGTTCCAGACCGACAGAGGATTTTGTTGTTTGCACTGATGCATCACTAGAGGGTTTGGGAGTAGTTCTTATGCAGGAGCATCGGTGATTTCCTTTGAGTCACGTAAGCTCAAAGACTATGAGCTTAACTATCCTACTCATGACTTGGAGCTTGCAGCAGTTGTTCATGCACTTGTGTGTTGGTGACATTTCCTTTTGGGTAGACCTTTCATCTTGAGGATGGATCATCAGTAGCTTACAACATATCTTCTCTCACCGAACCTCAATGCTCATCAATGGCATTGGATGGAGTTCCTATGTGAGTATGACATGGAGGTACAATATATCAAAGGAAAGGAAAATGTTGTTATAGATGCACTTAGTAGATGACGACATGTGCTTGCTTCATTGACACTGCAGTCAGATTTGAGAGGTAGGATACTTGAGCATCTTCCAGAGGACAGGTTTTATGAGGGTGCTAGGTAGATGTTGGATTCTCAGGGTTCTTTTGAGGGTAGATATTCAGGATGCATGTTAGAGTCTAGATGGTTTGCTTTCGGTTCCATAGGCATTTATGTGCCTAAGGCAGTGATCTGCGTAGTTTCATCCTTACTGAGGCTCATCGAGCCCCATACGCAACACATCCAGGAGTGAAGAAGATGCATGCTGATTTGAGAGAGTTATATTATTGGTCGGGTCTTTCATCGGGACATAGTAGATTTTGTAGCACGTTGTCTTGAGTGTCAGAGAGTCAAGGCAGAGCATTCTCATCCCACAGGACTCTTATACCCTCATGACATTCCCGAGTGGAAATGGGATGTGATCTCCATGGATTTCATAGTAGGACTTCCTATGTCCTCTTATCATCATGATGCCATTATGGTCACTGTGGATAAGTTGACCAAGGTTGCACATTTCTCACCAACCAAGGTTACCTATAATGCATAGGCCATCGCCAAAGTGTTTATGGAGGACATTGTTAGATTGCATGGGATCCCAAAGATGATCATCAATGACAGAGACACCATCTACACATCAGTTTTCTAGACTTCTTTTCAGGATGCTTTGGGTACATAGATTAATTTCAGTTTGGCATATCATCCAGAGACAGATGGGTAGACAAGAGAGAGTTAATCAGGTTCTTGAGGACATGTTGAGGATGTATGTGATGGACCAGCAAAAGAAGTGGGAAGATTATTTGCATTTAGTTGAGTTTTCCTACAACAACAATTATCATAGCTCCATTGGCATGGCTCCCTATCAGGCTTTGTATGGATGACCTTGCAGGACACCTTTGAGCTGGGACAAACTAGATGACAGGATTATTTTGGGGCCAGCTTATCTTCAGGATTTAGAGCAAGTAGGTTGTTCTGATTAGACAACATCTTGAGTAGGCTAGAGCACGCCAGAAGGCATATGCAGACACCAAGAGGATCGATCGTCACTTCTCAATGGGTGATAAAAGTCTTCTTGAGGGTTCATCCTCATAAGAGTCCAATCCATTATGGAAAGGGTTCTAAGCTATCACCTCATTTTGTGGGGCCTTTTGATATTCTTGAGGTCATCGGTCCAGTTGCCTATCATCTAGCTTTGCCACCATGCCTTGCATGGGCCCATGATGTTTTTCATGTTTCTGTACTTTGTAGATATGTACCAGATGTTTCTCATGTTTTGATTGGTAGCATTACAGGTAGAGGACGGAGGGAAGTGGAGACTGGAGCCCATACGCATACTGGAGCACCGGAGGTTGGCCCTTTGGGGTCGAGATTTGGACCAAGGTTAGAGTGCAAGTGGGACCGATATGATGAGTCATCAGCTACCTGGGAGGATGCTACACCACTGAGGGCTAGATATCCCTATCTCTTCCAATGACTTCCAGGAGGAAGTCTAATTCTAGGAGAGGGGGATGTAGTGCCCACATTTTTATAGCTCCAGTTATCTGTTGGTTCCTTTATGCATAGACATGTTTTGATTGAGACTCTGATAGATTTTGGACATTTTACTATGTTATTTTATCCTCATGGACATTATGGTATTTTGGGCGCGTAGCGCCAATTGGACTAGATTCGTATATTGATATATTTCTTATGATGTTGATGACACTAACAGGGTTATATGATAGTGATATTTATTGGTTAGATGTTGTTTCTTGTGGTCGATTTGATTAATGATATAGTTTTTTGGATTTAATAATGGTAATCTCATGCTAGCCTAAGTGTATGTCATTGTAATTTTATCTGTGGATGATTCATGGCAAACTATGTGTATAATTGTATGCATTGCACTATCAATTGTTTAATAATGTTAGGACATTATAAGTTTGATTGAATTTGTGATGTGTAGATGATGTTTATTATATTGGACAGATGCGGTTAATGTGTGCAATGAGTGTGCAGGTGACAGGTATAGGAGAGCATGGGTTTCAGGGCAGCTACGCAATTGTGCACGAGTGGCCCATGGGATGAGTCCTAACCATGCTAAATGTTTGAGGCCTTAGAATAGGTGTATTTATTTGGGCACCATGGGTGAACCCTCAATTGTAATGTATTTATGTCTTGTAAAATTAATTATGTTTAGGGTGTGTTTTATTAAGTAAACTAGCTTAGGGGTTTAATGATCTCATCTTAATTTAAGTGATGGTTTTGGGTAAGTGTGTGTGTGTGTTGGTAGAAGGGATTGGGGACCACATGTGAACCTTGGGTGGACCCCACACCCTCTACCCTTGTGCCCAAGCATGCCAAACCCGAAATTGGGTTATTTTGGGCATTTTTAGGGACCCCTTTTGAGTTTGGGAGTTCCCTTAGCATGAAAATGGGCCCTTGGACCCTACCTAATAGGTAGGGGGCTTATTTCCAAGGTTTGGAGGGAGTTTCCCTCCCATTTTTCCCTCCTTAGTCACCATCCATGTAAGATGGTTGGTTTGTGTGTATTTGTTAAAAGTTGCTCCACTTTGTTTTATTTTAGTTTTTAGTATTTTGGGTGATAAGGGCTAAAAGGTGAGTTTACTTTTACTTATTTGGTTTTTGGAATCTTTGACTCTTGAGAGAGAGAGGGGTGACACTTGTCACCTTCCCATTGGTGAGGAAACTTTTGGGTTCCTCTTCTTATTCTTCCTCATGTGGAAGGAAGGGGTCTTCTTGGCTCATTTTTTTGGGGAGAACTTGGAGAATTTTGGGAGCTTGGAGGTTTGCTTGGACAAAGGGAAAAGCTTAGAGTCTTGGAAAGCATTGTAGAGGTAGGATTCTTAACCTTTTCTTTCTTAGTTGTGCTTATCTTGTTAACTATGCTTTGATCAATAAAATGATGTGTGTGAAATGATGTGTTGTGAAGTTGTATGGTGAATGTAGTTTGTTTGTTTTGTTCTTTGTTGTTTTCTTTTGTTTTCTCTCCACCATCATTTGGATTGATGGTTTTTGGAGAATGTAGGGGAAGAGAGAGGGATTTCCCTCTCAAACCTCATGGTTGTTGGTCAAGCCATGAAGGTCCCTTCTCATCCCCTCATATGGTTTGAGGTGGGAGAAAGGTTCATATGGCTTGAACCTTTCCCCATTCTTGGTGAGGAAACCCTTTTGGGTTTGAAAATCCTCCCAAGAAGGATTTCTATGACATAAAGGAGGAATAAGGAGGATGAATGATTAGGAGGAATAAGGAGTTTTGTAAACATGTTTTTTTGTTGGTGCTCCTATGGTTGGACACCTTTGATTTGGGCATCCTATTTCTTCTCTTCCCCTTGTGAGGTTGACCTTGTTATCCTCATGTTGTTGTTTTATCATGTGTAGTATGTCTAAGTGGTTAAATGGTCTTATGTGTTTCTTGTTGTGTTTATCCCCATTTTACTTGTGCACATTGTGGAAGTTTGTTCCTCTCTCCCATGGGCTTGGGGGAGGCTAGCATGGCTTCCAACCATGGAAAGGCATGTGATGATGCCTATTGGTTGGGTGGTAAACAAGCCTTGTCTCTTATTTCAGCATCCTTGGAAGAACACTCAAGTTGGAGATAGTTGGAGCCTCTTTGCCATCTTGGTCCTCTTGGTCATCTTCATATTTTGAGGGCATTACTTTCATTTTGTAAATAAATGTGGCTTTGAGAAGTTTTACATTCTTGTAAACACCTATTTTGTATTTGATGTTATTGTAAACTTAAGTCATTTGCTAAGGAAGTTTTCCTTCATTGTTGCAAGAATCTTGTAAGATTATCATTTTGAGATCATAATGAAACCATGAACCTTTTTATTTCAATGTCTTCATTTGGAAGGTTTTGTTTGTTTAGAAATCTACAAAATATAGTTATGCAATATACACACAATTTTTTTACGTTGAGTTTCTAAAGGTGCTTTGCATGATCGTGAGCCCAAAAGAGGCTTGATTTAATAGCTCAACCACTCACATTTATTGAAGTATGACACCCTAAACTTCAATTGACCATACCATTTTTCCCTATAACTCCAAATTTCAAAAAATGGACTTTTGGAAAGGTCTCATCATGTACTACAATATAGAAATGTCTGAATTTATTAAATTTTATTAGAGCTAGGTGGGTGAAGAGGAAATACAATCCCATAATTAGAAGGATAGTTCCAAGTAGCTGTGACCACCTGATTGATGAGGTATGGTCGCATATTTCTTCTACAATCAAAGTATTATGGGGATGGCCTTAGACGGGTACCCATGCCTATGTTTAGGCATTCAATGCACAATGTGGTAGTTGAAGGAAGAAATACATGGTTCCCTCTCTTTTCCCTCATCTCTTTCTCCCATTCTGATATATAATGTAAAATATCTCATTTGTAAAGGGGGGGTGTTCTAATAATGAAGAAAAACTATGTCAAGATTGTTCCTAAGTTGGTTATGAATTAAAAACCTCCATTTTAGCTTGGAAGAACACTCAAGTTCGAGATAGTTGGAGCCTCTTTGTCATCTTGCCCTCTTAGTCATCCTCATCTTTTGAGGGCATTACTTTCATTTTGTAAATAAATGTGGCTTTGTGAAGCTTTCACCTTCTTGTAAAACACCTATTTTTTTTGTATTTGATGTTATTGTAAACTTAAGTCATTTGCTAAGGAAGTTTTCCTTCATTGTTGCAAGAATCTTATAAGATTATCATTTTGAAATCATAATGAAACCATGAACCTTTTTATTTCAATGTCTTCATTTGGAAGGTTTTGTTTGTTTAGAAATCATCAAAATAGAGTTATATGCAATATACATTAAATCTGTAATTTTTAGTTGTGTCTACTTTTCAAGTTTTGTTTAACAAAAAAATCTAGGAAATGGCATATGTGTATTTTCTAAAAATAAATCTAAACTTTATAAGTTAAACACTTTTTAAATCTAATTTTTTTTTCTATGGCATCACATTTGGTATTACCTTCAGCTGTGGTCAAAAACGCGACTCCTGTAATCGGTAAATTAATTAGTCTTGCATTTAACAATATATATATATATATATATATATATAAAATATATATATATATATATATACATGGATATGTCCTTATTGTAATTTTTCTTGCATGAAAATATGAAATATTTCTTTAGTTAGTATTGCAGAAATTTGAAATACTATTTAGTTATTTCATTTGAAGGAAAGTTAGTGTTCATGGGGTTTTAGGATTTTTTTAAATGGTTATATTATCATTTTTATAATGGTTTTGTTTTGCAAGTTTGATAGTATTAAACAAGGAAATAGAAACAAATTTTATATAGTTACATTTTTTTGGTTTCCTACTTATGACTATATTTTTCCTAGAATAAAAATAAATAAATAAAAAATAAATATAAATAAAAATAGATATATATAATATATATATGTATAACACGATTTAATTGTACAAATAATAAACATATTATATAATATATATATTGTATATATATATAGTATATATTACATAATATATATTATATAGTATGTATATATATATATATATATACTAAATAATATATAGATTCAAAATATAAAAAGATATATGTATATATATATATATGGTTGTTTTTTTAATATTAAAAAGTAAATAAAATAAAATAAAACAAAATAATAATAATAATAATAAACAAAATTTGTTTTAGTGGGGGTCGAACCCCCATAACCCCAACCCCAGGTTTCCCCCAACCCCGACCATGCACCCATGACCCCCGCCCCATGCGCCCGTCCTCCCACGGCCCCTTCTTACCCCCGCGCACCCCGCCCCGTGTTCCCCTCGTGCCCCTCCCGCATTGTACCCCCGCACCTCCCACGCTATCTCCCCCATCTACCTTATGGCCTACACAATGACCCCTGCTGCCCTTCTCACGCCCTAGCCGCACCCTTCCACCACTGTCCCTCCTTCCTCATTGCCGATGCCTTCCTACAAAAGGCAACAACAACAAAAATTAATAAAACAAAAAAAAATGTGGCCAGTAAATACAGTTTGCCGCCTTCCTCCCAAAAATGCGGTCGACCCCTTTGGGGTTTTTTTAATATATGGATTAAAAAAAAAAACATGTTTATCTTCATTGTATGAATCTTCAATCAATACAATGCAAGATCAATAAAACTCCATAGCTCCTCCACCTGCAATGGCAAGGAAAGAAAAATAAGAGAAATAGAAAGGAAGAAGAAACAAAATGAATGAACAAAGGAATGGAAAAGAAAATAAAACACCATAGAGAAATCTAGGGAAAATTTAGGGTAAGTTTGAAATCAAGGGCCAAGATTGGATTTGATCCTAGGGCTCTCCTTCAACCCTACCTTTCCTTAAAACATGACATTTTAATGGGTTTGGAAAATAAGTTAAGAGGGGTGTGTGGGTGGACTAAATAAATTAAAAGGGGGAAGATGATTTATTTTCTAGGGGTGTAGATTTTTAATCATGACCCTAGGAAGCTTGATAGGGTAAAATAATTAAATTATTATTAGGCTAGTGTTTATTTGATTTCGGGTAATTTAATTATTAATGTAAATTAATTATTAACAGGAAGGGGCACTACATTATATAATAATAATAATAATAATAATAGTTAAAAAAATACTTTCCGCAACTCTTAAAAGTTTATAAACTATTTTATAAAAAAAAATATTTTTACCTCGAGTTCAGGATGGCACCCAAGAGGGGACGATCGGCTCGAGGCTTGGGACATAGTGCACCTACGCGAGAGCCGTCGCCCCCAATTTTGGTCCTTAGATATTAGAGACGTGCAACAGCTGATAGGCATCGTGTAGGAGTGCCTTCCACCACCAAAAATCCAAGGAGGAGGGCATTCGGTTGGGAGACGAAGAGTTGATTGGCGAGGATGCACATTCTGAGCCACTTGAGCACGATACCCCAGGACAAGATAGGTCACACAGCCCTTCCATCCTTGGTGAGAGGATGGCCTCATTTCGTCACAACCAATCACATAGCTTCGAGGGACAATTTAGAGATAGGAGACCTCTTTCACCTGTTAGACCACATCGCCAGGATAGAGACACAGCCAGTGTGATTTGAGACCTTCTTCACCTTCGACACCTACTTTCTTGGTTTGACAGATGGCTTTGGAGCATAGTCCCGGCTCCTTATCTGGATAGCTGCTTTGGCTTACACTCTCATGAGAGCAATGTCAAAGCCAAATTCACCATACACCTCCTCCGAGATGTAGCAGTGTTTGATGGAGGAATGAGGAGCAGAAGATTCATTTGACTTGAGATACAGTGACTTGGGAGATGTTCGAGGAGCGATTCAGGACCCGGTATATGTCAAAGCATTTTTTCAAAAGAGGATCGATGAGTTTCATGACTTACGACGGGGTTCTAGCACAGTGGTGCACTAGATGAGAGTAGGTTCTTAGACCTCTTATAGTATGTAGACTACCTGCAAGATGAGAAGTTACAAGTAAACAGGTTCATTCGGGGCCTGAATGCAGATATAGCAGGAGTGTTAGGATGTTATCTCCTCCCACGCTTGAGAAGGCCGTTGAGAAGGCCTACTTGGCTAAGGAGAATAGGACCAAGGCACAGGAACACCGAGATAGAAACAAGAGCAAGTTCTAGGATAGGATACAGGCCTTTTAGAGTCAGAGGGCATGGGGTGTAGCACCACCCCCTAGAGGAGGATTCTGGTCATCTCTAGTAGCATCGAGAGCTCCACCACACCCACCGCAATAGACACAACATCAGGGACATCAGCATCAGAGGGGTAGATAGAATCAAAGTTTTCAGCGAGGTAGATCTAGAGGTGGTTTTGGTGGATCTCGAGACAGGATGCCGAGTACTCATCACTCACTGCCACCCCACTCGCAGCAGTCTGCTAGGGTTGGACTGGTAGGTTCAGTTCACCAGAGTATAGGAGGGACCCCATCTCAAAGGGGTACATGAGGATGTTTTATTTGTGGGGCTCCAGACCATTATGTGCATATGTGTCCACACAAGCCCACTACTACGGATATGCAGAGAGCTCGAAGATCTGAGCAGACAGTGGGTGATGTGGGATGCACCCATCGTGTATATGAAGTGGTTGACAACCGCTAGATGTGTATCATCAGCCACGTCATTGAGATGACAGTACTATCGGGGGAATATTTCTATCTCAGTACTTTTTTATTCAAGTGCTTCAGATTCTTTTGTATATCCTTATATAGTGGACTAGTGTGGGCTAGTGGTGGCTAGGCAACTAGATAGTTAGCAGGTTGAGTTTTCCTCTTGGGCTAAACTCGTCGTGGACTCATTTGTGGAGAGTTATGTACTTGATTTGGGAGTTTTCTCCACTACACTTGACCTCCGAGTTATTCCTTTAGGATCCTATCAGGTAGTTTTGGGTATGGATTGGCTCGAGGCTCATCGAGCCAAGGTGGATTACAGAAAGAAGGTCATTGAGTGTCAGGATGATCTTGGTAGTGCAGTTGTGATTTCAGGGATACAAAGACCTATTTCCTTACGTACGATCTCGGCTAAGCAACTCAAGTAGAGCATGCATAAGGGATGCTAGTTTTTACTATCACTATCAATGATCATTCAAACAGTACTCTAGAGCATTCACCCCTTGATGATCACACAGTTTTGAGGGAGTATGTAGATGTGTTTCTAGGAGAGCTTCCAGGTTTACCACCTAATAGGGAGATGGACTTCACCATTGACTTAGTGCCTAGATCCACACCAATTTCTAGGGCACCCTATCGGATGATGACTTTAGAGCTTCATGAGCTCAATATTCAGTTAGAGGAGTTGTTAGAGAAGGGTCTCATTCGCCCTAGTGTATCTCCTTGGGGAGTGCCTCTTATATTTGTGAAGAAGAAGGAGGGTTCTCTCAGTCTTTGTGTAGATTTCAGATAGCTCAACAAAGTCACGATAAAGAACCGTTACCCACTTCCCAGGATTGATGACTTGTTTGATCAGATGTAGGGAGCTAGAGTGTTCTCCAAAATTGATCTCAAGTTAGGGTATCATCAGTTGCACATATCAGATGCAGATATTCATAAGACAGCTTTTCACACACATTATGGGCATTATAAGTTCACTGTTGTCCCCTTTGGTTTGACCAATGCCCCAGATGTCTTCATGAGCCTCATGAACGGAGTGTTCAGGACCTTCCTAGATAACTTTTTCATAGTGTTCCTCGATTATATTTTGATATTCTCGTTCCAAGGAGGAACACGAGGAGAATTTGAGATAGGTGCTTCAGATTTTGAGAGAGCAGAAGTTGGGAACTTGGAAAAATGTAGTTTCTTTTAGACAGAGATTCAGTACTTGGGGCACATTATTTTAGGAAAGGGTATCTCAGTAGATCCCTCTAAGATTCAGGCTATCATGGATTGGCCAGCACCCACATCAGTCACTGAGGTGAGGAGCTTCATGGGTTTAGTAGGGTATTACCACAGGTTTGTGTAGGACTTTTCTAGGATTGCTCACCCTATTACTTCCCTTAGAGGAAAGGGAAGAAGTTTGATTGGTCAGAAAAGTGTGAGCAAGCCTTCAATTTGCTTAAGAAAAGGTTAACCATGGAACCTAACTTAGCAGTTCCAAACACAGACAGAGGATTTTTTTTTTTGCACTGATGCATCACTAGAGGGTTTGGGAGTAGTTCTTATGCAGGAGCATCGGGTGATTGCCTTTGAGTTGCGTAAGCTCAAAGACTATGAGCTTAACTATCCTACTCATGACTTGGAGCTTACAGCAGTTGTTCATGCACTTGTGTGTTGGTGACATTTCCTTTTGGGTAGACCTTTCATCTTGAGGACAGATCATTGTAGCTTACAACATATCTTCTCTCAGCCGAACCTCAATGCTCGTCAATGGCATTGGATGGAGTTCCTATGTGAGTATGACATGGAGGTACAATATATCAAAGGAAAGGAAAATGTTGTTATAGATGCACTTAGTAGATGACGACATGTGCTTACTTCATTGACACTGCAGTCAGATTTGAGAGGTAGGATACTTGAGCATCTTCTAGAGGACAGGTTTTATGAGGGTGCTAGGTAGATGTTGGATTCTAAGGTTCTTTTGAGGGAAGATATTCAGGATGCATGTTAGAGTCTGATGGTTTACTTCGGTTCCATAGGCACATTTATGTGCCTAAGGTGTGATTTGCGTAGTTGCATCCTTACCGAGGCTCATCGAGCCCCATCAACAAAGACATATAGGATTGAAGAAGATGCATGCTGATTTGAGAGCGTTATATTATTGGTCAGGTCTTTGTCGGGATATAGTAGATTTTGTATCACGTTTTATTGAGTGTCGAGAGTCAAGGCAGAGAATTCTCATCCCACAGAATCTTATACCCTCATGACATTCTCGAGTGGAAATGGGATGTGATCTCCATGGATTTCATAGTAGGACTTCCTATGTCCTCTTATCGTCATGATGCCATTATGGTCACTGTGGATAAGTTGACCAAGGTTACCTATAATGCATAGGCCATCACCAAAGTGTTTATGGAGGACATTATTAGATTGCATGAGATCCCGAAGATGATCATCAATGACAGAGATACCATCTACACATCTGTTTTAGACTTTTTTTCAGGATGCTTTGGGTACATAGATTAATTTCAGTTCGGCATATCATCTAGAGACAAATGGGTAGACAGAGAGAGTTAATCAGGTTCTTGAGGACATGTTGAGGATGTATGTGATGGACCAGTAGAAGAAGTGGGAAGATTATTTGCATTTAGTTGAGTTTTGCCTACAACAATAGTTATCATAGTTCCATTGGCATGGCTCCCTATCAGGCTTTGTATGGTCGACCTTGTAGGACACCTTTGAGTTGGGACAAACTAGATGATAGGATTATTTTGGGGCCAACTTATCTTTAGGATTTAGAGCAGTAGGTTGTTCTAATTAGACAGTGTCTTGAGTAGGCTAGAGCATGCCGAAGGCATATGCGAACACCAAGAGGATCGATCGTCACTTCTCAGTGGGTGACAAAGTCTTCTTAAGGGTTCATCCTCATAAGACTCCAATCCATTATGGAAATGGTTCTAAGCTATTGCCTCATTTTGTGGGGCCTTTTGATATATTTACGTTCATCGGTCCAAAGTTTGCCTATCGTCTAGCTATGCCACCACGCCTTGACCGGCCCACGATGTTTTTCATGTTTTACTTTACTTATATATATGTACAGATGTTTCTCATGTTTTGGATTGGTCAGCATTACAGGTAGAGGACCGAGGGAAATGGAGACTAGAGCCTGTATGCATGCTAGAGCATTGAAGGTTAGCCCTTCGGGTCAAGATTTGGACTAGGTTAGAGTGCAGTGGGACCGATATGATGAGTCATCAGCCTACTACGGGAGGATGTTACACCACTAAGGGCTAGATATCCCTATCTCTTCCAATGACTTCTAGGAGGAAGTCTAATTCTAGGAGAGGGGGATGTAGTGCCCACATTTTTATAGCTCCATTTATCTATTGGTTCCTTTATGCATAGACATGTTTTGATTGAGACTCTGTTAGATTTTGGACATTTTGCTATGTTATTTATCCTCATGGACATTATGGTATTTTGGGTGCATAGCGCCAATTGGACTAGATTCGTATATTGATATATTTCTTATGATGTTGATGACACTAACAGGGGTACATGATAGTGATATTCATTGGTTAGATGTTGTTTTTGGTAATCGATTTGATTAATGATATAGTTTTTGGATTTAATAATGGTAATCTCATGATAGCCCAAATGTATGTTGCTTTAATTTTATCTCGTGGATGATTCGTGGCAAACTATGTGTATAATTGTATGCATTGCACTATCAATTTTTAATAATGTTAGGAAATTATGAGTTTGATTGAATTTGTGATGTGTAGATGATGTTTATTATATTGGATAGATGCGGTTAATGTGTGCAATGAGTGTGCAGTGATGGTATAAGAGAGCATGGGTTTTGGGGGCAGCTACGCGTAATTTTGCATGAGCAGCCCACTGGCTGAGTCCTAACCATGCTAAATGTTTAAGGCCTTAGAATATGTGTATTTATTTAGGCACCATGGGTGAACCCTCAATCGTAATGTATTTATGTCTTGTAAAATTAATTATGTTTAGGGTGTATTTTATTAAGTAAACTAGCTTAGGGGTTTAATGATCTCATCTTAATTTAAGTGATGGTTTTGGGTAAGTGTGTGTGTGTTGGTAGAAGGGATTGGGGACCACATGTGAACCTTGGGTGGACCCCACATCCTCTACCCTTGTGCCCAAGCATGCCAAACCAGAAATTGGGTTATTTTGGGCATTTTTAGGGACCCCTTTTGAGTTTGGGAGTTCCCTTAGCATGAAAATGGGCCCTTAGACCTACCTAATAGGTAGGGGCTTATTTCCTAGGTTTGGAGGAGTTTCCTCCCATTTCCCCTCCTTAGTCACCATCCATGTAAGATGGTTAGTTTGTGTGTATTTGTTAAAAGTTGCTCCACTTTGTTTTATTTTAGTTTTTAGTATTTTGGGTGATAAGGGCTAAAAGGTTAGTTTACTCTTACTTATTTAGTTTTTGGAATCTTTGACTCTTGAGAGAAGAGGGGGTGACACTTGTCACCTTCCCATTGGTGAGGAAACTTTTGGGTTCCTCTTCTTATTCCTTCTCATGTGGAAGGAAGGGGTCTTCTTCGCTCTTTTTTTTGAGAACTTGGAGAATTTTTGGAGCTTGGAGGTTTGCTTGGAGAAGGGAAAATATTAGAGTCTTGGAAAGCATTGTAGAGGTAGGATTCTTAATACTTTTCTTTCCTAGTTGTGCCTATCTCATTATCTATGCATGGGTAAATAAAATGATGTGTGTGAAATGACGTGTTGTAAAGTTGTATGGTGAATGTAGTTTGTTTGTTTTGTTACTTGTTTTATTTTGTTTTCTCTCCACCATCATTTGGATTGATAGTTTGTGGAGAATGTAGGGAAGAGAGAGGGATTTCCCTCTCAAACCTCATGGTTTTGGTCAAGCCATGAGGTCCCTTCTCATCCCCTCATATGGTTTGAGGTGGGAGAAAGGTTCATATGGCTTGAACCTTTCCCCATTCTTGGTGAGGAAACCCTTTTGGGTTTGAAAATCCTCCCAAGAAGGATTTCTATGACATAAAGGAGGAATAAGGAGGATGAATGATTAGGAGGAATAAGGAGTTTGTAAACATGCTTTTGTTGGTGCTCCTATGGTTGGAAACCTTTGATTTGGGCATCCTATTTCTTCTCTTCCCCCTTGTGAGGTTGACCTTGTTCCCCTCATGTTGATGTTTTACCATGAGTAGTATGTCTAATTGGTTAAATGGTCTTATGTGTTTCTTGTTGTGTCTTATCCCCATTTTACTTGTGCACATTGTGGAAGTTTGTTCCTCTCTCCCATGGGCTTGGGGAAGCTAGCTTGGCTTCCAACCATGGAAAGGCATGTGATAATGCCTATTGGTTGGGTGGTAAACAAGCCTTGTCTCTTATTTCAGCATCCTTAGAAGAACACTCAAGTTTGGAGATAGTTGGAGCCTCTTTTCCATCTTGGCCCTCTTGGTCATTCTCATCCTTTGAGGGCATTACTTTCATTTTGTAAATAAATGTGGCTTTTTGAAGCTTTCACCTTCTTGTAAAACACCTATTTTTTTGTATTTGATGTTATTGTAAACTTATGTCATTTGCTAAGGAATTTTTCCTTCATTGTTGCAAGAATCTTGTAAGATTATCATTTTGAAATCATAATGAAACCATGAACCTTTTTATTTCAATGTCTTCATTTGGAAGGTTTTGTTTGTTTAGAAATCAGAAATATAGTTATGTAGTATACATTAAATCTGTAATTTTTAGTTGTGTCTACTTTTCAAGTTTTGTTTAACAAAAAAATCTAGGAAATGGCATATGTGTATTTTCTGAAAATAAATCTGAAATTTATAAATTAAGCACTCTTTTAAATCTGCATTCTTTTTCTATGGCATCACACATGACGTCCTAAATGCATGTTATTTGTCACATATCTTCCACTTCGAAACCCAATTGTCCTTTACATTGAGTTTCGAAGGTGCTTTGCATGGTCGTGAGCCCAAAAGAGGCTTGATTTAACAGCTCATCCACTCAAATTTATTGAAGTATGACACCCTAAACTTCAAATGACCATACCTTTTTCCCTTCTACTCCAAATTTCAAAAAAATGGACTTTTGGAAAGGTCCCATTATGTACTACAATATAGAAACTGAATTTATTAAATTTTATTAGGCTAGGTTGGTGAAAAGAGGAAATATAGTCCCATCATTAGAAGGATAGTTCCAAGTAGCTCACCACCTGATTTGATGAGGTATGGTGCGCATTACTTCTCCTACAATCAAAGTATTATGGGGGATGGCCTTGGGACGGGTACCCATGCCTATGTTTAGGCTTTCAATGCATCCTATTGGTAGTTGAAGGAAGAAATACAAGTTCCCTCTCTTTTACCTCATCTCTTTCTCCCATTCTAATATATAGTGTAAAATATCTCATTTGTAAGGGGGTGTTCTAATAATGAAGAAAAACTATGTCAAGATTGTTCCTAAGTAGCTATGAATTAAAAACCTCTATTTTAGCTTGGAAATGTGTTCTTATGCCTTCTTCTCCACATGTAATGGTCAGTGCATACTATGAAAGCAATGAAATCTTTGTTTTGTGGTGTTTTCTCAACCGTGACTTATGTTTTTCTAGATTTACTTACCTCTCCATTATCATTGTTGTATTTTTTGTATGTATTTCTTTGTTGAATCTTGAACAATCACATTAAAAAGAAAACACTGAATATAATATTCAATTTGGGAATCATCCGGGATATTTTGTTATGTTGAGAGCTATTACATTTATAGAATTTTCCTTCTCCCTCATACAAGGAGATAGACCTCTCCTTCAAATCCCCTAAATCTCTCAACAACAAATCCCTAACATGTCTCCTTCAATCTCTAACAACACCTCACTAATAGTGAGTTGTTCTCACAACTCACATACAAATGTGTAAAATTTTTATTACACACACACTCATATTATTTTAATTTCTAATGTTCACACTAACAATATATTTTTCCTAACAATCACCCCCTTAGTGTGAACATGGGGAAAACCTAGATCATGTACTTGCATCTACTTTCATGATACTGGTGATTTTCAAAGGATAATCACAAACCTAGAACGATGGTTTTACATATGGCTAACCAACAACCGAGAATGGTGGTTTTTACATATGGTTTACCACAAACCATGTATGAAGGTTTTACAGATGGTTTACCTACAACCACATCATGATATGCAGTACTATCATTGGCCCTCATCATTTTTCACATAGAAGGAGATTATTACAAATATGAACAAGAATATCACTTCTGTTCTTATTATAGCAGAAAACAAACACACAACTAAAAATAAAGGAGGTCACCAATACATTTGAAGTAGTCTCTTTGTTGGTGACTAACAAGAGATGTTGATCAGCCTCCTCCTCCTTGCCTCCAGCCTCCGAGATCTTTATTTAGAATAGAAAGTCATTAGAATTATAGTTAGGTTCTTATGGTGCCAATTCTTCTTCATATTCAGATTATTCTTCCACAACAACATTTGCTTCATTTGTTTTAATATTTCCATTGAGTAGATCTTTAGCTCGAATTCTGCAATATGTATATGTGTGTCATTTTTCTTGCAATAAAAGAATTCAGGTCTTCTTTGTTTTTAGGAGAATTCTTGTATCTCTTTTTAACAAACAAAGTAGTTTCTTCTTTTACATCTTCTTTTGTTCTTTTCTCTTCACTTAGAAGTGCAAATATCATGTCTTCAAGTGATTGTGTGGGCATCTGTTTGAGAGTGAACACAACATTACTGTACTTAGGTGGAAGACTATTTAGAAGTATGGCTTTAACATCTTCGTCTTCTCTTCTACAACTTTCACTTACGCAAGTTGCCTTATGAGTGATATTAGTTCATTAATGTGGCTTGACATTGTCACATTTTCATTCATCTTGAGTTTGAGCGAGTTTGCGGTTTTAGTGAAAATTTAGCATTGGTGTATTTGAGCCAAAAGTTTTGCCGAGTAGTTCCCAAATTGTTTTTGAGGATTTTTCCAGATCCACATAGTGTAGCTCAGTGTCAGATAGGGCAAGTCCTATTATTGCTTATTCCTTATCATCCCTTGTTTCCCACTCTATTAGTTTTGCAGCGTCTGTGGGTTTTGATTCATCTCCGATATAATCCTCCATACATTTTTATGCATTAATTGCATTTGGATTTTGACTTTCAGTGTGAAAGTTCAATCCATTGAATTTGTCTAGTGGAATGTCCATTATACCTTAGAGCATCGGTTTCAACTAAAAATGCACTCTTAGGGAAGTCGGTTTCAATCGATATTGCTCCCGATTTACACTATATATTTAAAAAGTAATAAGAACAATTAACTTTTTAACTTTTACATGGATATTTCTATAGCATAAAAAAACATTGAAATATATAGAAATGACTATCACTTAAAATGTAATATTTAATTACATTTTATAACACAATGACATTACACCTAAAAAAGTATTGAGTGTAGATTATTTTTATTTAATCACATATATGACACTCGCAATATATTATAACCATCTACGTTTTGTACGAAAACACTACGAACCAGCTATTGAGTTGAAGTTGAGCCGTGAAGAATGGTGGAGATGTTGAGTTCTTTATATTCTCAATGGAAAATGTCACTAACCAAATCCAAACGAACAATGCAAGGAGGAAGCTATGATTTCATTGGGATTCACAATGCAGCGTGTGAAAACAATGAGCAGGTTCATGTTATTATTTTAGAAAACGCTGATTGAATGCTCCTTCAGAAGGTTACATGCTTGAAAAGTATGAGATCTGACAAAGAGAGAACATTCAGAGGCTTGATATCTGACCGATCTGCTATGAAGTTATCAGACAGTTTGGAAGAACAAACAAGTCTCAGACATAGATCTTTAAGATATCAATTAAATGATGCACATGGTCCTAAAATGCACCTCTTCACAAACCTGAGCATGTATCTTCAAACGTGGATCTGATGAAACAAGTAGAGCTTTGAAGGCTATACGGTCAGCATGATGAAATCTAAAAACTCCTCTGTAGGTCATAACTGATATACAAAGGCCGTAGGCTGCACATGGATCCTATCCTCTATAATTCTTCCATGCACAGGCAAGAGAATTTGCTGCTCTGATACCACTGTTGAATACTGAACAATCACATTGAAAAGAAAACACCGAATATAATATTCAATTTGGGAATCATCTGGGATATTTTATTATGTTGAGAGCTATTACATTTATAGACTTTTCCTTCTCCATCATACAAGGAGATAGACCTCATCTTGAAATCCCCTAAATCTCTCAACAACAAATCCCTAACATGTCTCCTTCAATCTCTAACACCTCACTAATAGTGAGTTGTTCTCACAACTCACGTACAAATGTGTAATAATGTTTTATTACACACACACTCATATTATTTTAATTTCTAATGTTCACACTAACAATATATTTTTCCTAACATTCTCCTTTACAGGTTTATTTTATTATGTCTTATGGAGAATAGGAGTTAAAATGTTGTTTTGGATCTATGTCACTCATGTTTGACCTATCCCTTCACCATTTTCCTTCTCTCCTTTCCCTCATTAGAGTGTCTTCACCCTTATGCTTCATGTTATCACCTCCCTTTAGCTTAGGGTTTCCCTTTTCATGCATCTTTATCTTTCCCTAGTCCCTTAGATTGTTAGAATATGATTAGGTAGTTACACTTACAGATTTATGAGTAGTTTAACATTAGTAATATGTAGAGGTGTTGGAAGCACAATGGACCGACAAAGTGGGGGTGAATTAGTCTACAAAACTTTAACATATTTCATATTTGCTTACTTAAACATAAAGAATTCAATCATTCATTAATTTGTTCTAAGAATTCAATCAAATAAAAACAACCATGAAAGAGACATAAGAATACAAGATGTAAGTGGGAAACCCTCAAAGGGAAGAAAACCCACTGAAACTTATGATTATATAATGCAAATTAAAAGTATTTAGTGAAGCACCACATTCACAAGGAACACCATGATCCAGAGGACATTTTGGAACTTCTAGAGCTCCTTAAATATACCTAAACCATGATAGTTTGGTATAGATTTCAGTGATATTTCTGATGGTAACTGGAACATGGAAAAGGAAGGTCATATGTTTAAGTTATCATTGGTCAAAGTTTGGTCAACATTCGGACTGGCAGAGTCAACTAGTCAATATGATAGTGATACATGGAAAATGAATGATTTTTAAATCATCTAGAATTAGCATAGTTTCTTATAGTTCGTGAAGAAATTTCTCGACACATTTTGAACGGACCAAATATGAGTTCATATGCAAATGTTATGACCGGTCAAAGTTTGGTCAATTGGTGGTCAAAGCGGAGGATGCACTAAGTGGACAAATCACATGTTGACATGTGACATAGCCACATTTAGACACGTGGAATAGCTGTGGGTAGAAAAATGATGAGGTATGTGGACTTAGCCACATTCAAGTTGGGTGGAACATCCACATTTAAACCCATTGTCACCTTTAAACCCCATTAATGTGGGATTATTCCCAAAGGGGTAAATGTAAAGAGATGGAGTGGTATTGGAGATTCGGACCCCCAACCACCCACACATAAAAAATATCCCTTACCACCACACCACTAGGATGTCTTAACTATATAAAGGGCTCGTTGGTATTTGTATGGACACAGTGCGTGCATGGGCCTTAGGCCTATTGAGGCTATTTTTGTAAAAGGTCATTTTTGAAGCACTTAAGAGTATTTTTGTCACTCGAGTAAACTGGAAAGTTTTCCATAATTCTGAGACGCTCGTATTAGACCCATTGTGTTACTATTTTAGGAAATTTTTGACAAGTTTTTAAGAGGTATGTGACATAAGGTTGTTATTGTGTTTAGGCTTATTAAGGCAATTTTTGTAAATCTGCATTTTGGAGGCACTTAGGAGCATTTTTGCCTCTTGAAATAAACTAGAAAGTTGTCCAAAATTTAGAGATGATCCTTGTAGACCTATTTTTTTCCTATTTTTGAGATTTTTTTATTACATTTTGTGTTTTGGAAGTCATTTGAGCATCTGGATTCCGTTTGGAGCCATTTTTAGCATGCATCTCATTGGAGGGAAACTTTTGGAGATCTGATCTTCTGCGTTAGTCATTATAAGCTAGGTTATTGTTACTTAGTGGACATAGAGGATATTATTTTTTATTTTTTTCTATAGTTTGGAATCATTATGAATCAATTGGTCCGTGATCACCCTATGTTCCAGCTTAGAATTCATTGTGAATCACTTGCGCATTTGTTTTTCCGCACTGAATGTATAGTTGAGTTAGTGTTACTTGGTGTTCGTGGATGATATTATTTGTACTTTGGAAGATCAGTTTGTATTAATTGGGAATCAATTAGGTGTCATTCTTTTGGAGACAAGTTCAGATTCGTTTGAATCAAATGGTATCATTTGGTTCATTGTTGTGCATTCATCACTTCATTTGTAAGTTTGTATTTGATTTAAAAATCAAAAGTTTTAACGAATTGGTTTTACTATTGAATCCAGAGACATAGGAATTTGTTTAGCCTAACTTTGTTATCAAATCTATTATAATGTGTGTGTGTGTGTCCTTTTTACATTGCAATTATTTCAAGTTGGTGATTTTTTGGAGTTAATTTAATAAGTACATATAGGGGTCTGATGCCAATAATAAATCTTGGCCGTATTTTTGGATTAGGTTGGTATCAGAGATAGTGATTTTTCCTACAAACCCGCTAATCTCATAGTAGGTTGGTATCAGATCTGCTGATATTTCCTACAAAACTGCTAATCTCTTAGTAGGTTGGTATTAGATCAGGCTAATATAACAGTATGATTGCTTCAAATTGTGCATTTGGTCAATTTTTATTGGACATGTACAAGTGCACTATGGGAAATATTATTTTTGGATTCCGATTTATGAGAAATACTAAGGGACATGTTTATCATACTCAATGGATTTTCTTGCATTGAAATTTGGAAAATACTCCATTTATATCTCCTATTTAGCTTTTGAGTTCCTGTTATAGTTTGGGTATGAAATTATAGTTATAAGATTTGGATATTTGACAACATTTTGAACAGGTTGATGAAATTTGATGGTGATCGGCTTCATACTTGTTTGTAGAATGACTGTTGTTTGGGAATGCATCTATTTTGGGCATTTATATGTTAGGTGCATTTTAAGACCATTTTTGGGCATTGTTTATACTTGTGATACTTGTAAATGTAAGACCCCGTCAGAAAGGGAAAAATTATGAACTAACTCATAATGTTGTAAAGTATCAAAAAAATTATTCTTGTACAGACACCCTTTTAGGAGCTTGTTGATCTTCAACTCGTATTTTTGCTCTGCATAGAGTTTTTGGTCATGCAACAAAGTGATAGTTGATCGACATTAACATCCGACATCGGGTTATATTTTTTCTCTACGCGAAGTTATTTTTGGCCATGCAACAAAGTGGTACCTGATTATTGTCTTCAACTAGAGACTTAACATCATGTAGAGGCGAATCTTGTGAAGCGAGGTGAAAGTCATCATTGTTGAGCTCGTTGATATCAACTTGGATTTTTGCACTACGTAGAGGTTGTTTGTGGCCGTGAAACAAAGTGGTAGTTGATCATCATTGTCACCTAAAATTATCTCGAATATTTTCTCTACGTAGAGGATTATGGCCATGCAATAGAGTGGTAGTTGATCATAGTGGACATTGGGCATTGGGATAGATCTTTGTTCTATATAGAGGCTGATTGTGGTCATGTAACAAAGTGGTACCGATTGTCATCGTCAACCGGAGACTTTAGCACCATGTAGAGGCAAAGACCAGTGTAGTGGGGTGGAAGTCATCATTTTTGAGTTCATTGATATCTTCTCATATCTTCTTTGTGTGTAAAGGCTAATTATGGTCATGCAATAGAGTAATAAATGGTCATCCTTGACATATGATATTGGGTTAGATTTTCTCTCTGTGTAGAGGCTGATTGTGGGTGAAATAAAGTGGTACATTATTGTCATCATCAACTTGATACTTCACACCATGTAGAGGAACAATGGGGTAAAATTCATCATTTTTGAGCTTGATGATATCAACTCGAATCTCCATTCTATGTAGAGGTTGATTGTGGCCATGCAATGAGTGGTAGCTAATCATCATCAACATCCGACATTGGGTTAGATCTTCACTCTGCATAGAGGTTGTTTGATGTTATACTATATATATTGGTACCTAATTTTCATAATCAACATGAGACTTAGTACCATGTAGAGGTAGAGATTGTGCATCGAGGTGAAAGTCACCATCAGACACTTATGTCTGACTTAGCACTGTGTAGAGGCACAGACTGTGCACCAGATTGGAGGTCAACATGAGGTGTCATCAACATGGCATAGATGCCATAAGTCCTAGGATCAAGCCATCAATTGTCTAATTGTGGAGTAGCAGTGTGAGACCCTTGAATCAACCGTAGAGACCTCTTCTCAGTAACACCATGTTTTGGATTCATAAATCTTTTTGTGGACAAAATAACTTCTCCCTAGGAAGGTGTGATCTAGAGGACATTTTGGGACTTTGGGAATTCCTTAAATATCCCTAGACCATGAAAGTGTGGTAAAACATTCAGCAATATTTTTGAGGTAACTGGAACATGAAAAATAGAGGTTGTATGCTCAAGTTATTACCGGTCAAAGTTTGGTCAATGTTTGGACTCGACATAATCAATTTGTAATTACGACAATGACACATGGAACAATGCATGTTTTTAAAATCAACTAGATTTAATAGTGTTGTTTAGATCTCTTCAATACCTTTATAATGCATTTTAAATGAACCAAATTTGAGTTCGTATGAAAAAGTTATGACCGATAAAAGTTCAGTCAAATGGTGGTCAACGGGTGGAGGATGCACCAAGTGGAAAAATCACTTGTTGACATGAGGCATAGCTGCATTTGGATAAGTAGTATAGATGTGCATGGAAAAAGGAGGTATGTGGTCTTAGCCACATTCAAGTTTGGCAAGATACCTCCACATTTAAACCCACTGCCACCTTTAAACCCCATCAATGTGGGATTATTCCTAATGGGGTAAATGTAAAGCGAGTGGAGTGGTTGGGGAGATTAGAACCCCAACCACCCACATACCAAAAATATCCCTTGCCACCACACCACACATGTTGGCTTAGCTATATAAAGGGCTCATTGGTATTTATATGGACACAGGTTTGTGCTTGGGCCTTAGGCCTATTGAGACTATTTTGTAAAAGGTAATTTTTGAAGAACTTAGGAGCATTTTTGTGACTTGTTGTAAACTTGAAAGTTGTCTAGAATTCCAAGACGCTCCTATTAGACCTATTGTGTTCCCATTTTGGTAGGGTTCATTTTAATAATCCCGCCACCCTAAAAATTAGTTTAGAATTAATGGTGAATCTCAAAAATTGACTTTCAAATCATTGGCGAATTTCTGAAAAAATGATTTCGCGGCAAAGGTGATTTCATAGGGAGAAATTTTCTTGGGTTTCACAAAGTTAGATGATTAGGTTGGATGGCTAGGTTGGACGGGTAGGTTGGATGGGTGGGGTGAACGAGTGGGTTGGATGGGTTGGTTGGACGGGTGAGGTGGACGGGTAGGTTGGGACGGGTAGGTTGGAAAGATAGGTTGGATGGGTGGGTTAGATTGGTAGGTTAGATGAGTAGGTTGGATGGATAGGTTAAATAGGTGGGTTGGACGGGTAGGTTGGATGGGTAGGTTGGATGGGTAGGTTGGACAAGTAGGTTGGGGGTAGGTTGTGCGGGTAGGTTGGGAGGGTGGGTTGGGTAGGTGGGTTGGACATGTATGTTTGTCAAGAATATTGAATTTGTAGGTTATACACATGTGTTATATGTGTGGGTTAGACATGTTGTTTCATCGGTGGGTTTTTGGGTTTATTGGTTGAGTAGTCCGGATAGGTTTATTGATCGGGTTTGTTAGTTGGTTTGATTGGTCAGGTGGGTTGGTCATGCGTCCAACATGGGTTGGGTGGCCATCATGGCTAGCTAATTATTTATCACCATGTTTCCTTAAACCATTCAAAGCCCTATATATACCCATACGAGGTTCATTTCTTCACTTTTCCATGAACATTTCTAGCGCTTTGAGCTCTCCAATCTTCAAAGTTCTCCCAAACTTATGTGCACCTTTCAAGTTTCTTTCCTCCCTCTCCTGTAAATTTCAACAATGGCAAGCACCACGTCTGCTCCTATGCCCAAATTCCAATACAAAAACCTCATGTGCCCACAGATTGTAGCTCTAATGAAAATAAAAGACACACCAAAGGAATGGCTAGAAAAACACAATTTATCGGGCTTGTCAACATGCCCCAATTTGATATTAATACTTTCATCCTTGATTACCTTCTCACCTCTTACAACCAGAAAGAGGGAGAGTTTTTTCTGTTCTCCTCATGCATCTGAATCATCGTCAAATTTCTTTCATGATTGAGCCTACTGAGGACGTACATCATTTAATTGGGTTACCATTCAAAAAAAGTAGCCACCCATTACTACAAAGGTTGTCCTTATAGATGAACCATTTTTTTGGAGTCTCATTACAATGTGTAGGTTGATGGTAAGTTTATTATTTTCAAATGATTTTTAATATTACTTGACCACCCAAGCATCTAACATTTCTTGTCTGTTATTGCAGCTCCTCTTAATCATTCAACAAGAGGCCTTCTTATACAAGGTATTACAAACCAATTATTTCTTATAGTTGTATCACTTTTTCAAGCCAAGATTGTGTTACAAGGAAGATCTGCAGACATTCCATATTGGGAAGTTCAATATATAATGCAGACACTAGCAGGGAAACAATTCAATTGGTGCACATATTTGTCTAATCGAATAAAAACAGATGTCTCCTGCACCCGCAATGCCAATCTATCTAATAAATCCAACATTGTATTCTCTTCTTGCAATTATATACTTGTTTTCTATCAAGAAGCTTTCTTCCAATCGCAGTAAGAAAAAATTCCAATTGCAATTAATGATAAAATCAATGGTCTCACTCTTGAATAACAACATGTAACAGTTACTTTTATAGTTTTCTTGTTATAACAATTTCACATTCAATATTTTTAATTAAAATAATAATTGTAATATTTTCTTTTGCAGAGAAGAATTATTGCTGCAATATCTCATGAGACAATTATTCAAGGTAAAGCCCCTCCAGAGGTCTGCAAATTCGACATAGATTCAACATAATCAACACCAATACAATTTCCTCATCAAAAATGACCTAGGAGGTTGGTATGTGCGTTATACCTACCATCACATTTGACTATAGGTATAAAGTTTACTTTTTATATAATTAAACAATTTAAACAACTAGTATAGATTATGTGTGAGTAGTCTTGAATTTTAATATTTCTACTATTATGCACTTATTGTATTCAGAGACTAATGAAATTGGTGATGAAGATCAAACTCATTCTGATGGTCAAGATTGAAATGTCACATTTTTGTCTCTGAGCATGCAAGGTAAATTGTAATGTATAATATTTAGCATGTTTTATTTAGTTACAAATTTTTAGCATTTATAAGGCCCACGTATAATGATAATTTTATAATAATTTTTTGTTTGCTTGTTTCCGGTAATATAGCTTCTGAGCACATTCCACTTGCAAGGAGGCCACCAATACCACCAACATGTACAATCCAAACAAATAGAATATCTTCAGGTAAGAATATAAGGTTTCCTTAGACTCGACTAGAACACTTCATCCTACAACCATAGAATTTCCTCGGATCTCACTAGGTGGTGTCTTAAGTATAACAACCACACAACTTTTCAACAACATGGATCTTGACTAGGAGTATTTGGGCTTTGATAGTGGTGATGTAGACAAGAGACAATATTTTGACACCCATGATATGATTCATCTACTCTACCTCCACCACAACCACAAAAAAATGTGCATGAGGTACATGCCAAGGACTCTCTTCCTCCTCCAACAAAATCTCCACAAATAGATAATGAGAAGACACATTTTTCATTCGAAAATATAATATCATATAGTATGGGGAAAAATTCAAGAAGTTGTAATGTCTGATGTGGATTTGGTGTGGATTTGGGAGATGAGGGCTAAAATTTTGATAAAAGAAATAAATACCGATACCATAATCATGCTCAAAGACATTCATTGTTCACTGCTGTAGAGAGCCAACCGGAAAGGCTTGACATTTTGCTAAACAAAGTTCAGTCAGGGATAATTTCATATAATAATGATTATGATGATGATATTATAGACATAATGTTAAACATGTTGGAGAATCTGAATGTTGAAGCACATGCTTACTACAACAAATGGGATAAAGACAAGACAAATGTTTTAATAACAAATGCTAGAAAAAGAAAAAGTTGTGGTGAGTCATCTTTTATAGGAAAAATCCTAATATTATAAGTGCCAAAATATATTTTTTCAACTTATCTAATAGACTAATAATTTTATATTTCTATTTTGCAGGAAAAATATGAAAATTTAAAGAAAGAAGCAATTATATTTGAAGCACATTTGAAGAATGCCCACAAAAGTCTGAATTCATTTGTATAGTTGAAGGAAAAACTCATAGTATTAAATAAACAAAATAATACATTGAGAAGGATAATCAAGGAGCATAAGATGGATCCATAAGTCTTACTGAAGGAAAAGATAGATATCGATGCATCACTTTTGTTAGTAGGAGATGTTGCGAGGGAGGAGCAAAATATTCTTCAAAATATCAATACCACAATGTGATATTTGCAGGCATCAGGAGTTATAATAGATAACTCATATAGACTGAGCACATTCCTATGCCTCTTACGCAACAAAAAGATCAAGCTTCCCTACAACATAAAAATTCAATATGTTAGTTAAGTTCACCATGTGACATGAGTGTTGTCACAATTTCAACACTGGCATAGGAATTAAAAGATAGTGGCACCTTTTTTGCTTTTTATTCTATGTGGCATATATAAGGACAACTATGATTTAGAATCATAGGAAGAAAATAGGATTCCCTCGTAATGTGTCCTTCTATGATAGAACTTGTCTGGAAGATTTGAAATGTTATTTACAACCCCTTTTCGGAATTTTACTTGCCAAAAATGATTTATGAATTGATAATTTTCTTCATAAAGTAATATGCCACATGGCGATTTCAAGAGTACTTTGGAATTGTAACTATATTTATTGTTAATGGATTTCTACTTAATACGAATGATGTTTATGTTTCTATGTTTATGTAAATGGTGCTTAAATTTTCATGATTTTTTTGTTTAAAATATTTACATTTCTGATTTCATGCAGATGTAAAAAAATCAATTAATAGATATAAAAACAAATATGTCCTTATTTCAGTCTGAAAACCAAATATAAAAAACAAATGTGATACAAGAAAATGACAAAGTGACATTGTTCCAATGGATCAAATAAAGACAAATGTAATATTGCATTTATTGAAAGTTGTAATCTCTATATGAAATACATCAATACATATTACATCAAATTATTGTAAATAGTCTCAACAATGTATAGAAGAAATGAAATCTATGTGAATTTGAACAGTCTTGGAGCAACACTTTCATTTGTGTCTTGGAAATCAACTGTAGCATGATCTATGGATGTGTCTCGATCCCCTAGATTAGGTAGAATATTACCAACTCCTCTTCTTTCTACTAGTGAATTCCATAATGCGAGTGCTCTCTCATAAGGAAAATTATCCACTGAGTAACGTGATACATACAACCTTAGACAACTTTCTAGATTCCTATCCAATATGTTTCAAACTTTTGACTTTAAAAAGGACAGTGCACTGAAAACCCTCTCATCTTCCATAGAACCTAGAATCATTGTTTGACAGAGTTCATACAACTTAATATACTCACTCAAATCTTCACGCAAAATACTACTGGAACAAATATCCTTCCAAATCCTTTTGATGACACCATATTCCTATGGGTTTTGTAGAAGTTGAACTTGTCGTATCATAGTATTAGCATAATGCATTGACTGGGAACTAAGTATTTTTATTTGTAAAATACCTTCTACAGAAACTTCATTTATCTCTTCAGTCTTAGAGAAATGGTCAATTAGATCACTCATGTTTTTGAAAAATAAAGGACTGATGGATGTATAAGGTATGCCGTCGGAAAAATTAAAAAGCGTGGATTCACAACTCCTATTGCTTCAAGTATTTTATCATTTTTGAATCTTTCCCGAATCTCTTTAGATAATGATTCAGAGATCTTTCTCAATTTATTCCTAGTTTTGAATAATAATTCATCATATAAATTTCGTGTCACTCTTACTTCTTCCATTTCTGAGCCAACCATATCAACTCTTTTTTGCAATGTATGAAGTGGAATCTCTTTCCCATGTGTTGTTATACAGAGATGATCATGTATATTGTATTTTAAGAAGCACCTGGGATTTTTCAAGTCTTTCTTAATGCATTCTAGTTTTCAAAATAAGCACCCTGAAAACTCCCACATGAAATATATAAACTTTCAAGACTCTAGCACACACTTCTTTTGAGTCTTATGAAGTCTATTATGTAGAAAGAATGATCTTGTGCATGCTTCATTAAAATATTAAGCTCCCTCAACATGGGAAAAATACCGCAAAGTGTGAGTAAAGTTTCTATGTCTCGTTAGAAAATACAATAGATATTTAGATTTATCTCGCATCCCTATGGTATTTATACATAAATATTGTTAATGAAGGATATTCATCAAATATTCTTTAGGCAAGTTCATACATAGATATCCATATGGTATCTACATCTTTGAGAAGATTTTTTCTCTCTATCATTCTAATTGTAAATTTCTGAAATTCTAAAATTCTCTTTAGACTGCTAGAATAATAATCATGCGAATCACGTATCACTTCCTCTAGCTACATTTTCAAACGTGTCACAATTTTGTAGGCCGATTCATTTTGTGACATACAATTGATTACAATCATATAAGGAGCAACAATTGTCTGAAGTCAAACATGGAGACCATTTCTATCCCCCGTATTACAACTGCACCATCAGTTCCGACACAAACTAATTTTGTTGCAATGGAAAAGTCATCCATTCTGTGATATCCTTCAGATTTGAGACCACCAATTTATAAATATTTTTAGAATTGCAATTCTCAGTCATTTTATGAATTACTAAGAGGTGGGGAGTTCTTACTTCATTAGCAAATGTGTAAACATGAATACAAATCCATGAAGTATTATCCACTACAGTAACCTCATCTATTGAAAGGGAAATATACTTTTCCTTTTGAACACACTATTTCAGATCCTCCTTTTCTACTAGAGATAGAAATTTTACAATTTCCCAGCCACTGGTATCTAACCAATGAGATTGAGGAACATTCTGTAAACCAATAACCTGATACATAATTTTATTTTCTCCAAAATCTAACATGGGTCTTCCCCTTTTCAATATATGGAATATGGTAGCAAACTGAATACTTTTTGCATGCATTTCTGCCTCTATAGCTTTGCTCAATCTTGCTACAATGGTGCCACCTTTTTCATTTAGATTTTTCATATGTTTTTGTTCTTTTTCATATTCTTCTACGTATTTTACATGCAAACACTCTTTTACATCTTTCCATTTATGTGTTCTGACTATGTTTCCATCATTTTTCTTTTGGGAAATGTATATTTTCCCATAGTGCTTTTCAATTGTGTCCAGTTTGAGTTGTATCATGTGATCCTTCCCCTATTTCCAAATACATATTTTTCATCAACATTGTGTTGGAACATCATTACCATTTTCAGTGTACACAAGTTCAATAAATGGATATTTTGTAGCCCATTCGAACTAGAAAGTCCTTCCAATTTTCCAATTTTTCCTCTTTCTTTTGACATATTTTCCTTCTTTTTCTTGGGGTTCAACTTTTCATCTAGAATATCTTGATTCTTATGTCTCCTTTTTCTGGAAATAGACCTTGGAGTAGAATCTTCCTTTGTTGGTGTATCATGAGAATTTGATGAATTTTCTTATACTTCTATGTCATCAAGGGACAAAATGTTTTCCTCAACATATAATGGATCATCGATATCTTGAAATTGATTATTTTGTGAAGGAATTTTTAGAACGTCTGCATATAATTTTATAAAATTATTATAGATATAGTCTTAATTTTACATATAGTTAAATTTTTACACGTAGTATAAAGAGTTTGAAGAACAATATGGAAAACATAATTATCAAATTTTGTAAGACTAAATAACCGGTAAATAACACATATCGATATTTTTAGCTGATGCAGAAATCACCTTCATTTTTTGTGATTTTCCAAAATAGCCAAACAAATTATTTACACCCTTTTTTGAACTGGCTGAATTTATAACCTTCTTATAACCTTCTTACCCTGATTTCCAGAATCCATTGATATATCGCTAAATTGAAAATAAGACTACTTAGGCTAAATTAAGGATGACTCTTATGTTCGAAGGCTTTGAGATTGGAAAATTTTTGGGTTAGAAGGCTCTAGGGTTGGAGGACTTTGGGGTTAGATGACTCTTAGATTAGATGGCTATGTGGTTGGATGGATCTTTGATTAGACGACTCTATGGTTAGGCGGCTCGGGATTAGACGGCTCGAAGTTGTGACGACTTTTAGGCCGGACGGATAAGGGGTTGGATAGAAAGGGTTAGACAGGCTAAATGATTGGATGGTTAAGGGGTTAGATGGGCATGGGGTTGGATGGCCCCGAGAGTCCGAGGTTGAGCAGGACCTAGGGTTGAATATCTTGTAGTTGTTGTTTAACAACATATGTATGGTACCGTAGTCTATATTTACTTTGGTGAATATGTACATGGAATGGTTTAAAATGGTGGTGAATTACATGCATAAGATATTATCTATGTGTAAATTATAGGAAAAATGAACTGTACAAGTGGCATGTCGGTCAAAAATTTTGGTAAATAAGTCGGTTGCCACTTGCTGAAAATTAGGCAATTCAAATTTCTATAAACCCGGATTTTCATGAGTTTACGAAAAATTCACCACTAAAATTTTCCCGCATTTTGGGAATTTTGTTATAGGTTTGTGAGTTGTATGTGACATAGGTCTATTATTATTCCTAGGCCTATTAAGGTAGTTTTTGTAAATCAGCATTTTGGAGGCACTTAGGAGCAATTCTAGCTCTCAAAGTAAATTGGAAAGTTGTCTAAAATTTTGAGACACTCCTCATGGACCTATTGTTTTCCTTTTTAGAGATGTTTTGATGACTTTTTATGTTGTGAAAGTCACTTGAGCACCTAGATTTTTTTAGAGCAATTTTCAAGCGTGCATCTCATTGGAATGAAACTTTTGGAGATCCGATCTTCTACACCATTCATTATAAGTTGGGTTATTGCTACATGGTATACATGGAGGAGATTATTGTTATTTTTTTTCCAGATTCAGATTCATTTTGAATCAAATTTCATTTGATCATATTGTTTTCTAGTTCAAATTCATTTTGAATCCACTTGGCATTTATTCTTCTCGCATCAGAATTTTTAGTCGAGTTATTGCTACTCGGTGTTCATGGAGGAGACTATTTGTACTTCAGAAGATGGATTCAGATTCATTGGGAATCAACTAAGTTTCATTCTTCTAGAGACCAGTTCAGATTCATTTGAATCATCTAAAAACATTTAGTTCATTTTTGCGCATTCATCACTTCATTTATAAGTTTTTATTTGATTTACAAATTGTGATTTTTAATGAATTGGTTCAATTATTGAACCTAGAGACGTAAACATTTGTTTAACCAAACTTCGTTATTAACTCTCTTGCAATGTGTGTGTCCTTTTTACATTGTAATTATTTCAACTTGGTAATTTTTAGAGTTTATTTAACAAGTTTCTATAGTGGTCCGAGGCCAATTAAAATTTTTGGTCATATTTTTAAATCACACCAACCCCTAGTTTATTAGAGCACTAACCCTACAAAGAATACTAACCCCTAGTTTAGTGAAGCACCAAATCCACAAGGAGGTTACAACCCCATAAGATGATAAAGTACCAACTCAACCACCTTTATATGAATATATCTAATGTAATTTTACTGCAGCAACTGATGGCGATAACTAATTCAGCTCACACACCTTCAAACCCTTGTTTAAATCACATCTTCTTCAACTCACTATATCTCACACATTCATTACTAGTATTGGCTTAAAACCATTGCAAACATGTTATATAACACTCCTCATCCTTTAACACACTTCCATATCTCTGAAATAATGCCTTCATACTCACATTTGGGTCACACTTTTTCCCTCTTTTATAGCAATTTCAAATTTGAACTCAAACATGCACTTTATAACCTTCTCAAGTTTCAACCCAAAAACATGAAATGGGTCAATCTAGAACATTTATCTCAAATAATAAATATTAAAAACACCCCAATACATTCATAAAAATTCATAATGGACCCATGTAGGGTGGTCATGCTCAAACACACTAAACAAGCTCAAAAACAACTAAAACCCCCATCACCTGATTCATCAAAGACCACAAACATCATCACCATGATTAGTCAAGATCCAAAATTCATGAAACATGTAAAATTTATCTTAAAAACACCATCCATGGTCATACATTATCTTTCACAAATCAAATTATTCATAACTCACTCAAGAAGGCTCATACCCTTCTCAAAACAACAGTTTCCAGGAACCAGTATTCACCTTTGGGCCTCAATATAGCCAAGAACATCTCAATTATGGGATGTAACCACTCATTGGAATCCCCCTGAATAATTATATCACATCCAAGATTTTTATAGCTCATGAAATAACCATACATGCAAACCACACCAACTTTCCTCTTCACCAAACTGAGTTTCCTAGAAAACAATTTTGATAACTCAACTAGTTTACACCTTTTCTACCACTATAAAAACCTCCAAATTTCTTCAATAGGAAAAAATTCATCCCTCTTAACTCTAAAATTTATATCATACATAAAATAATTCATCTCATGCATCCTCTACCTCCATCTTCTATCTAGAGAAATATTGTCCTAAAAACAAACAACCTTCTTCTTCACAAATTAAGTTGGTTGACATATCAAACCTAATCATTATGAGATGAAAAATATTCCATTATAAATCCCTCTGGATATAATTTCCATAACATCTTATATTTCCTTCCAAATCCAAATGGAAGACCTTCAACAGCCCATCTTTGAAACTACTCCGAAGTACCCAAAATGCCTTAAGACTAGTCTTCATAAATAAGGAACATTTTTCCATATATAAGATTAAATATGATTTTAAACCATCATGGAAATCAATTACAACTCCCATTCTAAAAAAATGTGAATTTATTTCATACTTCCTTAGATAACTTTGTGCCAAATTGAACTTCTTCGAAACTTACTTGTTTGAGTGGGGTCCACTCAAAGACCATATGCTCTATCTTACCATCGGGTTCATTTTAAGACACCCCTATAAAATTGAAGGTGGAAAATACCTGGCGAATATCCCCGTAACCAGTTTCAGTGAAAGGCAAATTTGACAGTATTCAAAAACAAAATTTTCACCTGGTTTTTCATGGCTCCATCAGTGACGTGCGACAACAAGACGTCAATAACCACTCCTGACACGCGTCAATGGAACGTCAATGGTCTAGACTGACGCGCGTCACTGGCGCGACACTGGTTCGTAATGACGCACGATGCCGGCTCCCAATGACGCACGACACTGGCTCGTAATGACGCGCGACATTGTCTCCTACTTTGCCGCACGTCATTTCGCTGGCTAGTAATGATGCGCGACACTTCCTCCATCGCCTCTCCTCTGTGCGCGCGTCTTTCGCCCCTAATGATGCACGTCATTTTCTCCTACTAACATGCGTCACTGGCTCCTATTGACGTGCGTCAGCTAGGACTGTTGTCACGCGTCAGCTAAGACCTTTGACGTGCGACACTGGCTTCTATTGACGCGCGACACTGTACACCTAATGACGCGCGTCTCTGTCTTCTATTGACGCGCGTCACTGGAACCTGTTGATGCGCGTCAAAGGTCTTAGCTGACACGCGACAATAGGAGGAAGTGACGCGCGTCAGTAGGGGACAGTGTCGCGCGTCACTAGGAGCCAGTGTCGCGCGTCAAAGGTCTTATGGCCGCGCGCGAGTCAAAGTCCTGGATGACGATGTCAATAGTAAGCCTTGATGACGCGTGTCAGTAGGAGTAAATGACGCATGTCAATAGGGGCCAGTGACGCCCTATTTAGCTTATAAATACCCTTCTACCACTCATTTTCTCATTTTCGTTTTCCCGTTCTTGAATTTTTACAGGTCTAAATCGTTGTCAAAGACGTAATTACAGCTATAATGTCGACTTCACATGCTTCCCAATTGCAAGTTCAGCAAGAAAATCAAGAGAATCCAACTCAATCGATTTCCAAGATCAACTACAGGAATCCCTTATGCCCTCACATCCATACGGCTTTAAAGATGTCTTCAGAATATCAAGATTTGATGGAAGAGTGTGAATTTACAGGGCTCGTTAATATGCCCCATTTCGAAACAGATCCGGATATTTTGAATTACCTTCTGTCATCCTACAATTCAGAGGATGGTATTTTTTATGTGACTCTGAACGATGGCCAAATGTTCCAATTCACTATTGAAGCAAATGACATCCATCGGTTTACGGGGCCTTCCTTCAAGAAATTTACCAATTGTTACAACCAAGGCAACACTCCTGGAAGAAGACAAGAAATTTCTCGAATCAACATACGGTTTCCATGTTGATTGTAAGTATAATTCGTTTTAATTCATATTTTTTATTCTGTTTTTTATTCTGATACAATTTTCTGTTATAAATTTATAGTAATTTTCACTGTTTCACATTTGCAGCCCATGTCAATAAATCCAGGCATGGTGTAGATACACAATCAATTGCACACCACTTTCTTGCTGCACTTATTTCATTTTTTCAAGCCAGAATTGTTTTGCAGGGTCGCCAAACAGATATACCAAATTGGGCCATTGCATACATTTGTGCCACTATCTCAAAATGAAAATTCGATTGGTGCACATATCTATCCAAAAAAATAAGAACTGACATAACAAATTCAAAACTCTCAGATAAACCTTTCATTTATTCAACAAACTATCTCCTCGGCTTCTACTATGAGGCAATTTTAAATTTAAAAGATAAACAAATTCCTACTTGCTCTGATGAGGCTTTGAAGAAATTCTCAATTCCATTTGAAGAACAACAGGTATAAACTATTTAGTTTGTAATTGTATTTCAATTTTCGACATTACAGTACTGATTATTAAAACTTAAATTTTAATGTTTTGCAGAGAAGATATCTTGAAGCCCTTCCCCGAAAAAAGAAGTTATCGAGAGGAAGAGGCCAACAACACGCGGAGGCTTCGGGGGACTCCCAATCTGAAATGGAAGCTCACTCCTCTCCAAACCCTCAACAGTTTGAACTCGTTAAACGCCAGAGAAGTAATACATTCTCATATATTATTTACAAATTCCAAAGTTGCATATTTATTTTTCAATTTAAATTTTAACCAAATGAATTGACAACATTTAATATTGATGAATTGCAGGGACTTTGGAACCTTCTTCCCCAACTCACTCCATACAGTCGCATGCATTCATATCTTCTGAACAGCCACTGAGTACAACTCCTACAAGGCCACCCGTAGCACCGAGAAAAACAACCCCTCGACAACAAGGTACAACTTTTCTATAGTACGTTTAATTTCGTAGTTTTGACTTTATGAATTGTTTTAATATTTTTCATTTTTTTCTTGTACTTTTCAGCACATGTCAGTCATGATCAAACCACAGCACCGACACCCACTCAACCATTAATTTTTAAAATGCCAACCAGAGGAACAGTGAAAAAGAACATTGGTAAACGCATGCCTTTTGCTCCGGCCCCTAGTGGGACACTAAACCTTGCCTCCTCGTTTCGAATTCCAACTCTATCACTTGGTGGCTTGCCCAGTGCAACGGGCATATCTATTTTGAACAATATAAATTTAGATGAAGATTATTTGGGCATTGATAGCAATGACCCAACTGGTTTTTTCGATACCCGCGAGATGATTCAAGGCCAGCAGGTATACTTCAAATTTCAATTTTAATATGCTTTACAATTTTGAATTACATTCTAATTTAAATTTATTTATCTAAATCTTGATTAATTTTTTCAAAAACAGGATCAGCCCACCCAAAGGTAGAAACAAGGAGCAGTTGATCTTGGTGAAAGCCCCCATTCTTCTCCAGCAAGATTGTCTGCATCAGATTCAGATAGTGAACAGTTGCCACGTTTTCCTTTGGAGAACTTAATTGGTTATGATTGTCAATCCCATGTCAGTGATTTTATTATTCCTCATATCCAACAGCTTATAGAATGGGAGAGAAGGGCTAAATTTCTTATCAATGAGATTATTAGTCGTTATGAAAATTATTGGCAACGGGATAGTTTATATGCTGCGATCCATAATCAACCTGCGAAGATGGATTCCTTACTTACCCAAGTAAGATGTGGGACTGTCACGTTTAACAACAACTATAAAGACGACATTTTAGATAAGGCACTAAACAAATTGGAAAATATTAGTGCCGAGGCCCAGGCATATTTTAACAAATGGTCCAAGGACAAGGATTTGGTATCAATCGCAAATGCCAAAAGAGATAGAGCGGTTGTAAGTACTATTACATTCAAACAATCATTCTTGTTAATTTGAAATTTTGAATTTACATTAATATTTTGAATTGACATTACTCTTTTTGTGCAGTTGAAATATGAAAATTTGAAGAGTCAGGCGAAGGTTTTGCAAGTTCACTTGGAAACAACAAAGAACAACTTAGACAAAAAGCAAATATTGTTTTGGTTAATAAACAAAACAATACACTAAAGCGGATAATTAAAGAGCATGGTCTCGACCCTGACATATTATTCAAAGCCAAAGCAGCTGCTGATCCAAATTTGTTGTCGCATGGAGATGCAACAAATCAAGAAGAAAGAATTTTAAAAAATCTGGACAGTGCTGCAGAAGATCTTATAAGTTCAGGGGTTATTTCTGGTGTTGGGGAAAGAGGTACAGCCACAGTGGAAGAAGCCGTTGGGGAAGAGAGCAGAGTAGAATTGTATAAAGAAAAAGAGGGTTTTGAAAATTAGAAACTTTTATTATTGAGGAAACTTTAAATATTGAATTTGAAAACTTCTACTATTGAGTATGTACTATGGTATTTGAATTTAATTATATGGATTTATATAAAGTCTTTAATTTTAATTGCATTAGATGGTGATTATCATGAATTATATGTATGTTTCTTGTTTACTTGCATTGTCATGAATTGTATGTGGACGTAGATGATGAATGATGATAATTGATAATTAATGATAGATGATGATGAAAGACGATGATCAATTTAATGTGTATAATGTAAAATGTAGTGCCTAAATATCTTGTGGGACTTTAATTATCTTGAAAATTATGTCTTTGGGAAAAAATAGCAACTAAGATTTGAAACAGATCTTTAGGATTTCTCCTTAATAGACTTATGGTGTAGGAAAATTCTATTTTAAAGAGATTCACCTCTATATAAGTGCATAATCTCTCATTAGAGAGGTTGTTTGACATCCAAAATAGTCAAGACCATTTGTCAGAAAATAACGTTTTGCTGGAAACAATCATTGATGTGGAGGCTAGATTAGCCAATTATGAAATAGTTAAATTCCAGGCCATAAGAATTAGAGCTTGGGAAATAATCAAGACCATGGTTTAAAAGATATGGTTTTGTTATCATGGATATTGTTTTGTGTAGAGTAGATTGACAAGTTGCTGTAAATAGTCAAGGTTATGGAGGCTAGATTAACCAAAGTTGGAATAACCATGTGATTAAAAGATAGGTCAAGCTCGATATAGAACTTTGAAGTTTAATGTAAAACATATAAGGTTTTTATCATGAAGATTAGTCTGTATAGATCAAGTTCATAGGTTGAAGAATCCTATCATTTTTTTATATTTGATAAGGGTGAAGAATAATTGTGGATTAGAACTGGGAGGCTATAAGTTGGAATAATTTTGAGTGTGTAAGAAAATATTGAAGGTTGTAAACTAGATCATAGTAAACTATGTGTGTAAGTATTTATGTAGAGCCTTGAAGAAGGCACACTACATTTGCAGGATAGTTTGAAGTTAATAGAATTATCAATGTTCTAGTCGGTTTATTACTAGAAAGAATTTTTATTAGATAAAGACTCACAAGTTCCTCTTGCATTTCATTCTTCCATTTAGATCTAATTTTTTTCTTTGGTTTAGTTTATTACATTCATGATTTCTAAAAATCCCAATATGTAGTATCAAATTAATGCTTTCTCGGTGAACAAATTCAGCATTTTGATTTAAATAGTTGTGATTAGTGTAGATTTGGGTGGGTGACTATAGGATATGGAAGATAGCATTAGAATTGAGTTTGAATAACTTCGTGTTAGAGGATGATCATTATAAGTCTAAAAATAGATCTATTTCTTCATGGAGAAATCTGAAGAAGTGATGGATCTATGACAAAGCAGGGAATTTTAGGAAGAGTGTCAGGACTTATATTTATAATAGTATAATGTATTGTTTAATAGTTTATCCCACAGTTAAAAAAATATATCAAAGGATTTTGCACATATAAAAAATAAATTAAATATAATTCTAAGAAATCAAGAAAGAATCATCACTGGTAAGAAATTAAACATAATTGCAAATATGATAGGGTTTAGCTTACCTCTTGCGTATTAGATTGCTATGAAATCATCAAGGGTAATGTGCTAGATCTTTGTTTTACCTGACATTGTAGATAGAGGGGTGAGTTGCCTGACATTGTCAGTCCTGAGAAGTGCCAGCAACATCTTTAAATATATAGACCAACAATATCTTTAAATAAATGATAACAAGAGCTGAAAAAATGTAAAGTAACAAACAATAAGATTATGTTGAAGAAGATACCTATTTAAAATTGAAATCATCCCCGGTAATGTGCTAGATCTTTGTCTTAAAAAAATTCAACACAAAAAATGGATTAGTAGATAGATGGGTGAGTTGCCTGACATTGTCAGTCCCGAGAAGTAACAGCTTCCTCGGACGGATGTCAACCCACGTTTTCAAAAAATAAAATATTGTATTTAACTAAATGTAAATACATAGACATCTTTAATGATAACCAGAGCTGAAAAAAATGAATAGTAACAAACAATAAGATTAAGGGGAAAAAGATACCTCCTTAAAGTTGAAATCATCACTGCCACTGGTAATGAGCTATATCTGTGTTTCAAAAAAACCCAACACGAGAAATGGATTAGTAGATAGTTGGGTGAATTGCCTAACATTTTTAGTATATAGACCTATAACATCTTTAATGAAAACCAGAGCTGAAAAAATGAATAGTAATAAACAATAAGATTAAGGGGAAAAATATACCGCTTAAAGTTGAAATCATCACGCCACCGGTAATGAGCTAGACTGTGTTTTAAAAAACCCAACATGAGAAATGGATTAGTAGATAGATGGGTGAATTGCCTGACATTTTTAGTATATAGACCTGTAACATCTTTAGGAAAACCCATGGTTAACCAAAACATGAAATGTGTATAGGAGTGTCTTTTAGTGCTTCATGCCAAATTTAATCAGATTTTGAAATGAGTATTTAAACTTATTCAAGTTTTTATAAAACTGGATCGCTTAGAAATGCAGACTAAACAACCTGTCTTCTTAGCATCCAAGAAAAAATACAGTGCCTTCTTCAGATAAATCATAGAAGTTAATTTTGTATAGGATTCACATCTTGAGATATTGTAAAATGTTTTGGGGAAAATGGATCAGTATCAAAATATGTTGTATAGGATTCACATCTTGAGATTCTCTCTTCAGGACTGCTTCTTGGAGTGGTTGAATTAAAATATGTCTCTCTTTTTTCAAATTTTTAAGGTGGTGCATATGATCATAGCTCAATAAGGTTGTTTACATATCATATTAGTTACAAGAATGAACTTGAAATCTTTGATCCTTTAGTAGATTCATCTCATCCTATGTAAGGATATTCAGGCACAAGTATGAGGTTTGAAAGATACAATAAGGGTAAAGTGATCAAAATTGTTGTGTAACGGAAAGTTGTTTTTACTTTCTTCTAATTATCATTGTTGAGCTGATGAAATACTTGGTTGACCCATTGCAATGAGTATCAAAGTATAAAATTCCTGCTACCACCTTGTTTTGTTTTCCTTTGCTGAAGATACAATGTTCAAGTGTATGTTTGAAGACAATTTTCTTGAAGCTCCCCCATTTCTATGCCTTGAATTGATTAATCATGATCTTCTTGAAGTACAATTGATAAAATGAAGTGTCTCAAATATTGAAAAAAATTACAGCTCAACATAAAGTTCTCTGTGCAAGGTTGGATCATCTTAAAAAGGTAACATTGTGTAAATTTTGTCAAGAGTGCCTTACTGGTACCTCATCTCAAACTCAGTCTTAGCATATATCATGAAGTTTCTTTTTGAACTTATCAAACAAGACCCTATATCATCATCAAGTACACACCAAACACTGTTTGTTTCTTTGGTCTGGGGATAAATTTGAAGGCTTCATCTCAATTGGCTGCATTGCAAACATGAAGGGAATTTCCTCTAGTGCAAAAGAGGTGAAAACTTCGAATTCCATTAAATTTTGGATAAGAAATCAATTATTTGGTAGTCTCAGGCTTTCTCTGTGCATAAAGAGATCCATCTAGTCACTCATCACTCCTGACACGTGTCAATGGAACGTCAATGGTCTTGACCGATGCATGACACTGGCCGCCATTGACGCGCGTCACTGGCACCTATTGACGCGCATCACTGGCTCTTTTTGACACGCGTCACTGGCTCTTTTTGATGCGCGTCACTGGCTCCTACTGACGCGCGTCGCTGACTCCTATTGACACGTGTCACTGGCTCTTTTTTACATGTGTCACTGGCTCCTACAGACGCACATCGTTGACTCCTATTGACGCGCGTCACTGGATTCTATTGACGCGCGTCACTGGCTCCTATTGACGCGCGTCGCTGACTCCTATTGTCGCGCGTCACTGGATCTTATTGACACACGTCGCTTGCTCTTATTGACGTGCATCGCTGGATCCAATTGACGCGCATCAGCTAGGACTATTGTCGCGCGTCAGCTAGGACCTTTGACGCGTCAAGTGAAGCCATTGACGCCTGATTTAGCCTATAAATACCCTTCAACCGGTCATTTTCTCGTTTTCACCTTCCAGCTCTTGAATTTTTACAGGTCTCAATGCTTCCCAACTGCAAGTTCAGTAACAAAAATCAAGAGAATCCAATTCAATCGATGTCCCTTATGCCCTCACATCCATATTGTTTTAAAGATGTCTTCAGAATATAAAGATTTAATGGATGCGTGTGAATTTATAGGGCTCGTTAATATGCCCCATTTCGAAACAGATCCGGATATTTTGAATTACTTTCTGTCATCCTACAATTCAGAGGACGGCATTTTTTATGTGACTCTGAACGATGGCCGAATTTTTCAATTCAGTATCGAAGCAAATGACATCCATCGGTTTACGGGCCTTCCGTTCAAAAATTTACCAATTGTTACAACCAAGGCAACACTCGTGGAAGAAAAGAATTTTCTCGAATCAACGTTCGGTTTCCATGTTGATTGTAAGTATAATTCATTTTAATTCATATTTGTTATTCTGTTTTTTATTCTGATACAATTTGCTGTTATAAATTTATAGTAATTTTCATTGTTTCGCATTTGTAGCCCATGTCAATAAATAAAGGCGTGGTGTCTAATATGTAGCATTTCTGAGTACATGTAATTTTTGCAATGCTAGTGTCTAAGATGAGCTTTGTAACTTTGTTTGACCTGATGAGTGCAGTGGAAAAGTTTAAACAAAAAAAAGATCTTAAGAAAACTGATGGAACCAAGAAGGGGAAATTAATTGATGTTCCCAAACTTGATGATGCAAATCAAGCAGGGGGAAGAATTCTGATCAATGTACTTTAATATTAACGGAGGGTGACTCAGCCAAGGCTCTTGCTGTAAGTGTTTGTGCCTTGAATCAGGGAAATGTGAATACTGAATTTGGTAGTATTGTGACATGTTTCGACATCACTTTCCAATTTAATTTTTTGTTATTTTAGTTATCTTTATCCTATCAGGTGGCAGGAATATCTATTGTTGGTCAATATTATTATGGCGTGTTTCCTCTCAGAGGTAAGTTGCTCAATGTCAGGGAAGCTACCACTCACCAACAAATGGACAATAAAGAGATAGTAAATATAAAAAAATCCTTGGTCTCTGAGGAAGATAAAATATATGACAGCATTAAATCTTTAAGATATGGCCATCTGATGATAATGACAAACCAGGTACATGATCTTTGTATAGCGCTATTTAGTTTCTACTTAATTCTGACACATCCTTTCTAGTGAGATCCTTTTTGACTTGTCATTTGTCTCTTAAAGGACCATGATGGTTCCCACATAAGAGGATTGCTTTGATCAATTTCATACACCATACCTGGCCATCACTACTTAAAATTCCTTCATTTGTTGTGGAATTTATCACTCCTATTGTCAGGGTAAATGTTCCCCCTGTATATTTGGTTGAGTGTATTGAGACTCTTTATATTTGTTTTTAAGCCTCCGGATGTTATGTATCTCCATGTCTAATTTTGGCACATGTTGATGTAGGCAACTCACAAAAATGGAAATGTGTTATATTTTTACACAATTTCGAGTATGAAGCTTGGAGAGAATCATTGAGTGGATCGATAAGCTAATTTGGACCATATAGTACTACAAAGTAATGCTAGTTTTTTTCTCTTTATATGTTTTCAAGTTTCTGGTTTTGTTCACTTGTTGATTAGGTTTCACTTTTTGCTTGGACCATACGGGGTTTTGGCACAAGTACTTCTAAAGAGGGCAAGGAGTATTTCATAGATCTGGACAAGCACAAAAAATATTTTGTGTGGGTTGATGAGAAAGATGGAGATGCTTCCTCATATCAATCAGCTTATAGAATGGGACAGAAGGGCTAAGGTTCTTATCAATGAGATTATTAGTCGTTATGAAAATTATTGGCAATAGGATAGTTTATATGCTGCAGCTGATCCGAATTTGTTGTCACATGGAGATTTCTGGTTTTGGGGAAAGAGGTACAGCCACAGTGGAAGAAGTCGTTGGGGAAGAGTGCAGAGGAGTAGAATTGGATAAAGAAAGAGAGGGTTTTGAAAACTAGAAACTTTTATTATTGAGGAAACTTTAAATATTGAATTTGAAAACTTCTACTATTGAGTATGTACTATAGTTTTTGAATTTAATTATATGGATTTATATACAATATTTAATTTTAATTGCATTAGATGGTGATTATCATGAATTATATGTATGTTTCTTGTTTACTTGCATTTTCATGAATTGTATGTGGACGTAGATGATGAATGATGATAATTGATAATTAATGATAGATGATGATGAAAGACGATGATCAATTTAATGTGGACATAGATTTATCATCAAGCACAATAATTCTTCTTCTCTAGACTTTTGAACTTGTTTTAAGATAATTAATCTCTACACTTGTAAGCGATATGATCATAATGTCATTAGAATGGATATAGATGATAAATAAATGGAATGTGTTATAATGGATATAGATGAAATTAATGATTAGAATGGATATAGATGACATTAGAACGAATAGAATTGTAATGATATGATTATGAATTATTTTTAAAAACGAAATTGTTTTAATAAATTTAAAATTAGATAAATAATTGTGTTAATAATAATTGTAGTGTCAGGACTCAGGATATGATAATGATATGGTGATGATATGATATATATGGATGATGAGGAATTTTATGTGGACTTATATTTAAAAATAAATTAAATATAATTCTGACAAATCAAGAAAGAATCATCACTGGTAAGAAATTAAACATAATTGTAAATATGCTAGGGTTTAGCTTACCTCTTGCGTATTAGATTTGTGAAATCATCAAGGGTAACGTCTTTAGATCTTTGTTTTACATGACATTGTAGATAGAGGGGTGAGTTGCTCGACATTGTCGATCGACTCTGAGAAGTGCCAACAACATCTTTAAATATATAGACCAACAATATCTTTAAATAAATGTAAATATATAGAATTAGACCTGTAACGTCTTTAATGATAACAAGAGATGAAAAAATGTAAAGTAACAAACAATAAGATTATGTTGAAGAAGATACCTATTTAAAATTGAAATCATCACCGGTAATGTGCTAGATCTTTGTCTTAAAAAAATTCAACACAAAAAATGGATTAGTAGATAGATGGGTGAGTTGCCTGACATTGTCAGTCCCGAGAAGTTACCCACGTTTTCAAAAAATAAAAATATTGTATTTAACTAAATGTAAATACATACACCTGTAACATCTTTAATGATAACCAGAGCTGAAAAAAATGAATAGTAACAAACAATAAGATTAAGGGGAAAAAGATACCTCCTTAAAGTTGAAATCATCATTGCCCTTTGGTAATGAGCTAGATCATGTGTTTAAAAAAACCCAACACGAGAAATGTATTAGTAGATAGATGGGTGAGTTTCTGACATTTTTAGTATATAGACCTGTAACATCTTTAATGATAAAGATAAAATATAGATAAAGAAGATACCTATTTAAAGTTGAAACAATCCATTATCAATAGCTTCATCAAAGTCGATGTTGTCTTTACGTAGAATGTGACGAAGAGCCAATTACACTCTCAAGGTTGGGAATATTTGTACTTATAGCTGTATTATTCACACCTCTTCTTTCACAAAGGGAATTCCGTCTTGCGCAATGATTGCTCTGTCGAATGGAAAGGTTCCGATGGAGTATCGAGAAACATAACACCTCATGCAACTTTCCGATTTTTATCCAACCTATTTCTCGTTTTGATTTTATAAATGACAATGCACTTTGAAAAACCTTTCATCCTCCACAGACCCCAAAATCATTGTTTGGCATAACTCATATAATCTGAAATATTCACTGATATCTTCTTGTAAAATAGAACTTTGATAGATTCCTCGCCACAGCCTTGTAATAGCACCACTTTCAGAAGGTTGATCTAAATTCTTATATTGGTTCCTCATTGTTGTTGCAAAATTTGTTGACTGAAACTTTAATAAATCGGCATTCAGTATACCTTTGATTTCCACACCCTTGAGCTCTGACGTCTTTGTAAATTGTTCCATTATTGTACCCATTGATTTATGGAAATGCTTACTGACAAAGTCTGCACGGCCACCTTCAGTATTCCAAAAATTAGGATTCATCACACCCATGGCTTCCAGAATTTTATCTTTACAGAAACGTTCCCTAATTTTTGATGACAAGGTTTCTGAAATTTTTTAAGCTTTATTCTTGTTTCAACTATAACAGACTCAAACAAATTACGTGTCATGGGAACATCTTCTCGTTCCGATCCTGTAATATCTTGACGTTTTTGCAAAATGTGCACAGGTATTTCCCTCCCATTAACAGTGATGCAGAGGTGATCGTGGATATTAAATCTCAAAAAGGTGTTAGGATTTTAAAGATCTAATAAATCTCTCCAATTTTCAAAAACAAGTGCATCAAAACTATCATCGGAGCAAGACAATATATCAAGACTTTGACATACCATTTTCCTCATCCGTATAAAATCCACAATATAGATTAAACTGCCCTGTGCATGCTTCATCAGTGTATTGATCTCCTTTAACATTGGAAGAATACCAACCAATGTAAGCAATGTCTCCAAATCAGTTAAACGGAACAACAAGTCCCTTACCCTATCAACTTCATGACGGTATTTGTGCATGAAACCAACCAATGAAGGATACTCCTCACGAACTCTGCATGCAGGTTCATACAAAGAGATCCATCTAGTCTCCACATCCTTCAAAATTTTTTGCCATCTGTAATTCCAATTGTAAATTTTTTGAACTTGAGAAAACACTTTGGGCTACTTGACATATAGGCATGAAGTTCTCTTATAAGTTCTTCTAATTTAGCAACATTTTCGTGAGTTTGCTTACCATTTTATATGCTAAATTAATTTTTGTGAGCCATACGGTGAATTGGTAGCATATATGGGGCCACTGTTGTTTGTAATCTAACACAGAGCCCTATTCGGTGACCCTGCATGACAGATGCACCATCTGCTCCAACGCATACCAACTTCGTAGCAATTTCATAATCAGTCATACCAGCAACATCTTTCAAATGAGAAACAACTATTTTATATAGGTTTTCGGCATTGCAGTTTTCAACCATTTTCATAACACCCAACAGATGAGGTGTCCTTATATGATTTTCTAAAGTATAGATGTGGATACATACCCATGCGGTGTTGTCGACTGCTGTCACTTCATCAATTGAAAGAGAGATAAAGTTTGCTTTTTTTACATTCTCTTTCAAATCTTCCTTCTCTATCATCGAGAGGCATTTTGCCATTTCCCATCCACTACTCTCAGACCAATGAGACTGAGGTACATTCAGCATTCCGTTAAATTGATACAAAACTTTGAAATCGAGGAAATCCGAAATCGCTCTTCCTTTTTTAAGTATTTGAAAAAGAGTAGAGAATTGTATGAATTTTGCATGTAGATTTGTTTCTTTCATCTTACCAATATGCGATGTGATCGTTCCTCCCTTTTCCAATAGATGATGTCTCGTGTTTTTCTCGCTCTGCCTCATATTCCATGCGTATCTAACATGCATGCATTCTTTTTAGTTTTCCACCTATGTGTTTTGATTTTACGGCCATCCACCCTACTATTACAATTAAATATTGTTTTCCACAATGTTTTTCTATAGTGTCAAACTTGATTTGCATTTTTTTGTTGCTTTCCCAATTTCCACGTACATATTATACATGTACATTCGGATGGGATTTCTTGAGAATTAGATGATTGCACGAGTTCAATAAATGAAAATTTAGTTGCCCAATCAAACTTGTATGTCCCGCCAATGGTACACATATTCTTGTTCGTTTTCAATGCTTTACTTTTTTGAGTAGAATTTTGAGCAATATCACAATCACTGGTTTCCTCTTTCTTGGACCGGAGTTTGATTTTGATTTCTATCTTCCATTTTGTTGAGTGTTTGTATCTGTGATATCTAGCTGCACTGCATACGGTTGCACCCCAACAGAACTATATCTTCAAGATCGGCATATTATCGTAGGTTTCATTTGTTTGACTTTGATCCTGCGGAATGCATGTCCACCTCAATAATACCTTCCACACAGTCAGTATTCTGATTCTTTGTGGTGGCATCTATATGATTGGTATTTACAATATCTGTATCCGCAGAGTTTCCAAAATACTTGAAGAGTGATTTCTGAGATTTCTTACTTACTTTTAGGTTATTCATATTCTTTGAGCTGGCACCTTCCATTATTCTGAAAAGAGTCCTGCGTCAGCAAAAGAACCAAGTAGCGACTCTGTCCAGTGTCTGAGGTCTTGTCGCGCATCCACTGTCTGAGGTCGCGCGTCCACTGTCTTAATATATTGTCACGCGTCAACACTGCCCAAGTCACGTGTCAACACTTCCTCTATCGCGCGTCACTTCTTTGCCCAAGTCGCATGTCAACACTTCCTCTGTCGCGCGTCAGAACACCTTTTTCACGCGTCAGTATAGCTCTTGTCACGTGTCAGTACAGCTCTTGTCGCACGTCAACAATGCCCTTGTCACGCGTCAACACTACATTTGTCGTCGCGTCAACAATCACAGGATATCATAATATGAATCTCTGGTGCTCAAGGGTATGCGAGTTCAAATTTCATAATATTGGTAATTTGGTAAGCTACTTGAGGTATACTACCCGACGAATCACCTAGGTTTTTATAGGAGATGTTTTCAAATGAAGGCGGTTTAACCCAAAAAAAAATATACTATATATTTTAGGTAACAGACACCGATCCACTCCGAATAATTCACCTTTTCAAATTTTCCTAAAATGAAATTTTCGTCATATTACGAATATTCGCGCTAAAATTATCCACGCTTACCATTCTGGAAATCTAAAGGATTCCTATACAACATAAAATCATCATACTATCAAAAAACTTCATTCTATGTAGATACAATCAAAATATCTCCTACAACTTTTGAGCTAGGGTTTTAAGCACACAAAATTTTTCTTACCTTCTTAACGTTCGTTCATAAAAATGTGACAATGAAATGACCTTATTATTTTTGTGAAATATTCTTAACTAAATTTAAAATCATACCTTAAATCCACAAGGTCCTATACAAATAACACAATTCATGGTGAGCATCGAAAGTTATAATTCCAAATTTGAAAATCACCTTCTTCTCAACCTTATTTCACTTAAAACATCACAACTTGCAAATTATTATTTAGAACGACTTGAAATTTTTATCACACCTCTAAGACACCTCTGTAAACAATATTTTATTATCATCATGTCTCAAATAGGTCTGCATCTTCATAACCCATCTCATTTGCATGACTAGCCCTTGTGGTTTTGCATGGTTTAAGCTAGGTCATCATAGAACAACTTCATACCTCATCGTGAAACCTCTTCAAAAGGAAATAACACACACAATTCAACATTTATGACACCCTTACATGACTCCATGAGATTAAATGTCTCTAAAACTCATTCTCATGCCTCATTTGGTCTCCAAGTACCTCGACTATGTCTAGATGAGCTCTTGAAACGAGGTCTTCCACTTGTACCTAAACTCTTAAAATCATGTGAGTGCCTAAAAACTCTCCAAAATTCTCTTCATGCCCCTACCATGATCCTCAAGCCACAAAGAAACTCAAACCATCATGCTTCATCACCTAGGATAACTAGGTCACTTGATTAGGATTGCTAGACCAAGCTAGTCTCATTGGATAAACTCATGCCATCATGAAACCATCTAGATATCTATGTCATCATCCTACTAAGAATCTTATGATACTAATACATAATCCTCTTTGTCATTAATGATATTTTACATCAATGAAAACACCTATAACTCAACATGTCAACAATCTCCCCATTTGTCATTAATGGAAAACCACCTAATCTTCTCCCCTTTTTTACATTAATGAAAAAGTGCATACATGTAGCTCATGTTATTCATCCTTCACATCTTCTTAGTATCCCTCTTTGAAATAAAATTACAATCAAATCCATCATCCTAGCATGCACATGTATCTTACCTTCTTTAGAATCTGTTTTTGACCTTTTTCATCCTATGGGAGCAAAGGCAACAATCCTTGAAAGATGTGCATACTTAATTTTCATGATAACAATCAAATCTCAAGGATAAAAAACAACAAGCTAACATATTTCTTGATCCATATATTCTTGATGAAGCTCAATCTTGGTTTGATTCTTCCATATCTTTCCTTCACACGAATCTTAGGACTGAAATCCCTAAAAGCTGTCTTTAGGTGTATTCTAGAATAAATTATAAATTCCTTAGAAGCACAAATACTCTATTACATTCTTCTTTATGGATCGCCCTAGACTTGTACCATCCTCTTCTAACTAAAAACAAAAATTTTAATCTTCTTACCTTGTTTACATGCCTTGGAGATGAATCAAACACTTCATCATTGTACTAAAACAAATTTACAAAGTGTTCTTTACCTTATTTTGATGTTGAGGAGGTCTTATTGGTGCTTTGACTCATTCAATTTTCTATTGCACTTGCATTCATCAAAACAGTTTCCTTACAAGCCTCCCAAACACTTCTTAAACCTAATGGAGGAGTAATTCCATCTCCCCGTGTCTTTTTCAATGTATTTGCATCTACCACTATTATTCTAACTTATCAGCATCCTTGACACATTGAGCACACCTTGAAATTTGATACCAACTTTCACCGCCTCAAGACAACCCTTTTGGACCTTCCATACCTGTAGCAACACATTTCAATACTTTGAAACAAATGTAGAAACTTTATGAATGATCATATATAACCTTATACAACCCCGCCACTTGTACTTGCTCAAGCCAATCCCATCATGACTTGCAAGTCTTTATGTTATCTAAGACTCCTAATTCAAGACTAAGGCATGCTACCCTTTTCTTAGTAGGCCATTTCAGACTTGTGAGTCAATTTTTCACTTCTTTCTCACTTAATGTACCTTCATAAGCTTGACTAACTCCCTTTGAAGACAACATATAACCTTCTACAACTATGCAATCTTCATTCTCCTTTCCAAAAAGATTTCCAAATACCTTATTGAATGCCAAAATAGGCTCCCCCTACCTTGGTGGTTATTAAGAGGCCTGTAGGTCATTATATCTTGCTACAGTTCCGAGTATGGAGCAACATTCATACAAATAGTAGGTTCTCACCTATACAAGCTTTACAGACCTCAACATGTTAGACATTTTCTTCGAGATACAAGTTGTGGTAATTCAATCAATATGAGCATGCCCAGATTTGTCACAAAGTATGACAAATGAAGATTCAACATTTGATCTTAATAGTCATGATAAGTCCATATATCTCAAAACAACCTTTACGATGCCATACCAACCTTTAACACCTCAAGACATGACTTAATATTAACTACCATATCTTTTAAATTAAAATTTCAGTCTCGGACCTTTAGCTTTGTATCCACTTCAAGAAATGAGCTACGGACTTGAATTACCTTTATACACGCTTGTGAGCTAAACATGAATAACATAGAAAACCTTAATTCAAACATGGGGAGTGTAATTTTGTTTTCCTTAATACCTTTTTTATGCTCCAACATTGTATTTTTTGTCTTGAGATGTTATTATAGTCTTCAACATTGTACTCAAACCTATATACAACTTTGTCACATGAAGAACATGCCCTCTCTCCTTCATAGTCTTGTTAATCCAATGACCATCCTCTTATAATCTTTAATAAGAATAAGAAAAACCTTTGATACTTCTTAACCATCATTCAAGAGTTAAAAACTAACCTGTGGGCCCATACAACTAATGATCATACCAGCATCACTTTGTTTTCTCATACACAAATCACACACAACTGAGGCTCATATTGTGGATGGTACATGAATAAATTTAAATTCTTGATTGTCACATATGTGTAACATTGAGAACTTCTAAACACCTTGCATTAATGCAATCTAATGGAATTCCCTTCATACATTCATGCAACATCACTTGAAAATCATCATTTCACCTTGTACTTGATGGTATGATCAAGTCATCATATTTGATGACTCATTCCTTCTTCATTTCTCCTCCATGAAGTATGAACATTCTTGGAACCATTATGAGGATGAATCAATGGAACTTAACTTAGTATGAAAGACATAACCAAATATTGATATAGAAACAAATATTCATGAGTCTTATACAAACATAGATACTCTTCATGTAATATCCTTGAAGTACATACACTTGCCGTGATTGGACCAGTGAAACTCATGGAAAACTTCTCTCAATGCATACGGACTGAGAGAAAACCATTTACACATTACTCTATTCTCTTGACATCCTTTTCTTCATACTATACCATGATAATTACTCAAAATGGACCTTTGACAGACACACAACACTTCATGCTTAGACCCAAATCATGACATGACATATTTTAACCAATGACAACTTTAGAAAACTCCATACTTCAAAATAAGACACTCAACATGCATGGAATACATAGAATCAGATAATAACCATACCTTGAAGGATCAAGAACAAGTCTTCAACAATAATTCAACCATCAATACACCATGACATGACAAACACAGACTCAAAACATTACAATACACCCTTAGAAGTACTCCTTGACCAATAACACATAGTTTCATGATTTGAACAACTACTAACAAAAACATAGGACTGCAATGCATACCTCAACACCATGAAGACACATCATACATAAGTAGCATATTTTATATCAATCATCTCCCCCTCTTCTCAAAGCTTCATATGGATGATCATGTCTTTAAGAAGCCTAATATAGACAATCATTTCAAAATGCACCTAGAAGAGGTCCCAATCTCTTTTAGACACCTGCAAATCACTTCCATCCACTTGTTTTTGATACATACCCTTAGACATATCTTGATTTTCATTCATACTAGCCCTTGGTAGAACATTTTTGCTCTTGGATTTCATAACCTATTGTGCATTCTACCATGCATATTATGACCTTGAAAGCCCCTTCCTTTTCTTTTAGTACCATAACAGTCCCTAAAAACATGTCCATACTTATTACAACTGAATCAAACTACTTTACTTCTCCCTTAGTATCCTTCATTACCCCAACTCTAACTTGAAGGCTCAAGTAGACAATATCTTATAGGACAAATATAACATACTACACTCTTAGCTTTCTCATTCCTAATATCCCTCCAACAACAATCAACTCTATCAAACCTCTTACATTTCTTATCCTTATGTCCAAAACCATTACAAGTGTAACAATAACCATTAAATGATCTCTCATACCTTGAAGCATTTGGCTGCCTAATTGATTTTGTCTTCACATTTTCTTCAGTGAAGTTCACTTTCTTACATTCTTTGAACCTTGATTATTCAACCTATTTTCTTGATTCCTTATCTTCTTGCATCATTGATTTTCCTCTTGCAGTTATCATTGAATCCCAAACATGCTCTATCACATGCAAATCTCTAATTGCCAAGAAGATAATAAAGATCATTGGTGATTTTCTCAAAATTCTGAAAGGATTTAGCACTCTTACCAGCCTCTAACAACTCTTCTCCTAAAAATATATATCCTCTTCAAATTTGGTGTAATTACTCTCTTTGTCTTGTAAACTTGTGACTAGGAACTTTACCTTTTCTTATAGCATCCTAGCCGTCTTATTTAGCTTGCTTGTTTCTGACCAATGCTTATCTTTTAGATCATGGATCTTATCTTCATATTCTTTGAATTGAGATCTCAACTTATTTTTCTTATTTTTTTCACGCCTTAACTTAGTTTGGATACACTCTAGTTCATCTTCAACATCATCTTCTTCTTCATCTTCATAATGTATGGAGTCACCAAAAATGATAGGACCATTGCTCATAGAGTTAAAAACATCTTTTTCATGAATAACACCTCATCTCTAACATCTTCATGATCATATTCAGACTCATAATTTGAAACACCACTACTAACATCAAATAAGCAAGCCTCTTCTTTTGTGTAGAAACTTCTTTTTCCCTTCTTCTTATAGTAAAATTTCTTGAAGTTCTTCTTACATTTATTACTTGTGATTCTTCTTGTCATGATAATCCTCATGATCTTCATCATCTTCTTTTTCATGCCTATGAGGAAACTTAGCAACAAAATAACCTATATCACCACAATTGAATGAAATCTTTCCTTTGTATTTACTAGTGACAAAATTCAATCTCCTAGCCACCATTGCAAATAGTTCTTCATCATCAATTTTAAGGAGCATTATCATCATCCTTAGCCTTCTTTCCTTTGGTATTCATTTCATATTTGAAATCAATCTCTTTCTTATCTAGTTTAGAATCAACAATCCTCATTTCATAGGAAGTCAAAGTTCCATGCAAATCATCCATTGTCAACATATTCAAATCCTTTGCTTCTTTAATAGCAGATACCTTGGAATTAAATATAGGAGTAAGAGATCTTAAAATATTTTGTACTACTACCTCTTCCTTCACATATTCACCTAAACCTTTCATGGTGTTGACAACCTTGTCAACCCTAAGCAAATATGCAGCAATAGGCTCATCATCACTCATTTTCAACCCTTCAAATTGATTTCTAAAATTCTAAAGCTTAGTTATCCTAACATTGAAAATTCCTACATACATGACTTGAAGTCTCTCCCACATTTCTTTAGATGATTTGAAATGCATTACTTTCACAAGATCAAATTCAACCAATCCACACATTATGACATTCATATCCTTGGAATTGTCACTACACAACTTCTTGTCTGCATTACTTGTTGGAGGAGTTGCAGGAGCAATATAACCATCTACAAGTGATTTCCAAATATCAAACTATAATGACATGATGTGATTCCTCATCCTTAGACTCAAAAATTCATAGTTCACTCCATAAAAAATGGTACCTTGCTGGAAGAAGAGCCATCCTACCAACTCACCATTTTTATGCTTCAAGTGATCAAAAATATCAAAAAGGACCTTCTCTAATACCAATTGTTGGAAGCAAAATGGAATGAGGGGGCTAATCAATCCTTAAATAAATTTAACCAATTTCATATTTTTTACTTAAACATAAACCATTCAATCATTCATTAATGTGTGCTTAGCATTAAATCAAATCAACACAGACATGAAAGAAACATAAGAACACAAGATGGAAGTGGAGATCCCTTAAGGGGAAGAAAACCCACAAAAACTTATGATTATATAACATAAATCAAAAGTATTTAGTGAAGCACCAACTTCATAAGGAGCACCAACCCCTAGCTTAGTAGATCACAAACCCTACAAGAAGCACCAACCCCTAGTTTAGTGAAGCACCAAATACACAAGGAGACTCTAACCCCTAAGATGATTAAGCACCCACTCAACCACATTTATATTAAGATCTCTGATGTATTTTTGTTATAACAACTGATGGAGATCACTAATTCAAATCACACACCTTCAAACCATTGTCACAACCCTTTCTTCTTCAACTCATTGTATCTCACACATTCATTACTTGTCTTGGATTCAAACCCTTTCGGACATGTTATATAAAACTCCTCATACTTTCAAAAATTCATTAGCTCTGGAATGATGCCTTTATACCTTTTAATACTCACACTTGGGTCACACTTTTTCCCTCTCTCTTAAGCTAGTTCGAATTTGAACTCAAACATGCACTTTATACCCTTCTCAACTGAAAAACATGAACAAATTCAGTGTATAAAATTTAGCTTGACCAATACATATTAAAACATCCCAACACATTCATAAAAACATTCATAATGGACCCATGTAGGTTGTTCATGCTTAAACACACTGAACAAGCTAAAAAAACCTCAAACCCCATCACCTTATTCATCAAAGACCAAAAACATCATCACCATGATTATTAAAGATCTCAAATTCATCAAACATGTCAAATATGACATAATAACACCAATCAAATTCTTCATAACTCACTCAAGACAGCTCATACCCTTCTCAAAATAGTTGTTTCGAGGAATTAGTCTTCACCTTTGGGCCTCAACATCACCCAAGGAAAGATAAAATATGGCATAAAAACACTCATTAGAATCACCCTGACTTGTATATCACATCAAATCTTTCTAGAGCTCATGAAAGAGACATACATGTAAACCACACCAAAGTTCCTCTTCACCAAATTGAGCTTCCTAGAAAGAAATTTTGTGAACTTAATTGGTTTTCACCCTTGCCTCCACTTTCAAGAACTCAAAATTCCTTCACTAGGAACAAACGACATCCCTATTTACTCTCAAATGATTGAAAACATCAAATAATGTATCTCAAGCATCTTCTACCTACATCTTCAAGCGAGAGGATCCTATCTTGAAAAAACAACCTTCTTCTTCACAAATTGAGCTGGTTGGCCTATAAAACATCATCATCATGAGAAAAAAATATACCATTGTAAATCCCTCTAAATATAATTTCTAAAACATCTTACATTTCCTTCCTACTCTAAGTTGAAGGCCTTCAACCACCTCCATCTTTGAAATTGCTCTAGAACTTCCCCAAAACTTCCTTAAGACTAGTCTTCATAAATAGGGCACACTTTTACCTCTAGAAGCTTAACCATGATCTAAAACCATCATTGACATCAATTAAAAATCCCTTACTAAAAAAAAAATTCAATTTTGGAAAACTTTGTCCCAAATTAAACTTCTTCAAAAACCTTTCTGTCTGAGTAGGTTCCACTCATCACCATATGATTTATCTTAACTTTATAGAAAGATGAAGGAGTATATAAAATATCCAATCATAATAATAGGAAAAAAACTTCATTGTGAGAAGATAAAAAGAAAATATCTCCTGCCATTTTTGAGCTAGGGTTTCTAGCACACAAAGCATTGTTTACCTTCTCAACATTCGTTCATTAAAAAGTGACGATGAAATGACCTTATTATTTTTGTGAAATATTGATAACTCAATGTAAAATCATCCTTAAAAGCAAAAAGGTCCCATGCAAAGAAAAAAAATTCATGGTGAGCATCGAAAGTTACAATTCGAAAGTTGAAATTACCATCTTCTCAACCATGTTTCACCTAAAACATCATAACTTGCAAAATATTCTTCAAAACAACTTAAAATTTTGTTTTCACCTCTAGTAAACCTATTTACACCATATCCAATCATAAAAATATCTCTAATAGGTCTACATATTCATAATCCATCTCATTTGTATGACTAGCCCTTGGGTTTTGTATAATTTAAGATAGGTCATCATAGAAGAATCCCATACCTCATCATGAAACCTCTAAAAAAGGCCCTAAAACACCTGACTCAACATTTATGACACCCATGCATGCCTCCATGAGCTCACATGCCTCTAAAACTCATTCTCATGCCTCATTTGGTCTCCAAGCACCTATATAAGGTCTAGATGAGCTCCTGAAATAAGGTCTTCCACATGTACATGCACTCTAAAACTCATGTAAGTTCTTAAACACTCTCCAAAATTATTTACATGTCAATACCATGCTACTCAAGCTACCAAGGCACTCAAACCAACATGCTCCATCATCTACGCTAGAAAATTCACTTGATTAGGCTTGCTAGACCAAGCCAATCTCACTAGATCAACTCATCCCATCATGAAACCATATGAATCTCCATGTCATCATCCTACTAAGAATCCTATGACACTACTTCATTATCCTCTTTTTCATTAATGGGATTTTACATCAATGACAACACCTAGAACTCAACATGCGAACAAGAGGAACCAACCTTCTCTTAAGGCATATATCAAGTAAAATGTCCTGTAACTTGAGAGCAGTCCCATGTTACTAAAAAAATTGACTATCCATCCATCCATTCATGAAAAATCAAAGGGTTCTATTTTTTAGTGATAAAAATCCTACCCAACATCTCATTTGGGAGTTTTCTCATGTGATTTTTGGAAGAGATAGAGCCATTGTTGAATCGAAGAGATCTTTCAAAAGTCCTAGAATGATACTCCTTGTAATTTCCTAAGTTTGTTATAAGATTTGTAACCACCCTGATAAAGGGATCTGATTGTAGATGTCATTAAAGCCTTTGATCTAATAAAAAATTGTGTTGTGATTATAGTCATTATCATTTTATCTACTCTATAATCAACAGCAAATCATATATTGACCCTCTGTGTTATCGTCAAGTGGTATCAGAGCCAAATTACATACCCGAAGAAGAGATTTGAGATTGAGAGGACTTGTCTAATGCCAACAATAAGAAAAATAGTCAAAGAAGAAAATATTCCACTGAGAAGATACACCAATGGATCGTGAACGTAACAAACCTAACAAATGTAGCTATTATGGGAGCACTAGAACATGTTATGGCAAAACTAAGGTCTGTAAGGAATAGGATTGAGGTTGTTGAAGAATATTGACAAAGAGGATTCATGCCACTAATTGGAGGCACGTAAAATGAAGGGGCAATTGAAGATGAAGACCAAGGTGAAGGGGAATCCATTGACACATGAGAAGCACGATTGTTATAAGTTTTAAGAATGGGCCATGGAGAAAAAATGGATGTCCCATCATTATATGGAAGGTTGGATCTAGAAGAATTGATAGACTAGATCACAAACATGGAATAATATTTTGAGTTCAAGGAGAAAGTTGACTCATAGTGTGTTAGAGTGGCGTACAAAAAGTTAAAGGAACATGTGGTGTTATGGTGGAAGGATGCGCAAAATGAGAAATGAAGGAGAGGTAAGGATAAAATAGTGCACTGGGATAGCATGGCCGCAAAAATAAATAGAAAATTATTTCCATCTAACAAACATATATGTTTCTTTAAGAAGTTACCAAATTTGATGTGAACAAAATGTTTGTTAAGGACTTCACAAAGGTGTTTTACCGGATCATGATATGGTCTGGGCATGTTGAAGTTGACCAAGGGAAAGTCGCGTGCTATATAAATGGTTTGAGGTTTATCATTCAAGAAGAACTCAAACCTTATGTGTAAATAGATGGTAGAGGAAGCTTATCAACTAGCCTTTAAGGTAGAAGAAAAATTGGCATGAAAGATCTAGAGTGTAGCTAGAAGAGGAAGCCACAATGTGCATGGTAGAGGTGGAAATGGTCAAAGATATAATAAGTGCCAAGAAGATGAGCACGACACTACACAGATACATACCTAAGGTAGTGGACAAGATGATGGAGTGACATTGTAGTGCCCACTTCCCGTTGACACCTTTTGATCGATCATGACACCTTTATTGACTATATGATGGACATTTTTATAGTTTTGATTTAGTATGATGTTAGATGTGAGACCATGGATTATTGTTGACGTTGATTCATATATGATGCATGATGATTATTAGAGACATTTTATATAGATGTTGACATGGTTATATATATATTTATGGACGTTGTTAGGACATGTGATATTTGGAGATATTGAGTAGATCGAGAAAATTGAATTTAAAATTGATGACTATATAGTTGTTGATGAAATTGTAAGTGATATTGTTGATTTTCTGGATGTTGTTGTGACTCGTATGTATATTGATGATTTTGAAATTATATTATATTCATTTTGGACGTCTTGATATGGCCACTATTTGTATTTTTGCAGGTTAAAAATATCACAACAAACATCGGGGGATTGGAGACCAACCACATTGGAATTCTAGATGAATTCAACAGGTCACCATGGCAACATGTTTTGTGTGTTTGTTGTTTTGTTAGGGATTCCCATGGGGGTAATTACCTTAAAATGTGACCATGGGTTTTGTGTATTTGTTAATGTGGTTCCTTTTATTATTTTTGTATGTATTTTATTAGTGATGTGTCCCTTTCTTTTATTTAATTAAATTGTGGTAGATTAATGTGAGAAAACATATGGTTAAAAGATAAATAAATCAAATTGGGATATGGGAAAACAATTATAGAAGTTTTTGGCTTTTGTATTAAATATGTAAGAGATGTATATGTGTAAGAGTTGTGTAAGTTAGATTTTGGAGTGTGAAACACTCCACATCCTTGAAAATTCAAATTTGCCCTTGGGGGTTGTTTTTAGGCTTGTGGGACAAATAAAACTTGTCTCATGCCTCTTAATTTTAATTACCAACCATACCTATGGTTGGAAGGCTAAATTTAGACTTTTATAATGCATTTTTATTAATCAAGTTGCATGTTTTAATTGCACTTCCTTCATGTTTAAATTTTGTAGTCCTTTGGGGTGTGGGCTTTGGAGTATACAAGTAATTTGTCATATTTTCACCCACCTCTTAATTGTGCATTGGAGAATGAAATTTGACCTTTACCATGGATTTGAGGATGTGTGAGGTGGCATCCTACATGTATCCACATCATCATCTTCTCTTCCCTCTTCTATAAGATTCAAACTCTTTGCCTTGTTTTGGGTTGTTGAATCATTTTGCATGCTTCCTTGGGGTGAATTTTCTTGTGCTTGGAGCTCTTGCTTTTGGAAGGAGTTTGGAAAACTTTGCATGCTTGTGGGTTGCTGATTTTGGGACTATGTTCTTGGCATTGAGAGATTGCTATTTGGAAAAAAAAGCTACCATGGAGAGGTAGGAGCTTAGCTCTTCTTTTATGATTGTTATTTATTTTGTGTATGAATGAATGGTGCATGTTTTTGTGTATTTGTTGGTTGTTGGGTAGACTGCCATAGGAATGGTGTAGGAGAAGTCCATGGGGAATTCATGTGGGGGCATAAGGGAATGTCATTGGCATCAGAATTCTTGTGGAGGGAGTTTGGGTTTGGGATCCACCATGGAAAAGAAATAGCTTGCATTTCTTGCTTTGTGGCGGGCATAAGAAAATCTGTGGGGGGCATAAGGAGAGATTGTGGGGGGCATAAGGATATGTGTGATGAATTATTTTGGTGGTTTTTTATAGGTGGATGACAAATTCCCATTGGGAGACATAAGTAGCTTCACCCATAGTCCTTGCTCCTTTGGCTTGCAATGAAGAAGCCTGCGTTCTGTTTAAATGTTTTCAATGCAGTTGTAAACTGTTGTCTTGTGTTGAACTGTGCTTTAATTTGAAATGTGCATGTTGAAAGAATGTTGTGTGTATATTTTGTGGAAGCATGTTGTTTCCATGAGTTGTAATACATTTCCTATTGCATTGTGGTTGGGGCTCGGGGGCCAATGATGAAGGATGACTTCTCCTTTCATTAGATGTATTGGTTGGGTGGAGAGTGTTTCCTTGAACTTTTTTGTGATCAAATTGAAAGAGAAGGGAACTTGCATGTTGCTGTTCTGGAGCAAAGGAAAATACAGTTTTGACAACCCCTTGTGAAATATATTTTATTGTAACCTTTCCCACTTTGAAGTGGATGAAATTGTAATATTTTTGTGAAGGAAAGATGTTTGTATTTGGATATGAAAGTTGTAATTCGAATTGTGAAAGAGACATAATTTGTTTATGGATTTTGAAAGAAAGACATGAAAGTTGTAAATTTGAAATGTGACAAATTTATAGACTCTATTTTGCTTGAAAGAATGTGAAAGAAAATGCAATACTCTGCTGTGTAATCAATAAATGACTTTGGGAGGACATAAAGCAAGGAGTTGTAAAAAAAATGTTTTTGGAAATCTATTAATGAATGAAATGTTCCATCCAAATTTGTATTGTTAAGTTAAATATGGTTATATTAATGTTTTGGAATCTCTAGTTGGAAGGAAGAAATGTATGTGAGAGTAATACATGGTCTTGTCTCTTTTAGAAATGTATAAAAATTGAATTGATATTGCATTTTGATTTAGAATGGTTTTTTTAAATCACTTAAATAAATTAGAGTAGATGAGAAATGAAATTTCATACTTTGAAGAAGAAATGGAAAATAGATCCCTTAAGAATTCATCCTGTCATTATAAATTTAAAAAGCGGCAAATATTTTAATTAAAATGCACAAATTTCGAACTCGCAATTAATAATCAATATTGAAATGTTAAAATTTAGCATGTTATGACATCAATGAACTCAATTTGACAGAAAGCTTGATTAATGAAATAATTTAAAACATTTCCAAATTTGAGCCCAAACCTTTCACGGTTAATTTTACGTCTTTTTCTATCAATTGTTAGAAAAAAATTCAAACTAGAAATCAATTAAGCAAATTTACCTTCCTAAAACATCTTAAATCCTTCCTAGAACAATCCTCCATGTTGAGTGAAGGAGAAGATCAAATTGAACAAAATTGATAAGTTAAAATTTACCAGTTTACTTTTAAAAATCCTGTAGAACGTTTTCTTAAAATTGACCCCTTAAACTTTATCAAAATCTAAAATTAATGGTTCTGTGCAAAGATTGCATCGAGAGCTTTCTAGAAAGTCCTCGTTTTCCCAACTCGAGCTTTCTAGCAAATGCTTGAAGTTTTCCTTCCTTGGCGGGAAAATTTGGGAAAATTTTCCCTGGTGAGCCCATGCCCGAAAATTTCCCGTTGAAAAATCCTTAGAAATTTTTTTGAAATTTCTTTGGGTTATTATTTAAACTTTTCCCGCTGCCCCGTCTCCCCGTAGCCAATCATAGGCTGCCACGTGGCATGGCAGTGGGGCGGAACTCTTGCAAAACTTATCGTTTTGAAGTTTTTATTTTTTGGAAAATTTTCTTAAAATTTTCCATTGCCCCGCACTCCCACCCTACCTTGGAGGAGACCTCTTTGCGGCCGTGCGAACCCGCGTCATCTTCCCTTTTTCCTCCCTTTGGTGAAATTCGCCAACTTTCTCCGCCGCTCCGCCCGTCCCTCTCCTTCTTCCCGCATGTTTGGTTGAGCGCGGCATGTCCCTAGCGGACCCGTGGGTGTGTGGGTGCTTTTTGGAACTTTTCCCTCTTTGGCCAATTTTCCTCAACACCTCCGCCACCCCACCCTTCCCTCTTTTCTTTTGGCGATGGTTTGGAGCTCGACACGTGTGCCCGGCGGTGCAGCAGAGGAACGAGTGTAAATTGAAAATTTCTCCCCTGTGCAAGAAAATTTCGAAACATCGCCCGCGACCGCCAACCCGAAAAAGTGCTTTTACCCCCTCTTGACACGTGTCCCCTTTGGGAAAATTTGACCCCTAAGCTCCACCGGCCCATAACTTGCGTTTTATAAGGAGTTAGGAGGACTTTTTATATCGTTGGAAAGGTGAAAAAATTTCCTATCCAATGGGAGTGATTTATGGAAATTTTGAATGCGCTAAGTGTGAGAAAAATTAAGTTGAAACTCTAATCCTGTTAGAGAGTGGGTATGGTGATATTTTACCCTCTGAACCTAATTAAAACTTTTATCCCTTAATTTTGAACCTTGTGACTCTAATAATTGTTATTCAAAGAAAAGTATAATAGTTTAGTATTGTTTTGGAACTTGTTAGTGGCAATTGTTGTCTCGTAACCTGGTTGTAGACACTCTTAACAAAGTTCTGGGAGTGGGTAAGAGAGGTTTTACTCTGCTGATTTTAAATATGTTTTCCTTTCCCCACTATAATTAAACCTTGCTCTTGATTTAGATCTTATGGAATTAAATACCTTGGTTATTTAATTATTTTGGTCCCTTAACCCTAAAATTTTAATCAGAGAATATTTTAGCTAAAATGTCATTATAGTCAATGAGTAAATAAATCCCTAAGGAGTTTTGAACTAGGTGTGGACTTCTTACACTTGTTGCTTTATATTGTGGATTTAGTAATTATTATAATGGAAAAAGTTATTAGTTGAATTTAATTGTCCTTGAGACTTTGGTCGTTAACACTTTAAAAAAATTATTCCTTAATTTTCTAACTAAACCTAGGTTGTTCATGGGTCTCAAGTGGGTTGTTTTAGTGGGCACCACGGACATAATCTTCAATGAGGAGTAGAAGATTTGGTCAAAGCAAGGGAAAAGGATTCTTTGGAACATGTTTCAATTGTGTAGCCATTGGACATCATGTATTCAAATGTCCAAGTATACAAAGTGACATTACAAATAGGTGAACAAAAGAAGGCATGCACATAACGCATGGTGATGCGGAGTCGAGTATGATCTAACAAGCATTTAGAAGGCCAAGATCTTGGATAAGCTCTAATGATAAGGAAATTATTATTGAATACATCACAAAGAGAAGATGATACTACACAAAGAAAGAACTTTATTAGAACAATATGCAAGACAAGAGGAAAATGTTGCAAGGTGATTATTGATAGTGGAAGCATAGACAATCTAGTATCTTGTGAGATGGTGGATAAGTTGGGGATATGGAAGATATGCTTCCAAATCCTTACAAAGTGTCGTGGTTGTAAAGGGAAACCGAGTCTTAATGAATGAAAAAAGTCTTTTCAATTTCCAGATAGGGAACTATTATGACGAGGTGAGGTGTGACATAATGCCAAAGGATGTTTGTCACCTATTTCTAGGTAGAACTTGGAAGTATGATATGAAGGCCATTCATGATGGGTGGGAAAATGTTATCCACATTTATAAGGATGGGCATAATTTTAACTTTTCATCTTTCAAAGACAAAGGTGAGGAAGAAGTGCTTTGTGGAGTTTTTACAAGAGTGTTTCTTGTGTCGGAAAGGAATTCTGTGGGAAGTTGAGGAAGAAAAGGAATGGTATGTGATATTACTAAAAGAAGTATGCAAATATTACACAAATAAAGAGGGAATCCTAATAGAAAAATGTTAAATGAATTTGTGGACATAGTCATTGAAGACTTGCTACAAGTATTGCCACTAGTTGGCGTATTAATCACAAGTGACTTGATACCCAAATCTAATTTACCAAATAAGGCACCATATAAGATGATTTTAGAGGGGAATGTGTAGTTTCCCAAACACGTGTAAGAATTATTGGACAAATGAATAGTGGGAAATTTTTTGAGCCCATGTGTAGTACCCATAATACTAGCATCAAAGAAATAAGTAGAATGGCACATGTGCGATGATTACCAAACCTTAAACAAGATTACGATCAAGTATAGGATTCCATTACCTAAGATGGATGATCGATGGATTACATTAGTGGTACATGGTAATTTTGAAGATTGATTTGAAGAGTTCTTATTACCATATTTGTATCGAGAGAAGTAGATGAATGGAATACAACATTTAAGACAAAGGAAGGCTTGTATGAGTGGTTAGTTATGCCATTTGGGTTAGCCAATGCCCCGAGTACATTCATGAGGTTAATGAATGAAGTGTTGAATCCATTCCCTAGGAAATTTTTGATTGTATATCTAGATGATATATTAGTGTTTAGTAGATCAAAGGAGGTGCATGTTGATTACATGTGTAAGGTAATGAATCATGTGCGGGAGGAGAAGTTTCATGTGAATATAAAGAAGTGCAATTTTATGCGTAAGGAATTAGTTTATCTAGGTTTCAAAAGATCTCATGGAGGATTGATAATGGACCTAAAAATGTGAGTGATTACAAAGTGGAAATCACAAAGGATTGTTCTGAGGTGTAAATATTTCATGGATTATCCTGGATTCTATAGGAATTTTATAAGAAACTTTACTGAAATATGCATAGTGATCACGGAGACAATGAAAGGAGAGTGCAAAGAGTTTGTATGGATAGAAGAGGCTCAAAACATATTTAGAGAATTACATATGAGGATTACAACACAACCATTAGCATTTTTGAGTTTTGAGAAGGTATTTCAAGTGGATTGTGATACAAGTGGAGCTACAATTGGCTACTTTGTAAAGACAAGAAGGGACACATGTTGCCTATTTCAATGAGAAGTTAAATGATGCAAGGAGAATATATTCAGTATATGATCAAGATTTCTATGTAATTGTGCAAGCATTGAAGAAGTGGAGACATTACTTGTTTCCAAATGAGGTTATTTTGTACACATCGATCATCATGCACTACGGTTTCTTGATAGTTAAGAAAAAATTAACCAAAGGCACATGAAGTGCACTGAGAGTTCCTACTAAGTTTTCATTTGCATTGAAACATAAATATGGGAAGTCCAACATGTTTTTGATGTACTACGTAGAAGAATGCTAATGCTAAAATAAATACGCAATGAATTCAAAGGTATTGAAACCATGAAGGAGTTGTATGCACAAGATGGCAACTTAAAGGAAGCATGGGAGGCATCCACGTATCCAACACACATAGATAGGATGTCATGGATAGATTATTTTATCTAATAAGGAATGTTGTTCAGAGGAGCACAATTATGCGTACCTCAAGGGTCAATGCGTAAGAATTTGATTAGGGAGAAGCTAAGTGGAGGCTTAGGAGGTCACTTTGGAAGTGAAAAAACCTTAGCATAGTTGGAAGAATAATATTATTGGCCTACGATGAGAGCATATGTGTGCAACTATGTGCAAAGTGAAAAGTTTTCTAGCTAGCTAAGGGGAGAAGAAAAAACACGAATTTTTATCAAATTTTTCCTATATCGAGGAAACCATGGGAGGATATTAACATGAAATTTGTGTAAGGATTTCCAAGAAATCAGAGAGGAAACAACTCCATATTTGTGGTACTCAATAGATATTTAGAGATGGTGAATTTCATTACATGTAAGAAAACTAGTGATGCATCAAACATCATGGATTTATTCTTTAAGGAGGTAGTGTACTTACATGGGTTGCCATTAAACATAGTGTCTGACAAGGACAAAAAGTTCCTTAGTCATTTCGAAGAACCTTACGGAAGAAAATGGGGACAAGGCTAATTTTTAGCTCAAAATACCATCTGCAAACACATGGATAAACAAAAGTATTGAATAGGAGCATAGGAAATTTATTACGCACCTTTGTGGGAGATGCACCAAAATAGTGGGATATGGAATTAACGCAAGAAATTTTTTCTTATAATGACTTGGATAACCAAATCATAGGGAAAACTCCATTCTAGATTGTTTATGGAGCGAGTCCAAGAGGAGTCACAAAATTGTGCGAAGTCATGAACAATCGAAGCACAGAGGCCAAAGAATATGTGGAATACATGCACAAGCTACATGAAAAGGTGCACAAGACCTTAGAGGGATGTAACCAAGATTACAAGGAGTGCATAGAAGAAAGGCACAAAGTAAAGAAATTCATGGAATGAGATCAAGTGTTGGTGCATTTACACAAGCAAAGATTTCTGAAAGGGATATATCATAAGTTAAAGTTACAAAATTTAGGCCATGGAAGGTGTTGCAAAAGATAGAGACAAATGCATACAAAATGAAGTTACCTGAGGAATCGATGATGTCACTTTGGTATTCAATGTTGTAGACCTATATGAATTCAATGAAGAAGAACCTAGTGTGCAAAGCGTAGGGATTAGTGTGCGGAAGAACCGTATGAGGATGCATAGATTGCTGATAAGGTTTTTCAATTGGAGGAGGAAAATACCTAAGAAAGAAGTGAAAGAAATTGAGGGCGTATTGGACTCAAGGATAATAAAGAAAACGTATGGAAGGGAATATAAAGAATACTTGGTAAAGTGGCATAATTGTGCAAAAGAATATGTAACAAGGATAAGTGCGAAGGAACTTGGTAAACTAGGCCAAACTCAAGAGCTTAACTTGTGATACAAAGCTCAATTTTGTCTTACTTGAGATGTTTGATGTAGGAGAATTATGGGGAATTTGAAGATATGCATATGTTTTGAAATATTGGCTAGGTGTTGGAGTGCGTGTAAGAATTGTAAAATTCGGTCAAGTACGAAGGTATAGTGGAAAGTTAGAACGACAATACACATAATTTTTTCGTAATTATAATATTGTGAGTAGCGCAATGAGATGGTGCACAATGAAAGCATGATGGGGGCTTTGAAAATGTGCACAACTATTTTGACGAACAGGGGAACAAAAGTTTTGGAAGGTGCAAGTAAATGACAAAAAAAATTGTGCAATAGTGAAGTGAAAATTGAGAGCACACGGATCTTCCCATAGATCAACGCATGATACTTAAAGGAAGATGAACTGTTTGAGAGAATGAAGATAGAGGCATAAAAATGACAAAGTAGTAGGTAAAGACCACAACTGATAGCTCAACAAAGGACGTGGAACTAATCAACTTCCAAACCAGGGTTATTGGATGCCATTAATGCACAATAATTCAAACTCAAGTTTGAGCGAGATGAGGAGAGGATTCTTAAAAAAAATTCAAAATATAAAAGGGCAGGAATGAATGTCTGTAAAATCCTACCTAACGTCTCATTTTGGAGTTTTTCAAGTGAGTTTTGGAAGAGATAGTGTCATTTCTAATTTTAAAGAGAGCTTTGAAGTCCTATAATGCCACTCGTTGCAGTTTCGTAATTCTGTTACAAGCTTGGTAACCACCCCAATAGAGGGAAATGATTATATTTGTTGTTAATGCCTTTGATCTAATCAAAAATTGTCTCATGATTACAGTCATTTCTACTATGTTCTACTCTGCAAATGACACTAGATCACCTCTCGACCCTCTGTGTTGTCAACAATCCTCGTAGATGGTTTTGCCTATGATATTGTCTCTTTATGTAGTGACATTCATGATGTTTTCCACCTTGTAGGAAAGTGTCTTATTGCCTTTCTAACTATAAGTTTTTTAATTTGGGTAGTTTATAGGTTTACTTAGGAATGAAATTCAAGCTGACATTAGGAAGGAATTTGATGAAATGACTCATATATAAGTAGATTCCTTAAACGATCTACATCTCACCTACACACATCAATTAATAGGAAATCCATTGGAGATCATTTCAAAGGCTTCACACTCATTTTAAATCTCTCAAGAGAAACCTAGTACAATCCATGTGTCAAATCTGAATTACAAAGGTAAAAGTTTCATGTTGATAAATGTCTTGTGCCAAGTAAAAGAACATCATATATCACATTGTCAAATTCTTAGTTGCATTCATATAGGACTATAAGAGAACTATGCACAATTTGATTCTTTTTTGAAGTCTTGATATGTAGTGCAATGCTCAATCACATTGGGTCAATCTTGATGTCGATCCATCCCAATAGATTTTGATACATTTAATGGTGTATTTTTGTTTAAGAGAATTGATAGGGTTTAGATAGAGAAGATCCCAATTTTGTACCATCACAACAAAACACACAAAAAAACTCTAGAATCCAGAAGATAAGACAATGGGAAACCAACACCAAAAAATAAAGATATTTAGAGCCTCGCGAGATACAATCATGGCCTCTTATATGTTATTGTTTATCATATAGACCTCTCGATAGTATCACCAAGATTATTTTCTAGGTGACGATGATTCCATCCTAAACAAACTTTCAGAATGCCTAAATTGTGATATGCATTAACGATTGCAGTTTCTACCTTCTTTGATTCTCTTACAATCAATCAAATTACTAAAAGAAAACTTAAATTGTTCTAATACACATCCCTTTATTCCTTTTTCTATATTTAGATTGCCCATATGTGTCCAATTATTACATTTTAAATCTGATAAGGAATACTTATATTATATATCTAAGGTGGACATGGTTCTAACTTAATTTATGCATGTGATGTGAAATAGTTACAATAAAACAAGAGAAAAGTTAATCTTCCTTGATATTTATTAGGCCCCTCAATTGGATAACAATATGGAAATCAAAAAAAAAAATATAATACATTAAAAAATAATCTTGAGTAGTGTAATAATGCCAACCATTATCTTTTCAAGGTGTGCGACGATTAGGATATAATAGCTTGAAATCAATATTTTTGTATGTGGATGTTTAAGAAAGCACCATGTTCTTTCCTTACAACATCACTATGCTTTAAATAGAACTTGCAATCTCGTGTCTCCCTTAGATGCAATAGTGCACATTTTTCATTTATAAACTACTTTGAATTCAAATATGGATCTTATTTATCTGTAATTTGACACATAATGGGAAGGAAACCCACCAAAAAGGGCATAAAACCAAAAAAAATCAAAATTGTTGGAAATATCCCATGAAACATACGAAACCATTTTGATGCTAAATTAACCATTTTTGTATAGAAACGAATGGTCATCAACCCACGAAAATAGAAAATAATAAAAATAGCCAAAACCAAGAAGAGGGATTTAGACAAAGAAGGAACATCTGACAAAATGGGGGAAATGAGATAAAACATGGACCACACAAAGAAAAGTGAGGAGTTGATAGGGAATATAAGGTTGAAGACATCCATAACACAAGAAAATAGTATGAGAGTCAATGAATACAAAGAAAAATGAAACAACAATTCTAATTTGGACTTTTTGTATAGAATCAAGCACTTAAGTAGTTTTGTACCAAAATTAAGTTTTTATATATTGAACTCATTGATATAAAAAATTTTCATATTTTTAGATTTCAATTCTTTAATTTTTCATTTATACCTAGTTGTGTATCTTTCTCTACCATGATTTCCACAATATTCAATTTTACATAGTGATTACGTCTTTGTCCTAAGAAGTTTTTAATTACTTTTCTTCAAATTTTGTGTCTTTTTTTCTTCACAATCTGCAATGTATATTCCTCTTTCATATGCTAATTATGAACTCTTTTGTTTGGAAATCATTATGCTTGCAAGACTCTACATAATATCAAGCTTATTCCATATATGTTAACTAAAATTGGTCATAATGTAGGATTTAAATTGCATATATATATATATATAGCTCTCATTTCTTCATGACATGTTTTCATGATATGATATTATGTTTACAAAATGTCATGTTTGTATAATATGATTTTATCTTGCTATTGTGATCATTATACACATGTTTATACACGATCTATCTATTTTCTTACATTTTTATGTTTCTGTGATACATGATATATATGGTGTATCTATTAGGACAATATTATTTACTTTCCACACACTTCCTATTGCTTTATCTCTAAAGGTGTTTTGATTCACCGTTATGAAAAAATCAATGTTATATCTTATTAAGATCACGTTGCATGTTAAAATGATGCTAGACTATTCATCTATTAAGAACACAAGAGGAAACACATATATTATGCCTATTGTTTGAATCTATATCCATGCACATTTATGAATACAAATGATGTGGTATGCCATATTACACATGTTACATCCATACTCTTTTTCTGAAATGTGATCTTAATATTTTTTCCCATATCTCAAAAGGGGACATATATTATAATCACATTTAAAGTCACAATTCTCAAGCCTAAAGGAACCGAGCATTATCACTTTCAAATTTTACTCATTGTTGGAGGCTCTTGATTGATAACATTTCTAACTTCAACTCTTTGTGGTTCACATTTTATTCATGTAATTCTAAATTTAATTCTCATTGTTTAGATTTTATTCGAATGATAGGATTGTGACCAACTATTAGAAAAAAATTATGTCGTTTTATGTTATTTTGATTCCCAATGGAAGCAACATGAAATAAAAATAGTTAGGGAAAATCACCTATATATAGAGTGATGTTCCTCAAAGCATTTGAGAGGGGAAATTCCCTCGTATGATGGGGGAATTTATATATATATTTATTTTCACTAGAAATAAAAAAAGCAACAAAATTGGGAAGGAGAAAGAAGGAGAAAGAATACAAAGGAGGTGAGAAATCTACAATAGAGTAAACTCAAAGTACTGCCAAGATATATCAAACATAAACACAACATAAAACTCTCTCTCCCACATGAATGGAAGAATACAATAAAGAGTGCATAATATAGGAAACACAAAGTCTTCATGACCCCCAAACCATATAGATATGGAACAAATTCCACATACACCAACATTCAACACAAAATCTAATTCTTAGATCATCACATACAACAAAGGTGAAAATCAATGTTGATATCATCATTCAATTATAAAATACAAAGTTAGAATTTATGATCGAGGGGCATTAACAATGCAAGAAAACATGTATTCATGAATTCATGGAATTGGGAGAAAAATAATGTACACAAAGTTACCATATAAATTCTTTGGCATTCAGAGAGGAAAAAGAGGGAATCATCCCCTTTAAAATTGTGTTTCATCCTTATATAAGAACATTGTCCCAAAATTAGTTACATAACTACTTTATGAATTAACTGAAAACAATGAACTCAAGTTAACACTTGAGTTTACACTTATTTGGCTTATACACCTATTACATAATTTAATTAATTCAATAAATTAATTAATTAATTTCACCAATATACTAATTCAATCTCGGTAATTCAAAAAAATTGATTCCAAAACAATTATCTCTATGTTCTTTTGTTCAAGATACCAAATTTTCAAATTCTCTAATAATGGAAGTAATGAAAATATAACTAGAAGAAATATAATCGTGATTTTATATGATTCAATTTTCATGAGAAAATGAATTTCCTTCTCATATAGCTTTGTCAAGTGTTGAGTATACACTTGAGGCATGTGAGGAGTTTATGGCTATCTTTTAGAATTCCTCATTTATTATATCAATATCTCAAAATGTCTTTCTCCAAAAGAATGAACTTGACATTATTTTCTTCTTTCTCTAAGATTATTGTTCATGATTGACATAATTCATCTGGTGTATACTTAGTTTAGTAGAAAAAATTCATTGAGGATTTTTGCATACTAAAAAAATGAACTCCCTATAGAAGGTCAAACAAATTTTGAAGAACTTTTGTGTCTTAATGATGTATCCATGAAACCCTAAATTACATACGTTTGTAAATGGATTATTCAATAGGGTAATTACTTTTCTTTGCATTCTCCATATGCAAGGATCCATATTTCATCAATCTAATACTCTAATGAATCTTTCCCATGAATACTATTGTAAGGATTTCCTCCATTATGTGTCAATCTTCATCATTATTATAAACTCTTCATAACTAATACATCCATTCTTACTTGTATCCACTTCACGGATAATAAAATTTATCATTTAGGTGTCATTCGAACCTAAATCATCTATCAATGCTTAGGCTCGAGCACTCACACACAAACACACACCCACACACAAACTTTTCATAACTAATACATCCATTCTTATTGTATCCACTTCATGGATAATAAAATTTATCATTTAGGTGTCATTCAAACCTAAATTATCTATCAATGCTTAGGTCGGCTCTCGCACACACGCACGCACACACACACACACACACACACACACACACACACACACACACGCAGTGCGCGCACGCACACACACACACACACACACACACACACACACACACACACACACGCATGCACACACCCACGCACATGCACACGCACAAGCACACGCGCACGTGCACATGCACGCACACACGCACACACACGTGCACACACTCAAAAACCCACACACACACACACACACACACACACACATTTTAACATGTGTCCATCATGTTACTACTATGAGTGCTTCTTTTGAATTTTTTCATTAAAAATATTCTTGAGCCTTTCTCTGACAGTCTCCCAAGATTAACATTAGCAATTCTTTGGTATTCTATAGACAAGTGTTCTCAAGCACTTTGTTTGGATGTTACATGATAGGTTATGATCTGGATCCAAAATTTGTTTGAAAATGTTACTTTCTTAATAAAAATCATTGACCATGGAATTATTTTGAGATCTATATCAAAACGGATAATGGCTTGGGAAAATCCTTTCTTTGTTTCATATAAAAGTATAAAGAATAACCCCTACAATTCACACATCACTTTTGGTCCATAATTTTGCTTCAATACCTCGGGATTCATATAGTAAGGACTATCAATGATTTGAATAATTGAGGCATTTTGTCAAATGGTTCACATGTTTATTGTTTATCAACACATTTTACAGTGTCATTACTTTTCTCAGTGCACTTGAATATGGATATTTTAAATCCATTATTAGTCTTTGTAGATGTTAATACATCGTAGTTTCAAGTTTTGTTAGGAATTGTATTTTTACGGGATTAGCCCTAGATTTGAAGGCTTTTTATTTGTTCCAGATGGATTAGACTCCTACTTCTTGAAGAATTTCTCGCTATAGGAAAACTATTGTCCCTCATACATTTTCTCCTTGGAACACAAGATGGATATAGTCCACATTTCATCGATGTGGTGATCTTCACTTGTAAAAGATTAAATTTAAGGTCCATCATTTATTTTTTTAAATACAAGATATTACATTTATTAAATAAATGAATTATCCATTCACCGTGGTCAACATCAAAAATCTAGAATATAAAGTATCATCCTTTTCATCACGTCTTATTTTTAATACTTCATAGGAATGATTTGACTCTATGATTTTAGGAGTTTCCAAAACATCTATCACATATAACCATACTCACACTTATCATCATAATCCATGCAAGTCCTTTACTATTCTCACAATGTAGAACTCATCTGTTTGTATGTGATTTCATTAATATTTTCAATAAATTCTATTACAACCTCAAACAATTTTGTGTGGGACTTTGAATTATTGTGATCATCGATGATATACAGCCTATCAGGAACTCTATCCATTTTTGGAACTTCCAAGTACAATATAACCGATGACATCTAAATTCATGTTGTTATGTGTTTTTGCAATGTCAAAAATTCAAAATTGAACCATGATGACCAAACCCAAGTGTTAAAAACTTTCTTGAAAACCCTCCTGAACCCTTCTCTAGATCAATCTACCTTTTATATCGTGCATATATTGATCTTGTAAGTCCTCATATTGTGTTGTAAAAATTTCCATAATGTTTGAAATGTTTTCATAAGGCCATTCACTCATTCAGTGAAGTGTTTTCAAAAGAGAAATCTTCGGTAAGACTAGAAAGGCTATTTTTAGCCTTTCCAGGGACATGTGTGCATCCTCTAGGACTGATCTAAAGGATCAAAACCATCTGAAAGTGGAATTGAATATATTGGAGAGTAATGAAATTGATTTTTGAAGATTTAGGGAAGTTTTGGAGGTTTAGGGACAATTACAATGAAAATGGGTGTTTTCGGGGTTAAGGAGCATGTAGTCTAAAACAATACCCAAACTTTGTAAAACAATTATGAGAGATTCATAAGGAGTTAGGAGTCAATCAAATATTAATTGGAAATATTATTGAACCCTCTACATGAAATTTTATTACAAACCCATCCGGAACAATTCGAAAGACTTGTTATCTACATCAAGGGTGGTAGTTCAAAGTCAAATGTTGCAATCTCCAATTCTAAAGGACTACAGCCAACACCACCTACCCCTCCATCACAAAACATGCTTTCCCTAAGCGCATCCAAGACTCATAAAATTGAGCCATTTTCTCTTTCCCTTCTAATCAAAGGCCACTATTTGAACAATTACATAATCGACTCAGATGCTTCGGACAATCTAATGTCAATAAAAGGTGTTAACACTCTTGGACTTACCTTGACACAAGAAAACCTCTCTTGTTACTCCACAAAGTCTAAAGAAGTTCCATTGGTGAGACGAATAAAATATTGCACAGTAGCTCTCTTTAAATTTGCGAGACAATAAGGTTCTATTGACCATCTTGGTAGCTAACATCTTGACATGTTTTGGAATGTTGTTGAGCATAAGTTTCTGTAGAGACTTGGGGGTGAGATCCAGATGGATTGGTCTTCGCCACCATTCCAGTAAAAGGAGAGATGAAGAATTTGTTTCCCATGAGAAAGATGAAGTATATCGTTCAAAAATTGGAGGATCTAAAGGCTAATATATTGTTTCAAGATAGTGGACTTGGTAACTACTTCTTGATTGCTAAAAGAGATGAGAATTTACCTTTTCTCAAAGAAGATGAAAATCAATTATGGAAAATGGAGTCTAATGGAAGCCATTCTGTTTTGGTTCTAGAGTTGGTGTTGTGCTAACTTCTCCTTCAAGTGAGTTGTTTCCTTTTCCTATAAATTACAATTTGAGAACACTAATAATACCGTAGAATATGAATCCCTTCTTCTAGGGATGGATGTTCTTTGAGTCCATGGGTATTAAGAAGTTGAAATGTATTGAAAATGTTGAAGTGATTATAAAACAAGTTAGAAACCAATATCAAGTCAAGAATCCAAGGCTCAAGCATTACAAAAATAGAGTATGGGATTGCATCAAGTATTTTGATGTTTTCTCAATTCATGTTATCCCCCATGATCAAAATGAGAAAGATAACTCTCTTGTTGTCCCAAACTTATCTAATGACCCCATACCCATCCTTAAACAAGAAAAAATTGATTGTCAAGATGTTTTTATGCCAAGTGTATCAGATAATGTCAATCACTGGTAGGTTTTCAATGACGATAATCATCTTCTCTCTTTCTTAGAACAAAGGGATAGTTTCAACATCCTGTTATGTGAAGGAAGTGACAGTCTGAATCATGATTCCATTGTAGATGAAGATAAGGCGTCATCAGACTAAAGGGAAATAAAATTCCAAAAGGCCTTGTGTCTCTTGAAGACTTGTTTGATAAGCATGATAGGTTTATCAAGGAAAAAGAAAAAGAATCCTCTTGGTGCACTGCTGAGTTTGAGAAGGAGAACATTGGTACCCTAAAGCAGCCAAGAATGGTAAATATTGGAAAGTGTTGTTCACCAAAGGAGAAAAGGAGTTTCGTCTCATTGTTGAGGAGATACTCTAATGTATTGGCATATTCGTATGATGAGCTCAAATATTTCAAGCCGAAAGAAATGCATCACTCCATACCACTCAAGCCCAAAGCCAAGCCTTTCAGGAAAAATCAACGACCATATAACCCTAAGATTGCTGACACAATCAAAGAAGAGGTGCTGAAAATGTTGAATGCAAGAATCATATTTCCTATTCACCACTCCACATGGGTGGCCAATATTGTTTCAATAAGAAATAAGAACATCAAAATAAAATTTTGTGTCGACTTCCAGAATTTAAACCAAGCTTCATTAAAAGACAACTACCCTCTTCCTATCATGGACCATATCTTATAGGAAGTCACTGGGTCCAAGATGCTTTCGTTGCTTGATGGCTTCTCTGGATATAACCAAGTTGAGGTAGTGGAAGAAGATAGACACAAAACTTCTTCCACAACTCCATGGGGAACTTTTTCCTATAGTAGAATGTTGTTTGACCTTATCAATGTTGGAGAAACTTTTCAAATGGAAATGTATCTTTCCTTCAAATATATCAAGCATTGCATTGTCATTTACCTTGATGATCTCATGGTCTTTTCCAAAAGGTGGGGAGATCACTTGAAACATTTGGAACAAGTGTTGATTAGGTTCAAAACATGGGATTTTTCTAAATCCCAAAATTTCTAACTTTGGTGTTACTGAAGGAAACTCCTTGGTCACATTGTGAACAAGGAGCCAAAATTGATCCCGAGAGGATAAAGGAAATTCAAGCACTATCCTTGCCCACAAACAAGCGGGGAGTCCATTCATTCTTTAGCAAGGTAAACTTTCTTCATCACTTTGTTTTGGACATTGATGAGCTAACAAATCATATCACTTGCTGATGAAGCCTCAAGAAAGTTTCAGGTGGAATAAGGAAGGAAAGGAGGAATTTTATGCAATCAAGGAAGCAATTGCTAAGGCTCTTACTCTGGTATGATCTAACTTTGAATAATATTTCATTTTATATTTTTATGCTTCAGAACATACTCTTTTGGCCATCTTAGTTCAGAAGAATGAAGAAGGTATTGAAGCACCAATTGCCTTCATGAGCTGCCCATTGAAAGATCACAAGCTAAAGTATGGTCAAATGGAGAAACATGCATATGTTATGGTCAAAGTAGTTAAGAACTTATGATTCTACATTCTCAACTCCCACACTGTGGTGATGGTTCCAGGGTCAACAATAAAATCAATTCTAACCCAACAAGATTTAGGAGCTAAGAGAGGTAATTAGGTGGACAAGATCCAAGAGTATGATTTGGATATCGACCATCAAATTTGGTCCTGGGAAATGGTTTGTGTCGGCTAATGGCTGAAGATGAGTCACTCATGACTCAAAATGAAGAAAATGAATGTCAATGCTATAGATGCGTAAGTAAGGACTTGCCTCAAGTTCTTTTTGTAAACACCACCAATGAGTGGTATTATGATATTACCTACTTTCTCACTTATGGTGAGTTTCGACACATCTTGACTATAAGCAAAGGTGGACTCTCAAGTTGAAACCAGCCATGTATTTCATCTATAATCATGTGTTATATAAGAGAGGACTAGATGAATGTTTCCTAAGGTGTGTTGATAAAGAGAAACAAGAAAATTTTATAAAGCTTTACCATTATCAAGCATGTGGTGGACAAGTGACTACTCATAAGATCCTCCATGGTAGGTATTATTGGCCTACATTGTTTTCAAGTGATCAACAAAGGGTTTCTAAGTATGAGGCATGTCAACAATTTGTGGGAAGACCACAACTTACTACACTCCCTCTTCAACTAGTGATCGTTGAGGAACTGTTTCTAGTAGTGGGGCCTAGATTTCATTAGTGTTCTTAATTCTCACTCGAGTGCAGGTCATGCCTACATGCTCACAACTACATACTACTTCACCAAATGGGTGGAGGCCATCCCCATCAAACAAGCAAACTCTGAAATGGTATTTCATCAAAGAGAACATCAACCTCCATTTTGGAATTCCTGAAAAGGTGGTGGTTGATAATGCAACATAATTTTTATTAATGGAAATGGCGAGTTTTTCTATAGCTAAGGAATATCACTCTCACACATGCATCAGACTATTACCCCCAAGGGAATGGTTAGGACGAATCTAAAAACAAGAACATCGTGACAATTATCAGTAAGCTAGTTGATCAAAATCAGAGAAATTGGCACAAGAAGCTTTATGATGCATTATGGGAAGACATGATCACTCTGAAAAAGGCAATTGGCATGTCACCATTCCAGTTGCTCTATGGAATTAATGTTGAGATTCCCATCATGGTTGAATTTCCTACTCTCCAATTTGTTATAGTAGTTGAAGAAGATTAGTTCCATGATTCTCTTGATAAGATAATCTTATATCTTGAGAAACTTTGTGAAGACGGGTTAAAGGTGGTGTATTGTCACACCCCACAAATTGAGTTTCTATTACAAAATGATAAGTCATCAATTAATAACTTCGGTGTTGGGTGTTCTATGAGATTCCTTCATCTTGTATAATTATATGTATTAAACATCATTGTACACTTTGCTATAATGTGATACTCACCTTGATGAAGGTGATCAAGTCAATTGAATGCTTGCATGATATTTTACATGATATTTTACATGTCATTGATGATTGCAATTTTCTTGTCTTGTTGAAGTAATGACTTGCGAGATAGTGTAGAAGTTATACAAGGTTGCAATGTATTAAATTATTATATAGAAATAATGATAAAAAGTTATAGCTACTAACCTTGCTTGACATGACGATCATTGACCAGAAGTGATGGGATGGCCTTTGATCGAATAGGTAAATCAATGAATCGTCAAGGTAATAAATTAAGTTGGTTAATGGATATGGTATTCTGCGAGTTCAAGGAAATTCCTTTTATTCCAAGAGAATATGTTTTAATCTAATTAATCTTGATTATCTTCCGATCGAGTAATGACATGATAAGAATGAATTGATGTGTATTTGACATCATGTATATCACCATTCAGCTTGTATGAACTTGTTTTGTTAGACCATGCCTCTGATCGATCGAAACACCTTTGTTGATAGATGAATGGGTTAACGTTGACGGTTGAATAAAAATGTGTTTGAAGCCACTAACATGGGGGAATGATAAATGGTTGGCATTGGTTTGGTATCTTACTTCTTATGTCCCTCCATGCTAGTTAGACATTGTAGTACCTAATAAGTATTGCTTGGTTATTAAAAAATGCATGGCAAGGACATAATTGATCTTGTTGATAATGTTGGCCTTAGATCATTAGGAGAAATGTTAAATGATATAAGAGCATTTGCAGATATGTTAAATGATATAATAGTGATGACCTTAAACTATTGCTTTTGATATTAGAGTGTAATAAATCAAATCTCGGGGGCATATTAAATCTATAGGGGACATTTTTGAAGGTATATTGTTTGATCCATATTATATGGGTCATTAGATTGCTTCGAAAACATATATACCATGAAATATTTGAAAGTAAGTAATAAAGGGATTATTGAACATTGTTAAAGGTGGTCATGGAGTGTTTGTCATTATTTATCATAATTATGGATCAAAAGGGGGTCAAAGTGAGCCCATGCATGTAATCACTCAATTAAAATGATAACTCATCTTTGGTCAATTCACCATGCATAGATAAAAATGAAATTATTGTTCAATTCAATTAAGCCTTCAACTAATTATGGCATGAAATTTGGAAGGAGGTGGTGTGGAGTTTTATGCCACCTACGTGGCACCTTGGTCATTAATTTTCATTAATTTCCTTAAATAACTCGAGGATTCTTCGGGAAGTTCTGAAGTTGTCTTGTTTTGATTTTTGTTTGAACTTGTAGTATCATTTCGAGCTCTCCTAGCTCTGCATGAAGGATTGAGGGTGAGTTGCATGGCTCTTTGGGAATATGCATGCTATAGAAGGACTATTCCACTCAAAGTAAAAATAAAACTGTGTTCTTATTTATTAGGTGATAGCTTGATGAGGATGGCTTTAATCTATTCCGACTTGTTGAAGTTAGTGAAATTTGGGGGTTTTTCTTTGAAGTCGAGTTACAAATTGCTGGAGTGAATTTTGGTGTATAAACACGGGGTAAATACTTCTAGTGTTTCGGATTTTCAAGGAGGATTTCAAGCCCCATTTCGGGCATGAATCATTCCTTTTCTCCCTTTACATATTATATAATTTTGTATTTGCATAAAGTGAATATTTGCAACTTTTTGGGTGTGATCTTGTTGATATAGGAATGTATGTGTGCTTTATAAGGTTGTTTTGTTGACTATAATCGTATGTTTGTGTTTGTTATGGATGAACTCTTATATATAAACTCTTGTTGATTCTATTGTTTGTATTATATGTAATGCTCAACAATTTTGGGTTTTGTGTTATTACGAACTACTTGTTTGAAATGGATTTTACTAGACTGTGGGAAGAATAATGATTTTGACCTACCATTTCATGGTATGCATTTAGTCTTGTAAATGTAAATGGGTTTCTTCTAGCATCGTCGTTAGGCTAAAACTTTTATAGATTTCTTATTCACTCTCGGACCTATGAGGTCGATTCCATGTTCAGAACTTGCATAAAATTTTATAACAAAAACCCATAAGGGTTTCATGTGTTACGATTATCTTATTCCAGTCATCGGTTTGGAGAGTGTATAATCTTACCAATGCATTACGATTGAGTTCTTTGAGTTGGTTCGAGATGAATCTAAATAACCTAAATCATGCAACTACTTTTGGTATAAATACGAGATAGAGTTGTTGTATATTAATTATGGAGAATAATCTGTAGGCCTATGTTCGGTCTACGTTAAGGTTATTCATTTGCGAATCAAATTGGATATCGAATTTGTTGTTTGGAGGAGTGTGGTTGGTTTGGGTAATTGCAGGAATTTTAGGGATTGTATTATTCATCTTTCTTATTTTAAGGAATCAATATTATGTTCACCATTTCGTGGAATGTTAGTGATTCATGTAATTGAGGGGTAAACCAGGGGCCTTCGAAAAGTTTAAGGTAAATACTATTTATCCTTAATATCTTCAAGTAAGCATGAAAAAATCTATGGGGATGTCATTTTTGTTTGGTAAGGGTGGTCTTACCTGTACCTACGTGGCATCATTCTACTTCTCTGTATAATTATTATAAAGGGGTAATCTTTGAAGAATTTTGTGAGACCTTATGGTCACCTTTGTTACATTTAAGGTAATGAATTTTATCTTAATGATGTCAAACACCCATTTCATTCATAGATAATGATGTTCTTAGGGCTTGGAAATTGCTTAACTTATTGTTGAGAGGTCCACGAGCATGTGATGTGGTATATTACTTGAAGTATGAAATGATATTTTATTCTTAATCTTGACCCTTGAAGATTAGATTGAAGCATTATTTTGTAAGAAAAAAGTTGATGTCTGTTAAGATAAGGAGGCCGAGGGAATTACCCTAATTTGAGCCTTATCCAATCTTAGATAAAGGTGACAGTTTAGCTAATAAGACTATGCATACCTAGAATGTTAAGTAGGTTGTAAGTTGTTATGATTTATATAACCTTGATATAAATAATTAGTGTTACAACTTATAATTCGAGTTATATAAGATATGTTTGAATTATATAACATGAATATATAAATGTCTATATATACTAAGCTAAATGCAATGATTTGAGTTTGAACTATATAGCATATTCATATATTTATTAAGCTTAAGGAAATGTGTTGAGGATAAAAAGGGATTGTTATATGTGTTATGATTACTATTCTCTGAATTTTTCCATTAAGGCACCCCTGAATGGTATGTAGTAAACAAATCAACGAAGGATGCAAAGTGATTAATCTTTGAAATATTCTATTCTAATTTCAAGTACTCATATAATGATGTGTTTAATATTGCAAAATTTATTTTATTCAAATATTAAATGAAATAAGTTGTTAAGTGGGAAGGAGGACTTTTCATGTCGGTACTTTATGACTAACCATGTATATATATGTTATTATTCGTTTTGACTTGCAAGATTTAGAGCAGCCAATCGGGTTAATTAAGGGATGCTTTGTGTTGAATTCATTATTTGTTCCTATAAAAGAAATGATCTATTGTCATATGATAAAGAGTGAATGAATCCCTTGTTATTGATAAAAATCTATGGCCCATTATGCCTTGCATCTTATGGTAGTCTCCTTTATAGCTATGAACAAGTCTTAAGTTTGATAATATCAATGAAGGCAAGGAACATAAAATATTGTTTAAGTGTTTCCATGGATTTGTTGTTATGAATTAAGTGATCTATATAGAGTTGATATCAATAATGCTATATGTTATGCCTTTGTGAATATACATATTCTGGTTTATCAAAACACTAAGGATGTAACTTGAGAATAAATACATATTCATATATACTTCTATACAAAACAAAGATGTAACTAATGTGAAATTATACTTATGACAAATGTCTCATGGTTGCATGACGATCTTATGTACCATAATGGACCATATTTATGGGAAAGGTCACTCCATTTTATAGATACATTATAATGTAACATGTGTTTGAGTAATTGTTATCCAAAATGTACCCCTTGCTCATTTTGTGGCTAACTCTTTTCATTCTTCCCTCTCTTGTGCCTCAGTCATAATTTTTGCTTTTCAGGGACTCAAAACTTTCTGGAAATGGCACCATTGGATAGAGCTCTTTCTCAGATTTCTAGAAAGGTAAAGTTTTCCTCCTAACTCCATGTATTTTTGAAGTTATGGCTCGGTGGAGTTTTTGTGGGAAATTTTCCCCAAACGCCTTGCAATTGACGATGAGATGCCGCCACGTGCCCAAGGAAGTGGCGGGGGTCGGAGGAAAATTGGAATTTTCACCAAGTGTTTGGCAAAAGTTTTCAAAAGGAAGGTTTTCCCCGTAGGCCCGCCGGCGAATCAGAACACGCCATGTGTCTAGGGGAAAAAATTGAAAAAATGACTAAGTGTTGGCGCAAGGAGAATTTTAATGAAGAAGGCCCGCGCCCAATCATATTGTGCCACGTGTCCTATGGCACCGGACCAGCGGAGTGCGGAGGAAAGGTTAAAATTTTGGCAAAGTGTTTTGCCAAATTTCAGAAAGGAAATTTTTGGTCGGCTGCCCCGTCGACCAAATAGTGAAGGCCACATGTCCTCAGTCCCCGGATCCGGTGAGGCTTGGGAAAGCTTGGGAAATTTTCCCAAAGTGTTGGCGTAAAAGTAAAAATGTTTGTGGAGGGCCCGCGGCTAATCAAATGATGCCACGTGTCTCGGACCAGCGGGAGGCGGGGAGAAATTGAGAAAAATTTCCCAAGGGAAAACAGAGGAAGTTTAAAAGGAAAATCCCGCCCCCAAAATGCGAGCCAATGGAATTATGCCACGTGTCCATGTGGTGGCGAAAAATAGAGGACAGGCCCGCAAGGAAAATTTGAAGGGGCAAGCCCACATCTAATGGGGTTTTGCCACGTGTCCAGGTTGAAAATGGTCAGAAAGGCGATGGAAAAATATTAGGGGAAATGCCCAAATTCAATCACTGTTGCACACGTGTCCTCAACTCATCGGCCCGACGGGGATTTTTTTAAAATTTTCCAAAGGGCAAAACAAAGAAAAATGAAGCAGGATAGGCCCACACACAATCAAAGCATGCCACGTGGCACCGGAATGGTGGAAGGCGGAAATTTTTGGAAAATTTTCCAAATGACCAAAAAGTGAAAAATTTAAAAAAATTTGCCCGCCAATCCAATTTGGCCCTATTTTTCCCAAAAACTTCAAACGGCCATATCTTTCAATCCAGAGCTCGGTTTTTCACGTTCTTTATATCAATGGAAAGTTGGTGAAATTCTCTATAAGATTATATGGTGATTTTTGCATTTTTATGTAGTTTGAGAGAGAAAATTAAAAATGCCTGCGCACGTGGTCATGGACAGAAATGACGTTTCAACCACCATTTTAATGAAGAATGGCTCGCATTCTCTCCCAACATGGCTAAAAATGTCAGGGGATGGGCCTATAAGGATGCCCATGCTGTTTTGATTACGTTTTGGTTAATGGTTGAATCTTCCCCACGTTTTCCTATGTTTCTCTCTCCTGGGGTCGTGGCTTGCACTGTAAAAGCCAAAATGGGTTCATTTTTGCAAGGAGACACTTTTTCAGCTCTGTAACTTTCCTTTTTCTTCCTCTTTGGTAGAATTTGTGAAAATTTTTACCTTTCCATGTAATACAACACCCCTTTTGCCTCTTGATCACTATAATGCATTGTATTGGATCTGAAATGTTAATATATGTTCTGTGATTAAAATCCCTCAATCCTTTCATATATCTATCATTGTTTTCCTGATCTTTCATTACATTTTGAGCAATTTGTGCATGCTTTGTGTTGTGTTCTCTCGTGGATTGTGTATGTATTGCAGTATTAGGTGTCTACAACTCTTTTGGTGCATCACTTCATTAGCATTAGCTTCATTTTCTTGCATTCCCTATCTCTATCCCCTTGGAATTTAGAGTAGGAACTAGGAATTCAAACCTCTGCAACTTATAAGTGACATATCTGATCAGAGGAGTTTGAGGAACCAACCTCTAATCTGGATATTCCTCTCCTATTTTAACAAGTCCCACACTTGGGGAGAGGATTTAATGTTGTGCAATCACACTGGATATTTAAGATGTCAAACTAGAAGTCTGATTAACATCTAGGGGTGCTGCTGATTTGCAACAACGCAGTTTTTGGCACGCCAGTGGGACCTTAGAGGTCTTCATCTTCATTGCAAAAATTGATGTGCATTTTTGCAAGTTTCCAAGTTTAAAGAGCCCTAAATTGCACATCCGCGACTACAAGGAAGAAGAATCAGTTGGTTTCTCGCAAAGATGGGCCCGAAAACTCATGAGAAGAATCACCACGAGGTCAAGAGTTAGAGAAGAGGTGTTGTTTGAGTATCTGATTATCTCCAAGAAGAAGGCGAAGATGGAGGAGAATTCGTGAGGTCTCCATCTCCACCAAACAGAACTCTCTCAACTCCTCCACCTGGTATGCCTTTCATTCAATCAACACGGGTTCTAAGGCCAATCATAATGGCATAAAACAACCCCTATGTCAATTTCACCGGCAAAGAGCCCACTTGCTCTCAATGCACATAACCCAATCCTAGTTGCAGCATTGAAGAACATCCCATACTTTACTAGAGAGAATCAGACTACTCCTGGTGATCATGTTAAGGATATTGCTAACATTTGTGCAATCCATGAGATCAATGAGATGCAAGTTGCTGTCAAACTGCTGGCATCTTCATTCAAAGGGAAAGCTTTGCAATGGTTCAGGAGTCTTGCCTCAAGTTCTATTCAAAATTGGAACCAGTTATGTATAGCCCTCCATGAGCAGTTTGGAGAAAAGGGAGATAACTTGTCCCTTTTGGAGCAGTTGACAACCATCAAGAGAGCTCCCAATGAGTAGCTGACTGATTTTAATTTCAGATTTCAAAGGACTTGGGAGAGAATTCCAGTGTGGCAAATCGGTGCCAACAGTGAAGGTGCTTTCCTTTATTACCTTAAAGCTTTAAATTCTGATATTTCTATGTTAATTCAATCCATGGGAGGCACAACTATCCCCATTGCTTATAAAATTGTTATTAGAGCTGAAAATTGTTTGATTTAAGCTGGCAAGCTAGCTCTTAGGCCTCCAATGCCATTATTTCCAAGTTTAGAGAGCCCAAGTGCTAGCCAAGTGCCTATTTTAGCTCCTATTCCAACTCCAAGAAATCAGAATTCAAATGAAGCTTCTACTTCATCTTCTAGTGCCTCAAATGAACTTCAAGAAGTCATGAAGCAATTACAAAATTTAGGTAATGAGCAGGTTACACTCAAAAGGCAGCAAGCCCAAAGCTTTAGACCTTCTTTCCAGCCCCAAGCTCAGCCTAACAGGCAACCATATCAACCTCAAAGACCAACCAATCCAGTTGCAAATTTAAACCAAGCAAGACCTCCGCCAATGCAGACCATTTCAGCCTTATAATCCCAATACTACATCCGCCAGTAAAAAAACAATATAGCTCAAGAGTATGATTGGTGTTTCCCATGCAATGAACCTCATAACTAGTCCATGTGCTTCAATGGTGCCTTAAATCAAGCATTAATGGTGACAACTACTAGTGTGGAAGGTGAAGGTAGCCAAGGAAGTAACCAATAACAAGAAACATTCCAGCAACAATCAGCTCCAAATGATGCCACATTTGTAAACTGGCAGGCAGAAGATTTTTGTGGCATGAATCAAACAATTCCCCAAGGTGTTGCAGCCAACACAAGGTCAAAAAGGAGAAATTTGGGTGAAGAACAGCCATTATCCCCAAGCAATCCTCAATCTTCTATCACTCCACAAACTATTGGAAAATAAAACCCAATCCCAAACACGCAAGGACTACCTAAAACAGCTCCTAAGCCAACTCAAATACCAGTTGCTGCTACCCATGTGCAAGGAATGAATGTGCAGGCCAAGGGACATCAAAGGGATACTTCATCTCCATTCAATATCATCGATCTGATGAAGAAGACAAATGTAAACATATCAATGTGGGAATCACTATCTATCCTAGGCCAAAGAGATTTGCTACAAGCTACCATAAAGGACTGGTCAACTTCAAACCAACGAGGCCCAAATGCAAGAGAAAGTGCTCACAAATGTTGCCCGGCTTGCGGGGAATCATACAGACAACAAGGTAAAATGTTGAAGCCCCCTCCATTCTAAGTTTCATTGATCATTGGAAATCAATTAGTACACAATTGCATGATTGATTCCAGGGCAAGTAGTTCAGTAATGCCCAAGCAAATAGCTAATCAGTTGGGAATTCAGTATGAAGTCATATCTAAAGGGGTAGTACAATTGGATGGGACAGTGGTAACAACAATTGGAGTGATAAAAAACTTGAGTCTTACCTTGCATGCCTACCCCAACGTTGTTGTTTTGCAAGATGTCTTAGTAATAGACCTTCCTCCACTCTTTGCCCTATGTCTGTCAAGGGATTTCACCAAGATTAGAGGCTACTTATCTACTTATTGGTCACACATGTTGTTCGGGACAAGATATGGAACTAAAGCCACAATCGGGTCTCGAGCCTATTGCAAACTTTCACATTGAGCCTTACACTCCAAGTCGATCAATACCAATTATTTAGCGTTTGATCAAGAAGATTATCCAAGCAATCGATGAAGCCGACACCAAGGTTGGAAGTATCCCGGATCTAACTGTTATCCAAAATTCACCCCTCAAGGTAATTTTGATAACATGCATCAGATTATTCAGTCCCAAGCAAGTAGATTGATTCAAGGCCCAAAATCATGTTTTTCGGGGTCCCCTCGGCCTTTTTCTAACTCTCCCATCCAAGAAGAAATCCCAACAAGTTAGAGAAAATGGAAAAAATGCAAAAATAAGGTTGCAAGACTGTTTTAAAGCATTTCGGGTCTGAAGGGTTCGGGTCATACTGAGGTTCGTCATACCAAGCTTGGGGCCGAAAAAACAAAGAAAATCAGCTAAGTCAGACATTTTTGTCCCAGGCGGTCCAGGGACAGTTGGGATATCGGGACGCGAGGGATGCGAAAAGCCGAATTGGCCGAAAGCAGAGAAAAATCGTCTAAGTCTTTTGTTTCGCGCGGTTTGGGGACAGTTGGGACAAAAGTACATGAGGGACGCGTGGGACGCGAAAAGGTGAAAAAGCTGCAAATAGGAACAAGGAAGCCCGAATCGGCCGAAGCAGGAGATTTTCGTCCGGGACAGTTGGGACAAAAGTATGCGAGGGACGCGTGGGACGCGAAAAGGTGAAAAAGCCGCAAACAGGAACAAGGAAGCTGAATCGGCCGAAGCAGGAGATTTTCATCCAGGATAGTTGGGAAAAAAGTACGCGAGGGACGCGAAAAGGTGAAAAAGCCGCAAACAGGAACAAGGAAGCCCAAATCAGCCGAAGCAGGAGATTTTCGTCCGGGACAGTTGGGACAAAAGTACGCGAGGGACGCGTGGGATGCGAAAAGGCGAAAAGGCCGCAAAAGAGACAAGGAGGCCCGCAGACGAATCAGAACATGCCACGTGTCAGAAGGGGAAAAAGTTGGAAATTTGGCTAAGTGTTTCACCAAAAATCCAAAAGGAGTGTTTTAGCCCGCCCCCTTATTGCGAGCCAATAGAATCTCGCCACGTGTCCAGGTGGCGCCAGAAATTGGAAAAGCCCGCAAGGAAATTTTGGAGGGTCAAACCCGCATCCAATGGGGTTTTGACATGTGTCCAAGTCAAAATGTTGAAGCGACCCACGGAAAATTTAGGAAAGATAGACCGCGTCTAATCAGTGCCCGCCACGTGTCTTCACCTCATCGGCCCGTGGGAAAATTTTGAAAAATTTTCCAAAGGCAAAAACAAAGGGAAATGGTCAGGAAGGGCCCGAAAGAAATTTTCAAAGGATGAGCCCACGACGAATCGTGAGCTCGACACATGTCATCCAAGTGGTGGATGTGCATGGGATTTTGAAAATTTTCCAAAATGCAAAAAAGAGGTAAAATTTGATTTTTGCCCGCCGATCCGATTTTGGCCTATTTTTGCCCTAAAACTTCAGATCGCCATAACTTTCGATCCAAAGCTCGATTTTCATGTTTTTATATCAATGGAAATCTGGTGAAATTCTCTACATGATTCAGGGTCATTTTTTCATTTTAAAGGAGTTTGGAGAGATAAAATCAAGAAACATCTCTCGCACGTGGTAATGGCTAGAAATGACGTTTCAACAACCGGTTTTAATGCAACATGGGTTGCAATCTTCTTCAAAGATGGCCAAAAATGTCGTGGCATGGGTCAGTAAAGACACCCATGTTGTTTTAATGCATCTTTATTCAATGAGGAATGGATCCACATTTTTACACGTTTTCTCTCTCCGGCTCGACCCATGCATTGTAAAAGCAGATTTGGCTCTTTTTTTTTTTGGGAACATTTCTTTGGATACCAAGCTTCTTCTTTCACCTTCAACAAGTGATTTTTGCAAGTATCAGACCTCTTGATGGTGGTAACAGGTTTTCAGCCTTTTTGATGTTGTAATGCAAGGATTTTGACAGTGGAAATGACAATACAGGCTCTGTGATCAGTTTTTAGTCCTTTGGTTGTGTTGTTTGCTTCATTTCAGAATTTCAATTACATCTTATCAGTTTGTGCATGATGTTTATGTTGCATTCCATGATCTGTGTCTATCTGCAGAACTAGAAGTGTTCACCACTCCTTTTCTGGTGTATCACCGCTTTAGTGTAGGCTTTCATTTTATGCATTCTCTCTCCCTGGTCCCTTGGAAATTTAGATTAGCATAGTTAGTTTCCCTTGCATTAGAGTAGATTGTGGCAGGTAGTTTAGGAGTTTGAGGAACCAGCCTCTAATCTGGAGATTCCTCTCTCATTTTACAAGTCCCACACTTGGAGAGAGGTTTCAATGTTGTGCAATCACACTGGATGCTTAGAATGATCAAACTAGAAATCTGATCAACATCCAGGGGGTGCTGCTGATTTGCACTAACAGTTTTGGCACGCCCGGTGGGACCTTAGAGGTCTTCCACTTTATCTTTGATAGGTTGGTGTGTTCCTGTTAAAGATTCAGCCTTTTAGAGGCATATTCAAAAGCACATCTAGCGACTCCATCTGGTAAATAACTCATTCTCTGAGTTGCAGACCCATTTTCCATCCATTTCCATCCATCTTTCTTTCCATCTCTTCCATTCCATGAAGTTGTGCAATCATGACTTCATTTCCATCATGTAATTCACATTTTCAACAACAGCGGTATATCACACCTCCAACATGTTTTACAAATTCCAAATCAGCATTTTGGTCAAATCCAAAATCAGCATGTCTACCCATATGAGTAGCAGTACCAAAGTCATTTTGGTTGTGAAGCACATCAAGAGCAAGGGTACGCATGCAATGAAGACAATCAAATGGAAGATGCAGATTTTGTGGAAAAAATCCAAAAGATGGAGGCAAAGATGGTGCAATCAAGAGCAGCAGATCAAATGAAGGCTTTCAGAATTGGTTGCAGGACTCCTTGTCCATGGGGAGGCCCTTTTCCAAGACACTTCAGCCCTCAGGAGAAGCTGGACTTTATGATGAAGATGCTGCCCCAACTTGCACAATGGATAGCAGAAATAGAGGCCTATACACTTGGTGTTGAACAACCTTGTCAATGGGTAAGATCTACATCATCATCTAGTTTTTCTCTTCCCATTACTCAAGCAACATCATCTCATTTGGAATTTCAAATTCTAAATCCAGTCAATGCTGCCTCAAGAGTTGAATCCATTTCTCCATTCCCTAGTCTTCCACCACATCTCAATTCTTCCTTCCCCTTTCCTTCCAAACAATCATCCCCTCCACAAAGCTAACAGAAATACCCTCTCCTCCAAAGAAACAAGAGTTTCTACCTCCTCCACCACCATGAAAAATTCCCAAGCCACTTGAGTTACAATCCACTTCTCCTCTTGCATTCCCAAATCCATGTTGGGAGGATAAAAATCAGAATGTCAGTCAAGGAAAACAACAACAAAAAGAAAATCCAAACAAGGATGAAGAAATTCAAAGTCTGAAGAGTTGGGCTCTTAAATTTGGGATGACAAAGATCCCCTTGATGGTTAAGCCTTTAGAAGACGTTGGAGTTGGAAAACAAGTGGTGGTTAGGACTGAATTTGCTGCAGTAGGAGAAGAGCAAAAGAAGAAGCAGATCAGCAATCAGTTTGCTCAGAAAGTAGTGTCCATGTTGGCACTCTATTTGAAGAGAATGCTGATTCAATTCAAGTTGCACAATCAGCCATGGAGGAAGAAAGCTCAGAAGAAGATCTTGCAGTCCCAACTTGTCCTCTAGAGCAACAGATTGAAGAGTTTGACTTGACAAACTTCATGCTAGAAGAAGAGTTCTATCAAGAGCAAGATTGCCTTCAAGTAGTAGAGGAGGAAGAAGCTGCTCCAAATCCAAAAGAAGAGGAGCACATTCTAGTTGTGGAGGAGAAAATTGCAGATCCAAGGGCTTTGAGCACAAAGCAGGCTACAGGAGAACCTTCAGTTCTTCTTTCTACTTCATCTCTCTCAAGTTCTAGTGTTGAAGAAGAGTTTGATCTCTCAAACTCAATGTTGGAGGATGAAAGAAACCATGATGATCAAGTTATAGATCAAGAGGACACCATGGAGGAAGTTGAGTATTTGCAGTAGGACAACCATGAGGTAGTGTATCTGTCAGATTTGGAGGACTGTTTTGATGAAGAAGAACCGGTTGAGTTTCCACCATTCCTTCTTTCATCTTCCACGTCCCAAATACTTGAGCCTGCTGTCATGAAGGAGAGCATTCATTTGCAGCAGCCTGCATCTTATAGTAGCTCTTTGGAACCAAGATTGGAAGATTTTAATCTTTCATGTTCTTCATTGGAGGAAGAGAAAGGGTGAAAGGTTCTACCATTGCTTCCACACCATCCATTCAAAATGTTTTACAAGAGAACTCCATTATTGGAGCTAAAAATCAGAGCTATGGGCATATCAAATGGATCATACCTTTCCCAATAAGGTATTTGACTTCATTGGAGTCAAAGGAGAAGTCACAACTAGTCATGCTTGCTTCTAAGCATGAGGGTGAGCTACAAAGTACCAAGGATCGCTTGTCATACCTCTTTAATCTAAATGCAAAAGCAACTAAAAGAGGTATTGGATTTGTTTTCAGTTGACACCTTGATGATTTGGGTAGAAGACCAGCTTCTTGTTGATTTTCCACTCATCCAATCAGCCATGTTCAAGTGTTAAATTAGTTGCATGGTTGCCAATTTGAAGAAAGGAAGCTATTTTGCACAACCATTGGCAGTAGGTTTGTTTAGCTTACCTTTGCTTCTAGTTAGAATAAAGTAGGTAGGTTTGCTTTCAAGTAAAAGAAGTGCTTGTGCACACTCGCATGTTCCATTTTGGAGCATGTATGATTTTCAGTTTTGTAAATAGTTTTTGTGGTGCTAGTTTTGCTCTTGCACAGTCCATTTCAGTGGGTTTCAAGTGGCTTAGAGAGGAGGTTTTCAAAGTTCAGATCAGTTTGCAGGCTATAACTCATGACTCCATGCCCAATGGATGCTTCAGGCAACTGGTAACTTCATCCAGCAGGCAGATGACCCCACTGAGTCGCCAAAATTGTTATCCAAAATTCACCCTCAAGGTAATTTTGATAACATGCATCAAATTATTCAGTCCCGAGCAAGTAGATTGATTCAAGGCCCGAAATCATGTTTTTCGGGGTCCCCTCGGCCTTTTTCTAACTCTCCCATCCAAGAAGAAATCCCAACAAGTTAGAGAAAATGGAAAAAATGCAAAAATAAGGTTACAGGACTGTTTTAAAGCATTTCGGGTCTGAAGGGTTCGGGTCATTGAGGTTCGTCGTACCAAGCTTGGGGCCGAAAAAAACAAAGAAAATCGGCTAAGTTAGACATTTTTGTCCCAGGCGGTCCGTGGGATAGTTGGGACGTCGGGATGCGAAAATCCGAATTGATCGAAAGAAGAGAAAAATTGTCTAAGTCTTTTGTTTCATGTGGTTTGGGACAGTTGGGACAAAAGTACGCGAGGGACGCGTGGGACGTGAAAAGGTGAAAAAGCCGCAAACAGGAACAAGGAAGTGCGAATCGGCCAAAGTAGGAGATTTTCCTCCGGGACAAAAATAAAAGTACGCGAGGGACGCGTGGGACATGAAAAGGTGAAAAATCTGCAAACAGGAACAAGGAACCCCGAATCGGCCAAAGCAGGAGATTTTCATCCGGGACAGTTGGGACAAAAGTATGCGAGGGACGCATGGGATGCGAAAAGGTGAAAAAGCCGTAAACAGGAACAAGGAAGCCCGAATCGATCAAGCAGAGATTTTCGCCCAAGACGGTTAGGACAAAAGTACGCGAGGGACGCGAAAAGGTGAAAAGGCCGCAAAAGAGACAAGGAGGCCCACGGATGAATCAAAACATGCCACGTGTCAGAAGAGGAAAAAAGTTAGAAATTTGGCTAAGTGTTTCACCAAAAATCCAAAAGGAGTGTTTTAGCCCACCCCCTTATTGTGAGCCAATAGAATCTCGCCACGTGTCCAGGTGGCGCCAGAAATTGGAAAAGCCCGCAAGGAAATTTTGGAGGGTCAAACCCGCATCCAATGGGGTTTTGACACATGTCCAAGTCAAAATGTCGAAGCGACCCACAAAAAATTTAGGAAAGATAGGCCCGCGTCTAATCAAGCACCCGCCACGTGTCTTCACCTCATCGGCTCGGCGGGAAAATTTTGAAAAAAATTTCCAAAGGCAAAAAAAAAAGGAAATGGTCGGGAAGGGCGGCCCGAAAGAAATTTTCAAAGGATGACGAATTAGAGCTACGACACGTGTCATCCAAGTGGCGGATGCGCGAGGATTTTTTGAAAATTTTCCAAAATGCAAAAAGAGGTAAAATTTCAAATTTTTGCCCGCCGATCCGATTTTGGCCTGTTTTTGCCCTAAAACTTCAAATCGCCATAACTTTCGATTCAGAGCTCAAATTTTCACGTTCTTTATATCAATGGAAATCTGGTGAAATTATCTACATGATTCCGGGATATTTTTTCATTTTGAAGGAGTTTGGAGAGATAAAATTGAGAAACGTCTCTGGCACGTGGTAATGGCCAGAAATGACGTTTCAACAACCAGTTTTAATGCAAAATGGGTCGCATTCTTCTTCAGCATGGCCAAAAATGTCAGGGCATGGGTCTGTAAGGATGCCCATGTTGTTTTAATGCATCTTCATTCAATGAGGAATGGCTCCCATGTTTTTACATGTTTTCTCTCTCCTGGGCTCGACCCATGCATTGTAAAAGCCAGATTTGGCTCATTTTTTTGGGGGAACATTTCTTTGGATAGCAAGCTTCTTCTTTCACCTTCAACAAGTGATTTTTGCAAGTATCAGACCTCTTGATGGTGGTAACAGGTTTTCTACCTTTTTGATGTTGTAATGCAAGGATTTTGACAGTGGAAATGACAATACAGGCTCTGTGATCAGTTTTCAGTCCTTTGGTTGTGTTGTTTGCTTCATTTCAGACTTTCAATTACATCTTATCAGTTTGTGCATGATGTTTATGTTGCATTCCATGATCTGTGTCTATCTACAGAACTAGAAGTGTTCACCACTCCTTTTCTGGTGTATCACCGCTTTAGTGTAGGATTTCATTTTATGCATTCTCTCTCCTTGGTCCCTTGGAAATTTAGATTAGCATAGTTAGTTTCCCCTGCATTAGAGTAGATTGTGGCAGGTAGTTTAGGAGTTTGAGGAACCAGCCTCTAATCTAGAGATTCCTCTCTCATTTTACAAGTCCCACACTTGGAGAGAGGTTTCAATATTGTGCAATCACACTGGATGCTTAGAATGATCAAACTAGAAATCGATCAACATCCAAGGGTGTCTTGCTGATTTGCACTAACACTAACTCTTGATGAATGGGCAAACAAGGTGCATGCTTTTGATCCTTATCAAGAAATAGAAGAATCTAAGTTAGGAGTCTATTGCATGCATGAAGAAAATCAGCCTATTCCTAGCATCACCAAGCCAGACCACAAGGATGACAATGAGGTATGGCAGTTGTTTTTTGATGGATCAAGGAGTAGACAAGGTGCAGGAGGGGGAGCTATGCTTGTTTCACCACAAGGAGTTAAGTATTATTCAGCTTTTAGATTTTAGTTTGCATGCTCTAATAACACTGCTGAATATGAAGCCTTGATACAAGGATTGCATTGGTCAATCAAGAGAGGAATAAAGAACTTGCAAGTCTTTGGTGATAGTGAATTGATTGTCAACCAAGTTAAGGGGCAGCATGTTGTCAAGAATGATCTACTCAAATGCTACAAGAACAGGGTGTGGGACCTCATTGAATATTTTGAGGGTTTTGGCATAAAATCCATTCCTAGAAAAGAGAACCAAGCTACTGACAGGCTTGCAGCAGTTGGGGCAGCCTTTGATGTTGTTGAAAGCATTCAAAAAGACAAGGTACAACCAAACATCCACGTGATTTTGAGGCATTCGAGCACTGATAACAATGTAAGTTGGAAAGTGTTTGAAAATGATCAGCAAATCATTCATTTCTTCGTAAGAAGAGGCTGAGTTCTTAGCTAAAAATCAGGAAAAGTTGGAGCAGCAAGTATGGTGACCAAGTGGTACAGCTGAGAACCAACAAACTACCAAAGGGACTTATTACTTTGGAGTCCATTTTCAATCCTAATGATCAGTTTAGGAAGGAGAAAGAAAACATCCAAGTCAAGGGAGAAGATTCAGTTTCCATCTTGGTGGAAGGAGGCAAATCACTCCAAATTGGTAAGATGACAACTGAGCAAGAAAGGTATGAGTTCATACAGCTTTGTCAAGAATTCCCTAATGTGTTTGCTTGGAGCTATGAATATTTGAAAGGTTTCAATCCCGAGTTAGCTCAACACACCATTGAGTTGGACCCAAGTACTAAACCCATCAAGCAAAAACAAAGGCCAGTCAATCCACACATGGAGCCTCTCATGAGAAAAGAATTGAATAAGTTGATAGGATCAAGAATCATATTCCCTATCAAGCATTCTAGTTGGGTGGCCAACTTGGTTCCAATTAGAAAGAAGAGTGGGGAAATCAGATTGTGTGTTGACTTCAGAGATTTGAATAGGGCATCTCTCAAGAATCATGACCCACTTCCTTCTATGGAGCAAATTTTACAAGTTGTTGCTAGCTCGAGGCGTTTTCATTACTTGATGGCTATTCGGGTACAATCAGATTATGGTGAAAGAGGAAGATCAGTTCAAGACAACCTTTACAACCAAATGGGGAACTTATGCATACAGGAAAATCTTGTTTGGGTTGTCAAACGCTGAAGCTACCTTCCAAAGAGCAATGGACATGGTGTTCAAGGGATTGATTAACAACATAGTGCTGATATATCTTGATGATATCGCTATTTTTTCAAAAATGCAGCAGACCACCTCTTCCATTTGAGACAAGTGTTCCTAAGGTGCAGAATATTTGGAGTATCCTTGAATCCTAAAAATGGTATTTTTCTAGCCCATGAAGGAAAACTCCTTGGCCACATTGTCTCCAAAGAAGGATTAGCAATTGATTCAGAAAGAGTTGAAGCCATAAGAACACTACCATTGCCAAGCCACAAGAAGGCCCTTCAAATTTTCTTGGGGAAAATAAATTTTGTTCGGAGGTTTGTCCCAAATTTTGCAGCCCTTGTCAGGGCCTATCACCAAGATGTTAAAAAAAAGCATGGCTTTCAAATGGACAGAGAAGGCAAGGAAAGTTTTGAAGCAATCAAAGAATCCATCTCTCAAGCCCCAACTCTCATCAACCTGGATTTCTCCAAGGATTTCATCCTCTATGCATTTGGGGGTGATGATACTATTTTTACAATTTTGGTACAAAGAGAAAAAAGACAATGATGAGTAGCCAATTGCTTTCTTCACCAAAGCTGCGGAGGATAATGAGATGAAGTATTCCTTCATTGAGAAGAATTTTCTTATAGTAATCAGGAGCTTGAAGAAATTCAAGCATCTAGTCTCAAACAACAAGGTTCAGTTGCTGGTTTCTCATGTGGGAGTTAAGGACTTCCTCCTCAACAAAGACTTGAATGAAAAAAGGGCAGGTTGGATTACTCGTGTCATGGAGTATGACATAGAGATCAAAGTCACCAAGTTGGTCAGAGGAAAAGGATTGTGTGAAGAACTGATTTTAAGAAAACAAAAGGAAGCATGCAATGAGAAGGAGGTTGTTTTGGCATTGCAAGACAGCCATGAGCAAGGAAGCACTCAAGAGGAAAATAATGGTGTTCCCATTCCTTGCTGGACCCAAGACATAATGCACTTCCTAAGCATAGGTCTATGCCCTCCGAGAGATGAACAAGACCAAAAGAAGACACTTGATTGCAAGGCTGTCCCATATGCCCTTGTTGATGGTGTTTTGTTCAAAAGGGATGTGAATGGAGTCTTGTTGAAATGCATTGGTACAAATCAGATTCATAGGGTGTTGGAAGAGTTCCATGGTGGACCATCGGTGGTCATTTTGCACCAAGAGTGACACTCTAAAGATCATGAGGCTGGCTATTATTGGCCCAATATTTTCAATGATTTTTATGCGTGGATCAAGAGGTGCAAGAATTGTGCGTTCTTCACGAGGTAAAGAGAGGCTAGCTTCCCTTCCATTGCATCCAATTTTAGTTGACCAACCATTCATGCAATGGGGTTTAGACTTCATTGGAGTCATTAATTCCAATTCAAGCCAAGGGCACAAATGGATTTTAACAGCCATAGATTATTTTACCAAGTGGATCAAGAAAGAGCACTCAAGAAAGCAAATGAATCTAGCATCCTAGATTTCTATGAGGGAATAAGAACTTGATTTCGCATACTGCTACAATAATATCGAGATAATGCATTAGCATTCATTGGGTCCAAGGTTACCGAATGGGCTGTCAAGAATGGGATCTACCTAAGCACTTCGTCAAACTATTACCCTCGGGGTGATGGCCATCTTGAATGTACCAATAAGAACTTGTTGAGGATCATTAGGAGGACTCTTGATGAAAATCAGAGATCTTGGCATACTAAGTTGAGATCAGCCTTTTGGGCTGATAGGATAACTCCCAAGAGATCTACAAGTAACTCTCCATTTAAGCTTGTTTATGGGAGAGAGGTAATTTTGCCCATGTCACTTGAGTTGCCAACATTGGAACTCATAAAAAGTTGGAGTTTGAGCCCATGGAAGTCGGATATGCGAGAATTGATGGAGATCTAAGAAATCATAAATCACGCATCCCAAGCAATGGAGAAGGATTAAGCTTTGATAAAGAAGACCTTTGATAGAAAAGCAAAGAATAGATCCTTCCAAGTTGGAGATCTAGTGTTAAAGTGGGATGCAGACAGAGCAAAATCGGGAAGGCATTCAAAATTTGATGCCATTTAGAGTGGACCATACATGGTCACAAGGTGCAAGGATAGAAATGCTTTCCAATCGTCTTCATTGGATGGCGAAGAAGCGTAGATTCCAGTCAATGGAATCCATATAAAGCATTGCTATTGAAGGGAACTCTCCACCTTGTACATATTAGCTTAGGTTTCCATTCCTCCAAGTGTTTGTGCACATTGTTTTGTTGTAGTTTAGTTTACTTTCCCTAAGTGCTTTGACACAAGCTTGTTGTTCCTGGGAATGTGTTTGCAGGCTTTACTCCATCAGATGATATTCCCTCTTCCTCCTTGCAGTGTTCTAGTCGGTTGGGGTATCAAGCAGATAATTTGATGACTCCATGCCCAATGGATTACTTGTGCAATGGTAACTTCATCCGGCGAGCGAGATGACCCCTCTAAGTCGCCAAAATTGTTGTCCAAAATGTACCCCTTTCTCATTTTGTGGCTAACTATTTTCATTCTTCCCTCTCTTGTGCCTCAGTCATAAATTTTTTCTTTTCAGGGACTCAAAACTTTTTGGAAATGGCACCATTGCATAGAACTCTTTCTCAGCTTTCCAGAAAGGTAAATTTTTCCTCCTAACTCCATGTATTTTTGAAGTTATGGCTCGGTGGAGTTTTTGTGGGAAATTTTCCCCTGAAAGGCCCACAGCCAATGAGATGCCGCCACGTGCCCAAGGAAGTGGCGGGGGTCAGAGGAAAAGTTGGAATTTTCACCAAGTGTTTGGAAAAAGTTTTCAAAAGGAAGGTTTTCCCCATAGGCCCATTGGCGAATCAAAACACGCCACGTGTCCAGGGGAAAAAATGAAAAAATGACTAAGTGTTGGTGCAGGGAGAATTTTAATGAAGAAGGCCCGCACCCAATCATATTGTGCAACGTGTCCTATGGCACCGGACCGGCGGAGCTTCGAGGAAAGTTTAACATTTTGGCGAAGTGTTTTGCCAAATTTCGAGAAAGGAAATTTTTGCAGTCCGCTACCCCGTCGACAAACAAATGAAGGCCACGTGTCCTCGATCCGGACCGGTAGAGTGTGGGGAAGCTTGGGAAATTTTCCCAAAGTGTTGGTGAAAAATTAAAAATGTTTGCGGAGAGCCCACGGATAATCAAATGATGCCACATGTCTCAGACCGGTAGGAGGCGGGAGAAATTGAGAAAAATTTCCCAAGGGAAAACAAAGGAAATTTAAAAGGAAAAATCTCGCCCCCAAAATGTGAGCCAATGGAATTATGCCACGTGTCCATGTGGCGGAAAAAAATAGAGGACAGGCTTGCAAGGAAAATTCGAAGGGGCAAGCCCGCATCCAATGGGGTTTTGCCACGTGTCAGGTTGAAAATGGTCAAAAAGGTGACGGAGAAATCTTGGGGAAATGCCCACGTCCAATCACCTGTTGCCACGTGTCCTCAACTCATCGGCCCGACGGGGAATTTTTGAAAAAAATTCCAAAGGGCAAAACAAAGAAAAATGAAGCAGGATAGGCCCACGTGCAATCAAAGCATGCCACGTGGCACCTGGAATGGTGGAAGGCGGGGAATTTTTTGAAAATTTTGTAAATGACCAAAAAGTGAAAAATTTAAAAAAATTTTGCCAATTTGATTTGGCCCTGTTTTTCCCTAAAACTTCAAACGGCCATATCTTTCGATCTATAGCTCGGTTTTTTGCGTTCTTTATATCAATGGAAATCTGGTGAAATTCTCTATAAGATTCCAGGTCATTTTTGCATTTTGATGGAGTTTGGAGAGAGAAAATCAAAAAATGCCTCTGGCACGTGGTCATGGACAAAAATGACATTTCAACCACCATTTTAATGAAGAATGGCTTGCATTCTCTCCCAGCATGGCTAAAAATGTCAGGGGATGGCCCTGTAAGGATGCCCATGCTGTTTTGATTGTGTTTTGGTCAATGGTTGAATCTTCCCCATGTTTTCCCGTGTTTCTCTCTCCTAGGGTCGTGGCTTGCACTGTAAAAGCCAGAATGGGTTCATTTTTGCAAGGAGACACTTTTTCAGCTCTGCAACTTTCCTTTTCTTCCTCTTTGGCAAAATTTGTGAAAATTTTTACCTTTCCATGTAATATAGCACCCCTTTTGCCTCTTGATCACTGTAATGCATTGTATTGGATCTGAAATGTTAATATATGCTCTGTGATTAAAATCCCTCAATCCTTTCATATATCTATCATTGTTTTTCTGATCTTTCATTACATTTTGAGAAATTTGTGCATGCTTTGTGTTGTGTTCTCTCATGGATTGTGTATGTATTGTAGTATTAGGTGTCTGTAACTCCTTTGGTGCATCACTTCATTAGCATTAGCTTCATTTTCTTGCATTCCCTATCTCTGTCCCCTTGGAATTTAGAGTAGGAACTAGGAATTCAAACCTCTGCAACTTGTAAGTGACATATCTGATTAGAAGAGTTTGAGGAACCAGCCTCTAATCTGGAGATTCCTCTCCCATTTTTACAAGTCCCACACTTGGGGAGAGGATTTAATGTTGTGCAATCACACTGGATGTTTAATATGTCAAACTAGAAGTCCGATCAACATCCGGGGTCTTCTTACGATTTGCAACAACGTGAGTAATTTCATATATTGTTGAGATATAGATTATATCATATTTAAGGATTAACATATAAACATGTTGTAATTGAATATACACGAGATAAGTGCATTATGGACTATCGTTTACTTATTGGGATATTAGAACTATTAAGTGAAATAATTGGGATAATACATATTAGTCTAAGAAAAAAATAATAGAATTCTGATTTAAAGTATTAAAATAATCTAAACCTGCAACTAATAGGTATAAAGAGAATAGTGGAATGATTTAGACTGCAAGTGATTTTCGTGAATTCCATGACACAAGAACTTAGGTGCGAGTAAAATATTGATGAGAGTATCGTTGCACACTGGGGTTAAATTGTCGTAATTTAATTAAATTACCCTAATTCAAATAAGATATGACATTCCCAATTTGGGAACCTAGGCAGCCAACTCATTACGGCCGTATGGATTAGTACCCATTCAATGACAAAGGTCATTAATTTGTTACTATTGTATAGCACCCATATTGAGTTATCTCATTAAGCTTCCCATATTGTGATGATCGTAACACTTTAAGATTGAGGTTTTGTTAAAGTTACAAACGTTGATCTACCGCACGGATACATTCCTCAATGTCAACTTATGATGGCTATGGGAAGGGAAGTGGTATGGTAAATATGTAAATCATTGCAGAGACACTTACCTTACCTTAGACATCCTAAGTTGACATAGTGACATTTTACCCATGCAGAAAAATTTGAATTCGTACCTTGAATGCAACTTGTAATTGGTTATAACTCCATTATCTAGTCCTAATCCAAATAAAATAAATTAAGCCGGTATGGTGAAAGAAAAGTTCCATTTGATGAGTTTTCGTTCATGAAACTGAGCATGGAAAACATGTGTTTGAAACGCTGGCGAGAGTAGCGAAGGTGTTAATTACACTATCCCGATTTAGCCAAGATCTAAGTTGTAGGATGTCGGATGGGATTCAATGGTGGATACCCATGTAGACACTTAGAATGCAACATTTGACTATCCTTGATAGATAAAGAAGACCATTAGTATACTTTGTATACACACTCATAAAGAGTAATCTATGAGGATCGATTACTAACCGACTCATGCAACTACACATGGTTTATGATTGTTATAGGATGGATTGATTTAGATTGATGTTGGTTCTAAATTATGAGAATTTAGAACAAGGAAAAATGAGATATGAATTTAATATTTATGATGGATTTAAATGCCGGATATTTAAATCAGTGAAGAATAAAGTAAAAAAATCCCTAGTTGCGAAGCGTAATAAAGAGGTTGTTACATTGATCGAATCAATGAACATGAGTTGAAAGTGAATAAGATATTTGATAAAAAGGCTAAGGAAAGAGATTTTCAAATTGTTGATCTTGTCGTATTGTGAGATAAAAGAAGAGAGCCAAAATGAAATTGTGGAAATTTTGACTCTTTATGGCTAGGACCATTTCAGATCACGGGAAGCTTGTGGAGAAAATACTTTCTATCTCTCATATCTGGATGGTACCTATTTGGAATTGCCTCGCAGTGGGCAATACTTGAAATTATACAAACAATGAAAGTGGGTTGTCCCTTGCATATACCATAGGTGAATTTAGGTTGTGTGTTTCCTTTTCCAATGTGGTGTGTTTCCTTTTGTTGTGTGTGTGTGCATTTGTTCATTCATATTTGTTGCTTGTAATAAGACTCTATAGCCCAATGGATAAGGAAAAGGTCCGCATTGTGTGTTGAGATTCTGGAGTTCATGTTTGTTATGTCCTCACTACATTTGATCTAGAACAATTTCCCAAGTGAGATCCAATTGTTGTCATGTATTTTTGCAAGGTCAAATAATTAAAATTGAACCATGAAAACCAAACCCAAATGTCAAAAACTTGCTTGAAAACCCTCTCAAACCCTTCTCCAAATTAGCTTACCCTTTGTATCATGCCTATCCTGATATTGCAGGTCCTTATATTCTATTGTAAAAACTTCTCATAATGTTTAAAATGTTTTCACAAGGCCATTCAACTCATTCAGTGAAGTTTTTTCAAAAGATAAATCTTCAGTGAGCCTAGAAAGGTTATTTTTAGCCTTCCTAGGACATGTGTGCATCCTCAGGGATTGATATAAATCCTCAAAACCATCCAGAGGTGGTATTGAAGAGATGGAGAGTAATGAAACTGATTTTGGAAGATTTGGGGAATTTTCAGAGGTTTAGGGACAGGTTGTAGTGGAAACAGCTTTTTTCGGGGTTAAGGAGCATGCAATCTAAAAGCGGTACCTAGAATTCGACAAACGAATCTCGAGAGCTCTGTAAGGAGTTAGGAGCCAAAAAGTAGTCATTTGAAATTTGGTTGAACCCTCGCATGATGTAATTCAAAATATTTCACAAGACTCAAGTACCTCTCATAGTAGCTTATTTTCAATAGACACACCCTGTTGTCTCGAGGAAAAATAAGCAATGCTAGGGAGTTGTAGTAATAATTGAAGGATGAAAACCATCCCATTATTATTTAAATTTTTTTGGGATTCAAAAGCATATAATATTTCACTAAAAAATATTTCTTGGAGCTCTAGAAATCTCATCTTCAATGTCTCTCTCTTGCAATGTACGTTTCCTATACTTAGCCAATTTATAGTGAGAAAACTTGTCACCCCTAGTTTGAGGCACATTTTTGAATCCCTCCTGTCTCCATTCCCAAGGAGACAAAGGGGACAAGAAAATGCATCCAATCTCAAATTTTCCGACCACTTCCTCATTAGTGAAAGTGATGACATTGTCTGGTAAAGATGATGCCATACTATCAAGTGTCCGCATCCTTTTTCAACATAATTCTATAGATCTCCAAACGGAAAGATATTACAAACTCAAGTTTCTTCCCCTTCTCAACTGATCCATCAGGCACAATCCATTCCACAATCAACACTTCTCTCGACAACTTATTTATTTCGGCCAAAGTACTCAGGTTACTCTCAACAACTGTGTTCATATCTATCGTGCTTGTCACCAGTTGCTTTAGCTGATCTGATGCATCTTTCATAACCTTTAGGTGGTGGCACCTTTACGTGAGGTTGTTGAAGCTTGAAAAATGATCAGACTTTTCCATTCATCGATATCTTTAACCTGGTTGCTTACATCTTCCATTTCCTACATCAGATGATCACTCACCTGCTTTTGTGTTGAAATTGGCTGAGTGGAAGATTTAACAACCTTGGCAATGATCTCGCACAACTGAGATACCTGCTTCTGAAGTTCAACATTCTCCACTTTTTATTTTTCAAGCCTAAGGAATAGAGTATCAATCAATGTCTGTGTGTCCTGCTTCAATCCTTCTATGGTGGCTTGACCTATGGGTACTCTAACTACTATTATATCTTTTGTTATGAGCTCATCCTTTTTCTTCCTTTTCTCGCGAAGTGACATCTCAAAGCAAACTTCGTCTCCGATTCTTCAATGATTAACCTTGAAGTTATCTTAGCAACTTTAGATTTTTGTCTTTTCCGCTTAGATTCAGGAGCAATTGTAAGTCATGTTCCTCCAAGTTGATTTCTTCTCTAGCCTCGGAACCAAGTGTGAAGTCAACCATTCTGAGAAATTACTTCTTGGAGAATGAGAAGTTCTTTGAGTGTACCACTATCTTGTGCTTTGATTCCTCTCCATCTCAAACCGCTATAGTGTTGTGGTTGTCATCCTCGAGTCATCCGAGAGACAAAGCTCTTTCATATTCTCGCCATCTGCAGCTTCAATTTTCAGGAAGAGGTGATAAATGGAGTGGTTGAGGAGAGAAGATGAACGTTGCTAGACTCAACGGAGGAATGATAGTATCCTGCTAAGGTGCTTGAGTCAGTGAAGTACTTGATGTTGGAGAAGCTGGAACTTATATCATAGTCGTAGAAGTGATCTTCTCCTTCAAATGAGACCTTCTGTGCACTTTAATCTTCTCAAGCCTTCTGTTGCTTTCTCCTCCATGTTTCCTCTTGAGGGAATATCCTGTGCCAAATTTCCCGTGATTTGATTCATTAATGCTTTATCAAGGCAATGTCCCTTCATCAAACGGTTTGAAGTATTGACCGTAACAACGGTATAACTTTCTTTGATCGTATGGTAGGCCCCTACGCTCTCCGAAGTATAGCTCTATCTCCTCCCATCCGATGGTATGTGTCAAGTAACACTTTGGCCCATCATCTTTAAGATCTCGTAGGTATTCGTGCTAATCCAAATTCAAACACTTGCTGCACTGATAACCTGCTAAAATCTTTCTTTCTAACCTCATACTCACTTCTGCACTTCATCCAGAAATATTCCAATGAAGGCACATGCACATACTCTTAGGAGATTGTCTTCCTTGCCACTCCAAATGGATCAAAGTTTAGTCGTGCTGGGAAGAACTCTTGCTCGTACTCCAAGAACATCTCCGCTTCAATTCCTCGGGCCTTATGAATGCTCTGGCAGCTATAATGGCCCATAGTGATAAGGAAGAAGCTTGTAGACTTGTGTCGTTTGACAAGATGAGGTCATGCATCTCCATGAATTGTCTCTTTGAGCTCCATGATGACCAATCTATCACTTGGATATCTGGGCAACTTAACTGGTTCTCTAGAAAAGATGGTGACCCTAAGGTATGTAAAATCTGCAAACTAAATGAAGATACTGCCAATCCTAGACACAACTTCCCACACTTCCTTTCTCACCCTGTTGACCTTTAGATCGAGCGTCCAACTTACAACCGAATTCATAGAAGAACCCATCATTGACCACGTTGTAAATTTTTATGCATGCAAGTATAGTAAGCTGTGGGTAGCACTCGAAAATAGGGTCCTTGGAAAGAACACCACATCTATCTAGCTTGGAGAAGATCCCCTATGAAGCTGCTGCATAAACCAAGTATGAAGTCATTTTGAAGTTGTAAGTACTCCTCATATTCCAGAGCTGCTCACCAATGTTATCACTGATGATTTTTGATCAATTGATTATTGAATCGCTTTGTTGATTTCAATGGTCCTAATGAAAGCATACATTTATGCGCGAAATTTGTGAGCGTTCGCTTCGCCATTTATCCTAGATAACAACATGGTAATATCATCCACCTCTTGTACAAGATTAGATTGTGGAAGATTTATTGGGAACTTGGAAGGAGATCCTGGGCTTCTTCATGTATCTCGTTGTTCATTATGCCCTGTGATCAACTTTATGCTTTTCCCATCTGTTGTTGGCATCTTGTATGCTAATAGTAGTCACCACCTTTCGTGCCGGAATCTTCAAACAATAATTGATGAACTGTGCATCTAACTAGATTATTGTTTTCCCTGCTGACATCTCAAACTGATCTAGATAATGGATGGTAAGACCTAGCACACTCCATAATGAACTCGCAATCGGGGTTGTGAATGGAAATGTTGCAGCTTGAATGATTCCATTGCTTTTAACTGCACGCATGAGGGAAGTCTTTCCTATTATGGATCTGTCAATCAATTCGGAAAGAGGTTCTGGACCTAGATCTATATCTCCAATGTCAACAAACTTAGAAGTGATGCATGACTCTGTTGTGCTTTCTTTTTCATCCCTCTTTGCCATGGTTGTATCTATTTTTGTCTGAGCAATTCTTTTTCTCTTTATTCAAGTCAAGCATTTTCACAACCAATGCGAGATCTAGATATTTCTTGATTCGAGAGGATATGTTCAATGTATTGGACATTGATTTAAGCTCCATTTCTCTTATTAAAGCACCTGTAATGAATTCCTGTAATTAATTCAGACAAAGATGGCAACCAGAGCATGAACATTGAATTTTAATTATAAAAATCTGCATATATCAAGTAATCAAGTATGCTACCCCAAAATTTGATGTTTTATTTGCATGCAAAGCAAGCATGAATTGTTCCAACTTCACCTAAGCACTTGTACCACTACAAACAATTATTCGAGATACAAATCAAGCTCCTTCAAACCTAGGCAACAAATTTTGAAGCTTCCATCAATAAATACACCTTCTATACAAAATTCCTCTTCAAATGGGGTGCATGTTTTGTCGGGCTGCACTTCCTTGCTATAGAATTAATTAATTTATCCTTATAACAGCACATGCTTATATAATCCTCATCATTCTATAATTAATTATTGTCCTTCCTATTCGACAATTAATTAATTGATTAATAAGTTTTTCTCTTCAAATGGGGCACCTATTTTGTGCATGTTCATGGATGCCATTAAATAAATTAAATTTATTTAATTTTATCTCTCGCTTCCAATTCATAGTATGTTTTGAATTCATCCTTTGAAAATAAGAATTAATTAAATCAATTAATACTTAAAAAAATATTATTCTTCTTCCAAATGGGGCGCACTTTTTGACATGAAGGGGCTGCATTAAATAAATAATATTTATTTAATTTTAGAATTTCTAATTCTAATTTCCTTTATCCACTTTCCCTTTGTTGACTTTTCCACATGCTTGGGTGCCAAATTTGGAGAAGGAATTAATTAATTTAATGCATTTAAAGCTGCCCTTCTTTCCCAAAAGGGGTCACACTTTTTGACATAGGCAATTTCTATTTTTAAAAGCCAATTTTCAATGGGATTATTCACCCTGCACCGCAGCTCCAAAAATCCCATGATCCACTTAAGTTGTTTGACTTTCATAATGGGATTATTTACCTGCAAGGCAGGTAATAAAATCCCATTAATGTCTTAAGTGATTTTTTTAATTTCACAATGAGAATTTTCACCCTGCAAGGCAAGTAAGAAATTCCCGCCTGCCTGTTGCCTCTAATTTTCCCATTGTGACTTAAGTGGTGTTGCTTCCATGGGAAAAAGTACCCTGCTAGGCAGATACAAAAATCCCACCTACTGCTGCTAACAAAAATCCCATTGTAGCTTTAAAGTCTTCTTTTTCCAAAAATGCAGCCTACCAGAAGAAGCTTTTTTGTGCACGACTTCGTCTTTTCAGAGAGAACTAGACCTCATGTGGCAAATTCCTTCTGGCATAACGTCCATAGGTGATCTCCAAATACTCAGGAAAGGAATTAGACCAAACTAGCAAAGGAATTGACCCAGAGATATTTCACAGAAAACGAAATAGGAAAACACAAAAAACACAAAATGTTGCCAAAAGTCACAAATAAAGCCCATAATTCATTCCTGGTTAAAACCCTAATGGTATATGGGATTATTGACATGTATGATCACAACAGGGTTAAACCGGAGCACAATTTGCCTCAAACAGGGCTCAAAATAATTAAATACAAATTTCCCATGAGAAAACCCTAGCGGTGAGAATATAACGATTTTGGGCATCGAATATTTATCGAAATTGGTTTATATGGCTCCTTGGGAATATATTGACACAATACAAAAACTTTTTGGCAATAAAAACACAAAACAACCCATTATTTTAAAAGTATAATTTTTTTATATAGGGTAGTCCCAGATTTTAGGGTGAAATCTAGGGACACCAGCTAGTTTTCTACATTTCCCAACTATGCAATCGAAGGCGACACTTGTCAATCACGGTGAGGTGCATTTTACTATCCCTAATGTATCCATTCCCAAGGGGAAAATGAGGATAGAAAAATAGGACCATACCAAGAAGCTAAACCCTAATTTTTAACTAACTCGCTTCTACGTCATTCGCACACCAAAATACAAGTCGACAAGCTATAAACACAAAATAAAATATTTTTACCTTATTTCTTCTCCCATTTTAACCCAGACCTCCATTGTTGTTGCTTCAAGCCTCCAAAAACCTATAATTTTACCAGACACTCTGTAACAATTCATCTAGGGCAGCCATGAACACCAAAACCATGATAAACTCATAATTTCCAAACTTGGAAACAAAATCCATTGAGATTTTCTAAGTTGTTACTCATCCCAAGCACCTTCAAGAAGACAATCACTATAGATTAGATGATGCCCTCATTTTTAATGGCACCAAACCCTAGTTCATGTGCTAGAAGCTTCCTTTTCAGTTTCCAAGCATTCCAAAAATAAATCGAGGTGAAATTTGGAACATTGAGTCCCAGAGACGAGCCAAATCCAGTGAAGACATTTATATCGCAAATGGACATAGATAAGTACTATATCTAAAAATAGTAAGTACCTACTGAAAATGCAACCCCGTATCTATGAAGATCCAAAGGCTCAAATGTGCAGAAGCACGAATTAATCAATCATATTCAATTAATTAAACAATAATATAGATTACATATTTATAGGAGTTGTCCTATAACCACTCCCTTAGAATAGCTGAGTTGTTCTAACAACTCACTATATTACACACAACCTATAATCTACGTGATTTGCATACCAAATCACTTACAACAATAAGTCACCTATTTTCACTCTAAAATCACTATGTGAGTTATATTATCACTCACTTACATTATTTAAATAACACACATTAATTATTTAATGTCCATGTTAAGACAAATTCCTAACATATGGTTCCCTCACTAAAAATAGCAATCTCTCATATCAGTGCATTTGAAAAACAATGAAGATGAAAAAGGTGGTTTTTCCTAAAAAAACAAAAAACAAAAAACAACTTTCCAAAAATATAAACTATCAAAACTCAACAAAGTAATATCGGTGAATTCATTATTAGCATGTTTAGGGTTTAAAAAATTGAATTGGACAAAAGTGTTTTTCCTAAAATAATAGCCCTTGAACCCTAAGCTAGCTAAAAATAGAAAATCTCCAATTTAGGCTGCAAAAAGTTGCTATCATCTTGTTGATTTTTACAAGTATGAAGTTCAAGTTTGCTGGTCTAGAGCCTGTTTCAGCCCTGGTATCAGAATATCCAGGGGTGGGTGACAATGATGTTGCTCATATGGACTTGGAATATCTGAAGAACCAAATTCTTGGTAGTCCTAGAGAACTAGTGGAAGACAAGGTGTTCACGAGTGGATTATATGTTGCGGGTGGTCATCTTGTATCTATCTAAAGTATGGAGTTGGTACTAGCATGTGCTCATCACTATGAGATAGAGTCAAGAATCATAAGGGAAAATGACAACTCAATTCTGGTAGTGCTCACTCCAAAGGGAATTTCTTAGTGTATGCAAATCGACATGTAACAACATGGTCATCATAACGAAGGAATTTGCATTGCGAAAATGATCAAAAATGAAATCTTACCTTTAAGGTCTTGCATTGGGGTCATGGTTGAAATAGGGGAGAAAGCCATCTTGTATGCCAAAAGCTCTATCTAGAAGTGAGTTTCACGAAGGATTTTTTGATGCAATCATCCTACTGAGCAGGGTGATGGGAGAAGAGGCTACAAAGGATTTTAAGATTGGATGGCACAATTCATCCTTGTTGTCATTGAGGGTAAGAAAATGATTGATTGGGGACAAATAATCAATGACAACATCCATCAACAATTGCTTTAATTATCGGTTACCAAGAAGTTCTCAATGAAATCCTAATTGGTCTATGCTCTTGCGAGCATAAGACCATTCAGAGGCTTGACCCTCACTTAAAACATTTCTTAGAAGGTCCCCTCCTATGAGAAATATCCACAATTGACCCTAAAAGAGAGCAACCACCATTTTTCAAGAGTGAATGATGTATTCACTATGTTTGTCATAAGATTGCTGCAAGGAAATCCTAAATTGAAAATGTCTTCAAAATTTACCACTTTGAACAAGAGATATGGGTCCTTCTTCACCCAATTCTCAACTTTCTCATACATCAGATTATCAACATTTGATCTCGCTCTGCACAAGATGCCAAGGTACCTTAGCGATAAGATTCGATGTTCGAGCTATGCGAGCATCTCGCCCCACACAAATGGCAAGATCAAGAATCACAAGAATAAAAGTGTTTCATTCCTAATCATTCTCAGGTTCTTCTCCTATAAGAATGCCAGTGATGCCACAAACTTGGAAGCTTCCTTCACTCCTTTGAACCTCTACTTATACATACCAAGGGTGAATTTTGATATTCAAAGAAACCAGAAACATTCCATCTTCTTGATTTGCACCATGTTTCACAAATCGAGGATTATTGGGTGAATTTCTCATATGATTTTGAGGTTAGGGAGCAAGATCACATGAGAATGAAAGTTGGAAAAATGAGAAATTTCAAGTTTGATTGGTTAAAGAGGGATTTGAAGATGATGGAACTGAATTGTATGATCCTGAGTATCAAGCGATGAAGGCCTCACCTCTCCCACAAGTCTCATGGAGCATTCGTGAGTCAGGGGACATAAGTGAACGAACCAAATCATTAATCTAGAGATCCAAGGAATTTTTAAAAAGAAGAAATTTGCACTCATTGAATTAGGAGGTTTCCTAACTCTCAAAAGATAGACATCTCACCTCTCCACTTCAAAGAAAACTAAGAAAACTTCAAGCTCTACTCACTCAAGAGAGATCTCAAAAAGAAGTAAGTGGAATCGAAGTCCCACACTACGGGAGGATGCACGAAAATTAAAGATCAATACAAGATCATGTATAAGGCTTAGAATAGGGAGAAATTGATCCATCTCATCCATCAATCCCTCAACATTTTCAAAGTATCTCCTCCTTTGCACTACACCAACTCAATTGGTGAAAGATGTGCCTTCTTTGTTTTTATAGATAAAGTTTGGAAAGGCTCCAAGGGCCATATACATAAAGATATTACAATGTGAGATCATATCCATAAAAAAACCCAGCCAAAAAATAAACCCTGCTCGAGTCAAGAAGGGTTTGACTCTACATGAGCAACACAAATGAGAAACCAAAACTACCCAACCCTATAAAAACCCAAAAACAAAAAGACCCACAAAGCAAAGGTCAGCAAAAAGGCCACAAATGACCCCTTAGGTACTTTTTTCTCGAGTCCTCGAACTTAGATGTGCAACCCCACCCTTGCTGGCATAATCATCATCATCCTCGAGTTACTAACCTCCCACATCCTTTTCTTCCCCTTCTCAGCTACTACCATCTCTGAAGGATATCCACCCTATTGCTAAGCATCTGAAGCTTTGCACCATAACGTTGAGCTCCTCTGATTAAAATCTTATTCTCAACTTTCAAGCGAGTAACCATATCTTCAAGGATTTCAATTTTAATGGCAAGGAAATTTATGAAAACATTTCCCTCACTCTAACCCTACGAAGTACTCGCATCCGGATTCTGCCCTGTAAGAAATTGAAGAGCACACACCATAAGATGTACCTTCTCACTCAAAGACAAAAATGACAATCATGCCCAATGTTTAGCCGCAGAAACAATGGAAATATTCCCATGGGTGCAAGAGATGATCGAAGGAGAGACTCGCATGGTTCAACAAGTGGTGCTTCCAGATTTTCAAGCCATATCCACGATGGTGAAAATGAAGAAAGGAAAGAAAGCTTGACTTGTATCCCGCGTCTTGATGGTGCTTCAGAAATCAATATGTGGATGTTGTTTGGCCAAAGCTAATCAAGCCTATTGGTGAGATGACCCTTTCGACTACGAAATGAGCACCATTCCTCTAGGGCCAACAATGCATGAGAGAGATGCCCACCTGTTCAAAGAATCTTCTACTTGACTTGTTGAGAACCCAAGCGTATAAGGATAAAATTAAAGCTGGTAGATCGTGTAAGAAATCTCTCTTTGTATGTGCAAACTTTCATGGATAAAAATTTCTATCTATCTCTTCCAGTGAGGAAGTTACTCTCATTAGTAGCTTCGATCTAGAATCCATCAGAAAGACTCAAGGCTTCACAATGCAAGGTAGGGAAAATGACAAGTGGGTGAGCAAGATTCTTGAGAAAGGTAGGAATTTGCTTCTTGAGATTCTCTCATTGTTTGAATACATGATTGTAATTGTCACAAAGGTAAGGATGACCAAAGACAAAATTGAAAAAGAGAAAGAGCATTGGGACCAAGTGTTTTCACTGGTAACCGAAATGGGAAAAGTCAACTCTTCTGTATTGGTGGGAAGAAATGTATTTAGCTCTGCATTTGAAGACTTGTCTCAAGTTTGGGCTAGAACTCTTGTTGCTCGATACAAGATGCCAAATCATTCTCTTAATGAATTGGATGCGTAGAAGGAATGTACTACAAAGACACATTAAGATATCAATGTGTAAGTACAAAAACTTGGAGTACCCATGGTGGATGAGAAGAATTCAGTGGATAATATAGTGAAACCATTTGAAGATCTAGTCAAGAAGGAGGCTAGAGATCCATTGTCTTTCAAAGAAGACACATTGGAATCTCTTGCAGAGATTAGAGCTATTATATCCAACACCGTGAAGAAGCATCAAGTATGGTTCACGAAATGAAAATATATGACGTCTAGCTCGAGAATTGGCTCAAATCTTTGAGCTTTGTATACATTCCTCAGGATGAGAAGGTTGCACCTAAAGCGGATCAGTTCAGCAAGGAGTTCCAAGGGATCAGGATATTTCTAGAAACACTCTCCAAGATTCCTTTATAAAGTCAATATACATTGGTAAGTGTATCTCCTCATCCGAGTAGCTATCTCCTCTCCTTTCTCTCTTTCCCACCCCCTTCCTCTCTTCTTTCATGTTTTATTTCTTCATTGGGGGTTTACTTTTCACTTTTTTTCTTATTCATTAAAATGTGATCTATAGTTATACTTTGTAATGAGTTTCCTCCAATTAATAAAAAAGGGACTCAATTTCTTTCCTAGGAATACAAAAGGTCACATGTTGTAAAGGTTAGTGAAAATTCATGTGGGGGGTAGGTAAAGAGTCATTTGAAAAACTATATATTATAATGAATTCCTCATTTTAATAGATTGTCAATTTGATTTAATAAATCTGAATTATTTTATTAAAATCGTAAGTAATGATTTCTATAACTGATATACAGATGCTAGGAAATTTATTTGATTTGATTGTGAAAGAAAATGGAAAATATATGACACTTACCTTGATTTTACTTATCCTGAAGTATGTATAGCCTAGGAGAGGTGATGAAAAAGAAACAAACATTGTCATAATTCTTCTCAGAAAAATGCAGAGGTGCAAGAAATGCTTGGACATAGGCACTGGGTAAGGGTGAGGTAGACCTCGTGGGGGTGTTGGAGTCTACCAAAAGGGTGGAACTGGTTTGATACTTTCGATAGGTTTTCACACTTGTTCACCTTTGGTCACCTGTATGTCACACTTGAATCACCGGAATACCTATAAATCTGCAACACAAATATCCTCCTGCAAATCCCTAAAAAGACATCAATTCCTAAAAACGAAAGATGCAAAATGAGGAGTCGGACTTTCCTCACCATTAACTAGGGAACTTATGGTGAGTGTTGCACTACATCTCAAACCCAATGTAGTTCTATGTGCTTGTGTGTGTAATAATGCTCCTAGGTTTCCCTCGCATCGATGAGGCCAAGATATCAAAGCGATAGCTAGTAAAATGAAAATGTGTGGATGGAATAGAATGAAATTCCCTTTCTATGCAGTGTGTATGCAAAATAATGAGCCCAAGATGCAGTCCCTTTGATATGTAGATAGATAGCCCTTGATAGAAATTTTTGTCATTATTATGGTATGTATGTTATGTTTATATAGGGATCTCTTGCTTGAATTTCAACACTAATGACCTCGACATTACTTGACTAGTCTCTCAGGATATGAGTAGGAAAACTAAAAATACCAACCTCACATGTCAAAAAGAAGACCAAAAATAAAGAGGACATGGGCGCCCATGATGGATAGGAGTGCATGGGCGCTAGTGTGAAATCCTGGGCGCTAGTGTCCAGAGACAACTGACAACAAATGTTTGAATACTGAGAGATAGAGATCCATGTGACTCGACTAGAAGCTGGATGTATGAGTGACACGTGTGAAATATAACAACAATAGAGACCAACAAAAAAGCGATAGGACTAGGAAGTGAGTGACCGATGAATACGTTTCTTAATCAAAATCCATATATAAAACAACATACTTGGCGATATAGTAAATAGTAGTAAGTGTGTGATTCAGTGTCTACATTTTCCCCCCTTTATGTTATTGGAATGAAATTAAAGTAGTGTAAAGGAAGTAAGGAACATACATGAAAGAAGTCCAGAGAAGCCATGTTGCGAAGTACACACACAATAAGAACATATAGCGTGGTGAACCATTGATCAACATGTTTTTCTATACATAGAACCATCGTGAGGAGCACTAAGCGAGATTGATGATTTTAATATTTAATTGATTAGAGATTTTCATTTTGTCACTGATAGAGATTTGTTGGGGTAGGGATTGATCAGTTCAAAACCCTATTTTGTGTGTGAAAAATTGAGGATTTGGGTGCCTTACCACTTGAGGAAGAATGTAGGGAGAGAGGTCTAGTTTTACTGTCCAAATTTAACTACATCCTTATAAGGTCTAGTCGCTGCAGACAGACAAAGACCAGATTTTGTTCATTTCTATCCATTTCAATCAAATGTGAATAACCCATATAAGAGAAGGCATTAGAAAGGAAATGGTGTCTCATTTCCCCCACTTTAAGGGTGTCGCAACAATGTGTATGGTGTTCGATGGCTTCCATGTTAGGTCATTTGGGAAAGTGGTGATGTAACTCCCAAGTTAGGTCATTTAGGAGGATGGATGTGTAGTGTTGTGTTGATTGTTTGATGTGATTTTGAATAGTAAAAGATTTGTGTTGCTGAGATTTGAATGTGTGTGATTGATTTCTCATGGAGAGATTTTACGCTTGTTGCCCCCAAATTAGGTCATTAGGGGGAATCGCTAGAAAGTGGTGTGAAATGTTGCGTGATGTATGGGATTTTTTTGATAATGAGGAGCTAGAAATGTAAAAATGATCATGTAATGGTGTGAGGGGGATTATAGGATGCCTTGATTGTATGCCCCCTTTCGGTGAAAGGGAGAGTGATGATGAGAACAAACACTGAGCCGAAAGTAAATGTGTGATGATGTAATTGTGATCGAAGTGTAATATAGTAGATGTCGTAAAATTGTGTGCATCTTGAGTTGAAACTTTGTGAAGGAGGAATATAGCATTTGTAGAATGTTTAAGATACGATAATAGGTGGTATATTCTGAAGAGAATGACATAAACGAGACAAGAATCGGAGTAGTGATGCTCAAGATATGATTAAAATCATGCAATGTGTATTAGTTAGGAGAATGAGCATAAATAATGACTATAGCGAGGTAAGTAACCGAGAGTTACTAAAAAAGGTAATAGGAAAAGGTGAGTAGATATTTCATTTGATCATTGCACGAGTGTGATTTTGAGCTCTGGGTGTGTGAAGATGTCGTAAGTGAGAGCACCGTGATTGAGTTGATTTGAGATGGTGGCAGCAGCTATGATGTCACGTATGACAACTGAGCTAGTAAGTGTGACTTTTATTAAAATTGTGTTGGAAATTGTTGTTTTTCGTGAAATTTTGCAAAAAAAAATGTTTTTAATTTTTTAGGTGTTTTGGACACAGGCAGGAGTGGTGAAGGTGCAATCAACCTTAATAATGCCAACGCCCATATATAGGCACTGGCGACTTGCTCCAGGTGTTGGCGACCACGAAGGCTTATTTTTGACCCCGAGAATGTTATGAATGTAAAAATTGATGTTTTTATATGTTAGTGTTAGGTGTATTTACGTGTATGTGAGGTTCTAATGTCTTGTTTGTTGTTGTTTTTGATGTGCGAGAGGATATTCATTCGCGGGAGTTCCATTATGGCCGTCATTTGAGTACATTGTTAGGATTGGGTTTGTCAGATGATGAGTGGGATGTATTGGACCATGTTGGCTTGTGACACATAACAAGGATGGGGATGTGCCCCATAATATGTCGATGATCACCACATTGTGTGAGAGATGGTGTGCTAGATACTTGCACATTTTGGTTTCCTATTGGAGAGATGACTGTGATTTTGGAGGATGTATATCATACATTGCGATTTCCTATTGCTAGTGAGAGGGTTCAACTGATGGTTGTAGACAATGCCCGAGAGACAGATGAGGGGCGCTAGGCGATAGTTTATAGGGACTTGAGTTCATATTGAAGTCCACATCAATCATGATGTTATACTAAGGTTAGGGGTTCCACGATTGCGGAAGTTCATTGTTGTGATCGCTTATTCGATTACAAAGGAGGGCGGTGGTGTAGGCATCTTGTATAAGATGCATGATATTTGTTGTCGTATAGAGGAGGATGGGACAAGATATGCATGGGCTTGATGTGTATTAGTGCATTTGTATAGGGATATATATAGGTTCACTCGGGAGGAGCATGGGGTGGAGTCGGAGCCACGACATTGTTACACATATGAGCATATGAGAATATTGTGATATTGAGGACGCTTGGTGGTCCACGTGCGAGTGGGTGAGGATCGATATATTTGCTTTGGAAGATGGGTAGGTGTTCGGAGTAGGAAGATGGACACTAATACCTATAGAGTGATGTTCGATCATAAGGTGCCAAGGGTTGTGATATGAACGCTATACCGAGCCTATAAAGGATGGTCGAGGATGGAGTGGAGCTACAATGTATTCGACGGACTATGTGGCTAGAGGATCGGTTTCACGGGTGGACCGAGCTATTTCGGAAAGATCATGTATCATGACAGAGTTTGGTATGGCTCAGGATGTGCCCCTAGAGCCATATATATGGGTGAGAGCCACAAGGGTACCGAGGATGGTTAGAGCTAGACTAGGGCCCACATGGAGTGCATCTAGTACCTCCTAGACCGGATGAGGTAGATGTGGCGATAGAGCTGATAGATGTCGATGATGTTGGGTGTACTTGAGGCATATAGTGCATGGTGGACATCACACCGATGGGTGTTCTTGTTCCCAATTGTTTTGGATGCAGTGGGAGTGCCACCAGTAGGAGTAGAGGGGCAGACATGCCCTCGATAGCGTAGCAGAAACGATAACAAAGTGTGAGTATTTTTGTATTGATATTTGTGATTTGTTATTTGGTTGATAGATTTTCATTGTAGCGTATATTAACTAATGTGTCAATCTATGGATGTAGGAAATGCATATTAGTCGTTGATTGTGGACACATCCATCCGCACATTGATGTGGAATGTGCCCACCGATGTGCATAGGTGGCATGTTGGAGCGAGTGGATACCATTGTGGGTGAGCTTTGCTCATTTGTTTGATCCAAAGTGGGGTTAGCGACAACTGCATGTACCATTCTATTGAGCGAGAGGGATGAGATAGGAGAGGAGACTCGACAAGCTAGAGAGGCTGCAGGTGTAGGTCTACTTGGCACAAGATGTGTTTGCAAGGTTTGTGGAGCTATAGGGTTGTTATGTGGAGCATTCGATTGAGATGTCATTATTATGAAGGAAAGTAGAGAGATATAGGGGCCATGATCATCAACGTAGATTGAATGGTGAAGAGTCTAGTTCTAGAGCTCCCGCATTTGTAGATAGTGATAAGGAGATATGTCATGTATTGATGTAATGATGTATGGGGGTTTCTCCTCGGTGTTGGCATTTTTGTAACTATGATTTTGAACAATTTATATATATGGATTATTGGCGTATGTGCATTGTACTTGATGTTTATTGATGTGCAATGTGATGATTGGTACTCATATTTTGATGTATGATGTATCGCTTATTGTTGTTATATGTGATGTGTGATGTGATGTTAATTGTTGCTATATTTGAAGTGTGACGTTTGATGTAAATGATTATGTGATAAATGATGATAAATAATGCTTTTAAGATTTGATTGTATGTATAGCGAAGATAGGTGGAATGTAATAAATATATGTGATGTATAGTAGGATAGAGAAGATGTGATGATAGGAAATAATATGACAATATGTGATTAAGTATAGTATGAAAAAATGTGTAATGATGTATGATATTACGTGTAAGATGAGTGGGGGAAAAAGGAGTGATGCCCAGTAAGTGTATGTGTAATGTGATGTGGTTCATTTATATAAGACCCCTCAGTAATCATAAATGAACCATATGAGTGTGTCATCAGGAAATGATATGATAGGGTACTCTCGATAGATATAATGATATGATGTGTAGTGCAAAGATATGGTGAGGTTATTATTGTAACAGATCCCTCAACAGTCATGTAAGAACCGTAAGAACATGAGTATGTCATCGGGGGGGGTAAGGTGAGAAAAAAATCACCTACCAAAGACCAAGCGGGTGTGGAGTGGTGGAAGCATGTGGAGTAGAAACAACATGAGTGTATGAACCAAACTAAATGTCCGATGAGATGGTGCCAATGATGGGAGATGCGACAATGGGAAGTGCAGATGCTAATGGCTTAGGAAGCCAATGTGTAGTAGGAGCATTGCGCAATGGATGAGATGGTACAATAGTGGATGGATGAGATGGAGAGCGTGCATGAATAATGACTTGTGGTGGTGGACGAATAATGACCTTAGAAGCAAGCAAAGGAGATAATTCAACTGGAGTAACAACATGCTTGCGTGGAATTGGAGACATAGACCACTCACGAGAGCGAGAGCTAAAAAAATGACACCTTTGTCTTCTAATTGTTGTAATCTATCATGAAGGGTGCAATAGTCATTGTCATGATGACCATTGATATGATGATAGTTGCAATAGAGTCAATCACGTTGACATTGCAAGCGCTGAGGTGGATGATGTTGATTAGAAGGTAAGCCAATCACGCAATTTTCAAGAAAAGCACACAACACATCATGAGGCCTAAGCGTCATGAGAAAATTGTAATGGCTCTCATGGGGTAGATGGAGAAGTCTTAGGCAGAGAACAAAGCGGTGGAGGAGATGAAGGATGCTTATGTAATGGAGAAGACTTAACTTGTTTGGGTGGAGGAAATGGAGACCATGGAGGACGCTCAATGGATGGAAGAGGAGAAGAACTAGATGATGCAATAGTATTTGAAATAGAATGAGGATCTATAACATGTGTAGCAATTAGATCTTGTTCTAGATCGATGACCTTATAACATAAGAGTGTGAATGATTCACATGTTTCATATTGCAAGCACTATTTTAAAGTAGGAATCAAGCCACGAAAAAATATGAATTGCTTTTCTAATTCAATGGGATGAAAGACTAGCTGATGCATGTAAGCATTAAAATGCAAAATGTAATCAATGATAGGTTTTATCTTGCCTTGATGTAAGCCAAGTAAGTGGTCATGTGTGACTCTAGGGCCATTGTTAAGTATAAAGTGACAAAGAAAGACTTCTTCCATCTCACAATAGGTACTAATAGATCTGAAAGGTAGATATGTGTACCATTGGAGAACATCATCAATAAGACTATGACGAAAAGCTTTAAGCAATAATCGATCATTGGAGTAAGAAGCCATAGCTAGATGATAATGCTTGAGATGTAAATATGGATTTCTAGTACCATCAAAGCATGAAAATGTAGGCATAATGAAATCCTTGGGAAATGCTGAATTGTGAATCTTTTTTGGAATAGGATTGCCATGTAAAGAATTGTTATCAATAGAAGCATAATAGGACTTTCTTTCAAGTGTGAGAGATTGAACTGAGATTGTAATTGACCAACAACATGCATGAGTGATAAGATATCATGTGAGGGAATAGTAGGAGATATGGATGGTGTATTAAGTGGTTGAAGCTTGCCATTATGAGTGATCATAGGAATATCGAGAAGAAGAAGTGGAGGATGTCGATGTTATAGGCACAATAAGTGTAGGTGCAGAAGAAGTAACATGTGGTGAAGAACATGGAATATCGATAGAAGCATTAGGAATAACATCAAAAGAGTTGTTAGGAGATGAAGTAATAGATGGAGATGAATCAACATGCATGTTACTAGACACAATCTCAAAAGAAGATGAAAGCGGAGTAGAGAATTCACATTTAGTAGTATGCAAAGAAGTGGAATCGTTACTAGCATGTGCATCATCAATATCAGACAAAGATTCAGATGTAAGGATTTCATCAAGCATATCATCAATGTATAATGAAGTAGGAGAAGAACTAGTATGAGATGTATCTTTAGAATCACTAGAAACATTTTCAGAAATGCAAGGAGTATGAGATGCGGTTATACCACCATCATGCACATGTGGATTTTCATCGCAATAAAGACCTAACAAATAATCGATAATGGCCTCATCTAGAGTTTTAACAAAAAATAGAAGAAGGTGGAGGAGGCTTATTGCTTATGGAATAACAAGGAGTACAACCAGAAAAACTTGCTGGATCGAAACAATGCTAATGGTAGAATGATCAAAGCTAGTAGGAATATTGCATTCATGAGCCAAAAGTTGCCTCGAGTATCATCGGAAGAATAATATTGTGATATAGAGTGCAAAGTTCAACTATAGTTGCTTCATCATAAATAGGGTTAACACTCACATGAGGCATAGCTTGCCTAGGAGGAGAAGAGCTATTCTTAGCCATTAGGGTTTTAGTGGATCCTAGGGCAAGGAGTTCTAAGCTATAGGTTCACCAAAATGATTTAATAAAATCTGAATTATTTTATTAAAATCTGAAAGCAATGATTGTTATAACTGATATACAATGAAATATAGATGCTAGGCAATTTATTTGATTTAATTATGAAAGAAAATGGAAAAGATAGGACACTTACCTTGATTTTTCTTATCCCGAAGTATGTCCGGGCTAGGAGAGGTGATGAAATAGAAAAAGCAGTTGTCGTAATTTCACTTAGAAAAATGTAGAGGTGTCGGAAATGTCGGGCATGGGTGCCAGGTAAGAGGCGAGGCACTTGCGGAACCCTAGACCTCTGTGGGAGCACCGAAGTCTACCAAAAAGGTCAGAACCTAGTTCCGATATTGTCGCTAGGTTTTTGCACTTGTTCACTTTTGGTCGCATGTATGTCACACTTGAATCATCAAAGTACCTGTAAATCTGCAACACGAATATCCTCCTGCAAAACCCTAAAAAAGAAAGATGCAAAAATGAGGGGTTAGACTATCCTCAATTGTCAATTAGTGAACTTACGATTGAGCATTACACTACGTCTCAGACCCAATGTAGTTCTATGTGTTTGTGTGTAATAGTTCTCCTAGGTTTCCCTCACACCGATGACGCCAAGATAACAGGCGATAACTAGATAAAATGAAAATGTGTGTATGCAAAATAATGAGCCCAAGATGCAATCCCTTTCTTATGAACTTCCATTTCTTATGAACTTCCCTTTCCTATGCAATGTGTATGCAGAATAATGAGCCCAAGATGTAGTCCCTTTGATATGTAGATAGATATCCCTTGATAGAAATTGTTTGCCATTATAATGGTATGTATGTTGTGTTTATATAGGGATATCTTGCTTGAATTTCGACACTAATGACACGACATGTTGACTAGTACCTCGGGATATGAGTGGGAAAACCAAAAAGAATGACCTTAAATGTCAAAAATAAGATCAAAAATAAAGAGTGCAAGGGTGCCCAATATGGGCAGGAGCACCTAGGCATTAGTGCCGATCCTAGGCACTAGTGTCCAGAGACAACTGACGATAAATGTGTGAAGACTAAGAGAGAGATCCCCGCGAATTGACCAAAACTAGATGTATGAGTGACATGTGTGAAAGATAAAAGAAATAGAGATCAACAAGACAAGTGGATGGACTAAGAAGTGATTCACCAGTGAATACTTTTCTTACTCAAGATCCATATATATAACAACATACTTGACGATATAGTAAATAGTAGTAAGTGTGTGATTTTGTGTCTACATAATTTTGTGAGTTCATGAATAGATAGCTAGTGCACTACAAAGAACAAGCAAAGATAACATTTCCTCTATTCCCTTTTCATATGTCCCCCCCCCCCTCTCTCTCTCCGAAACTTTGTGAACATGTCAATCTTGCATAACCAAGAAGGGTGTAAAAGATTTTGATGAATGAATGAATGAGATTTTATGTTCATGGTTCATTTTGTCTTGTCATAACTAGCATTATTTTTCCTTCTAATTGTGTGTTGATAAAATCTGGTTAATACTTGTAAGAATCTACTTAAGCCTACTTGCAGGATTAACCCCCTCTCTCAAATTCTCACTCCCACAATCTCACCTTCCTTGCAAATTCTTCCCTTGCATGAGGTGTAAACATTTTCATAGGTGCAATGGAGTGTGCATGTGTGATCCTCGGCCTATTGACCAACCACAAAGTTTATTTTGTTTACATATAATAAAGGGAGCCTCCTTTTTCCAAGTAGGAGGGATGTAGTCCTAGAGCATTGGTGAAAATAAAATAATTTTTCCTAGCGACAAATTATTTTGCCAACACTTCATCATCCTATCAATGTTCATTATAGACAATGCAATGTTACATTCATTCTATTTTTCTGCACTATCATGACCAATATTTGTTGAATTTATCGTCTTTGCCAAATCCTCATCTCATTATATCGGAAAATAATGAGCCAAATTGAGTAGAGCTCCGATCACGTCCATAGTGCCATCGAGAGACTATGAGTTACATGGGTACAATTCTTCAAGGTCATGCGAGGAGTAGTAGAGTGGCAACAAGCCATTGGAAGACATTTGGAGAAACTTTTGTGTAAAGTATGATCACACTAAACACCTTATCGGGGAAGAGGTGGAACATGTGAACAGTTCCACCATTCCTTGAAAATTACAATAAAGCGATATTTTGGCCCAAAACCTTGTCAAAAAAAATTCTCGTGTATAACTTAAGAAAAGTTCAAAATGTTCCTCGAAAGTGTGAAACATGAGATTTTATTTGGTGATGTTGTTGTGTTAATAAGGTTTTACTTGGAAAATTTCCTAGATTTTGTTTTGCGTACATTTGATAGGAAATGATCCCACTAAAGCACCTACACTTTCTAGGACTTGTAGCTTTTTGCAAACTTTAGAGAAAATGGACATGAGTTAATTGTCGTAGATCGACTTTACAGGCCTCAAATAGAATGAATCAAATCCATTAGTCCCTTCAACCATTATTACAACAATAGGAATTAACGGTAATAGAATTTCTCCAATAAGTGTAGTTGCACAAATAAAAGCATGGAGTCGAGGATAAATCTTGTCCCTTGGAAATGTCGAATGAAAAGTATATAACCCAATATAGCTCCAAACATTTCTCCAAAGATCAATGACAACATGGAAATTTCTATAGGCTGAGATGAATCATGTCAAGTATAAATATTGACACTCAAAATATCCACATCTTATCCGATTTGAAGTAAATACTTAATTATTTTATATAGTTCGTGAATACAAGAATTACAAAATCATGATACATATTTAGTTGAATATGCAGACCTCAATAATTCTTAAGATTGCATGAACCAAAGGTGGTTTGGATCTAACCAAGAATCCATGAGATATATTACATCTAGCCATATAAATTCTATGTTGAGTGTTGGTTGTCAACTTAAACTCTTAACAAAAAGACATGCTCATCCTATCGAGGCTTTGTGGAACCTGGGGAACAAGAGAACATAAGGAATGTTCCCTTAGTTCCCATGGTAAGTGGCTTTGTCAATAAGTTTTTGTATTCCCTAGGTTTAAAACATAAGTGAATAATGCTATTTGGGACATATTTTAAAGAGAATATTTATAAGTTAAAAGGCGGAAAACAATAGGAGGCCATTATGAAATAAGAATGGGCTTCTCTAATAAAGAGGTAATGATGTCATAAATGGTGTTGAGAGTATTTTGAAAGTTGTTAGCTGGTCTAACTTGATATATAAACATGGATTTGACCCTACAAATCTTAAACTAGGTTAACAGAGACCATTGGGGAATGATGACCAAATACATCGAGGAAATGGTGTTGAGACCAAAACCAAGTCGATGAAGACAACAATTAAACATGGGGTGTTTATACTCAAAATTTGTCTCTTGGCTGATTTTGATGCAACGAGAATGTGGATTGAAAAGTTTCATATGGTCTAATTTTTTTGAGATAACAACTAACTCTTTCTAGGGACATGGCTTGGATTGGTGCAGACTGGGCGGAGTGCAAACAAGGCATAACTCGAACTTCAGAATCTCTAGGTGTTAAATAGACCAATGCCTTATCCATTGGGAAACAAACTTGGGTTAAAAACAACTTCTTAGGGAACCACTCTTGTTGTTGCATTTATTGAAAAAAACACAAGGAAACGAAAAGGAAAGTGAGCCAAAAGTGGGGAAACTATGCATGAAGGGGAAGGAAATATTTATAGAGGATGAGAGAAGAAGGAATAAAGAGGATCTTAAGAATCCTATGCATTCACTCCCTCAACATGGTATAATCAAATGAACATTTTTGGTATTCAAAAGCCTCATGCATTCACTCCTTCAACATGGTATAATCCACTTCGAACATTTTCGGTGTTCGAAGCCTCGTGCATTGAGTCTATTGCATCGTAAGGATACCTTCTTCTCTTATCCTTTTGTCGGGTTTGTATAAATATTTCTTTCTTTCAAGAGGTTTGCAAATAATGCATTCATTAGTGGTATCCAAGTATCATTTGGGAATAAACACTTCAAAATATGGAGGATCTTTAGGAATTGCTTCCGGAAAATTGTTGTTATAATTCATGTTCTAGAGTGTCTAAAGCCATTCAAAATTTATTTGCATGGCAAAAGTGAAGATTAAGAATTCAAGATCGAGGTGGGGGTCTAAAATCCCTTCCACGATTCTCAAAAATTCTTTATACGTACACCTTTTCAAGACCGTCATCTCATCTTCTCCATAAACAAGAAAATATGCCACAAGAAGAGAAACAAAAGACAATGTTTTAAGTTCTTTAACAAGGCATGCAACATCCAAAATATAAATTTCAGTAGATATCTCCTCTAAAATACTTTTATAATTAATTAACTTGTCCTTTGATTCAACTTCAAGTTGATTTGACTTCTCATGTGACTACAACATTCTATATTTTTTTGCACTTCTCTCACCGATGCCCAAATTTCTAATCACCAACAAGTTCAATCCCCATTTTCCTTCCCTAAAGAACTCTCTTTTTAATTTCAACCACAAGGATTGGATTATAGGGTCGTTAGATGTAGAAATTTTATCTAGTCTAGTTATCTTTGCCTCTAGTTTTCTGTTCTTTTTAGCATCTCGTTAGGATGCATCAACTTCCTTTCTTCTACGTGGAACATCAAAACTCTTAGGAGATGGCCTCTTTTCTTTTTGTAGAAAGGATCATGATGATAATGAGATAATGAGGAAAACTTATTCTTTTTCTTGTTCAATCTATTATAGAATTTGTAGTGCCCCTCCTATCTCCTCATTGGCATAGTAGAAAAATCCATCCTCATGCAACATTCATTCTACTCCACCTTGTCTATAAACGTGTTCCAACAAAATAAAATATAATAGTGATAATGAAAACATATTAAATTATTTTAATAATGAGATAGTTTGTCAAAATGAATGAAATGAGTTAAAATGAATTTAGAATAATGATAATGTTAAATAAAAATAAATAAATAGGAGGGGGCGGTTTAGGGAAAACGAGGCTCTTTTGGGAATTGTTTGTCTTTTTGCTGAAGGAAGTCAAGCGCCGCTGCCATGGAGGGAAGGGGGAAACTCTGAACTTGTTTGCGCACCCACCAAGGCTATTTTGTCACCATTCACTCTTTGCTTGATCCAAGGACAACAGTTACATCATGGTATTGTTGTCTAATGAAGAACCAGAGGAGGAAGACTTGTTGTACATTGCGAGATGAGGTGCGCAGTTAGGGGACGTCCCTGTTAAAAAAATAAATAAATAAATAAAATGTTTTTTTTTGAAACGTGGTCTCATAGAAGGGCATGAAGGCGATCAGGCAGGGATCTGGAATCCAAATGAAACCTTTCTATTTGCTCTCACCTGCTCTTGATCTGCACGTTTGCATGGTCTTCTTCTTACTGTCGGCTATGAGAGACATTGACCAGTCTATCCTTGGTTTCAACGCATATGCGGGCTCATGGAATGTCACGATGGTAGGATATGCACAAATGAGTTTTTTGAAAAGGCCTTGGAAACTTCCAAGCAAATGCATGTGGTACATGTAAAGCTAGACTCCACAACCTTTTTTCCAGCAACCTCCAGCCGCTGTCAAAATGGAAGCTTTGAAACAGAGTATGCACATCCATCAAAGCATTATGGAGAAGGTATTTTTGAATGTTTTAGTTCCAAGCGCCCTGGAAAATACATATGCAATATGTGGAATCCTGTGAACTGTTCGACAGAATACCTGAAAGATATGTGGTCTCCTGGACTGCAATGATAGCAAGACACCCAAAAAAATTAAAAAATAAAAAAATGGGTTTGTTAAAAAGGCGTTGGACTGTTTGACAGAATGCCTCAAAGAGATGTGGTCTTATGGAAAATACCCTGACCTTATAAGCTTCATTTTTGTTTAATTAGCTTTCAGCCATGTAGGTTCAGTGCATGAGGGTTGTAAATACTTCGATGGCATGAGTGCCTCTTATAGAATCATGCCTAGAATTAATCATTATGTTGTTGGTTTTTGATGAGCACATGAGAATGTGCAAAATGTGGAGGCATGCTTAAGGCATGTGAAGTGTTTGACTAAATGCCTTCAAAAATCATGGTCTAATGGTTGCAAGATTTGAGGCTATGCACAAAAGGAGGAAGATCTCATTCCATACAAACAACAACAATAAGAAACCATTTGCTCATGCTCAACAAGTGGTGGGTCGAATCCAGAAGGTAGGAGAAATGTGATCAGAGTAGCAGAATGGTTTTCAAATATGTAGTTACAGATTTTATTGATAGACGTGTATGTTAAATGGTGGAGCTGTGGATGCTCGTGATCTGGTTGATGATGTAACCAAGCAAGTTACTGAACCAAATTCCGTAGTTTCGACCGACTTCACTCTCCAGGCATGATTCTTCTTCCCTTACCTCTCATAATCCTCGTGTTTTAGTTCTCTTTTGGAACTAAATAGATTTTTAAATTATTAGGATTTTTAATACAGTTAAATGTCCCTTCAACTTGTTGCAAAACAATAAATTGTCGTGTCGTAACTCACGATGTCATTATAACTCGTCTACTTTAAACCATGAACTATTACCCTCACTTCGAGATGATTTAGAAAACTCTTACCCATCTTGATTGCTCCAATATTGTTTTATCGACTAGACGAATTTGACTCCCCATTGATAAAGTTGACCTTCTTCCTGTTTAAAATAGTTAAATTTTACATTTTTCGGAGACTCACTAAGTACCCTTCGTAACTCTAGAAACAAGATGTGAAGTTTCATTCGTGTACCTTGGTATATGAGGAGTCACCTCGACCTTTGGTTTGACCCGAAATGAACATATGACATCCTTTTGACGCTCTTATAGGAGCCCTATTACACTGGTTTACAAAGAGAAAGCTATTAAATCTAGAAAGTTGGCTTTCGTTTTGAACCGCCATTTGAAACCTGGATGGAGAAATTATTTCCCGTCTTCGCAAACCTCTAGTGTTTATACTAGAAAATTGCATGGAACATTCAGTAAAGGAAAGAGCAATTTTTGGGATAGTTTGGTGAGGCCATTTTGTAGGCCTCTGGTCACATTTGACGAGGTCAAACTGGATCAATTTCGTCTTATCACTCCAGAAAACTTGTCGCCGTTTGAAAATGGTTCTCTAGTTCTCAGTCCCGTTGAATCTGATGAATTCTCCTTATATAGGGGAACTAGTAAGAAGTGTCTCGTTGCGTGCACATCCATCGAACATCAGTTTTGAACGTGGTTTTGTGAGCCCTCGAGCTAACTTTTGTCCTTGTACAACTGGGTCAACCATGATAAGTAGCCCTAGAAAATTAGCCGCCAAACGCAAATCGTTCGCTCTTTTTCAATTCCGTTAGTTGCTTTGAATTCTTGGTATATCTGGGGACACGTAGAAAGTTGATCGTGGTGTGCGTTCTCATCGAAAGATAACTTTTGGAAGCGGTTTCTTAGCCTCCGAGCCCATTTGATCATTTGTAGCTAGTAAGAAAATGTAAAAATAGGAAGCTGCGGGACCCTCGTAGGGTTGCCAAATCACCCTGGAAACTTTTAACACATGTAAATAACTGTTTAAAACACTATAATGTAACTTGTTGTGTGCATTAGAACTTTTGACAAAACAATGTTTTCTCTCTCTACCCTTCTCTTTCTCTCTCCTAGGTTACAAAAAGAAGCAAAATGAAATGTAATGAATACATGTCTCTAAACCTTTTTATTTCGATTGCAAATTGTAATTTTTATCTTATGTAAATGGGAAACTGAAAAATGATAATTATGATTGATTAGGGTGGATGCCATGCCAGCGAATTATCGTTGATATCATGCTCACGTGGTTTTTGCAGGATGAAAGAATGATGACGTAAAGGCGTTGAGTAATTCTTTGTTTATTTTTGGTAATATATTGAAAGACTTATTGTGGAAATTGGTAGTATGTAAAAGTCGTTAGATTATTAAGTGCTCGAGAAATTGGTATTTCTTTCATGGATGTTATTTTTGATCCCAAAATTTGTTATGGTAAAAGTGGAATACAAATGTCAAAAGGAATTGAAATTATTACCTTGTAGTGAATTTTCATTGTGCAATTATTGGTTTAATAATTGGTGTTGCGCTTCTTACCTTGAAAATGTAATAAAGGAACCTAACCACAACAGTCAACCCTAGTTCAAAATTTGTATATATAACTAACCTGCAGATGTTAATCCCTTAGCGTAGAAAACTATGACCTTCAAACGAACCTTTACACTCGATGGAACATCCTAGGTTAGGCAATTAAGATCCCAAGAGAGGGGTTTATCGTCTTAGTAGGTACGTTTAGTGTCATCGACATAAACCAGACATATAGGAGCAACACAGTCAAATAAACCTTCTGCATCAAATGAATTTCTTGTGGGATCCAGATGACATCATGGAGCTAGCAAAATAGTGGTTCTTTTATGTAAAAATTTGCTAATGAATAGATCCTCTTAGCTATAGGTGCTATCTTTGGCTAGTGATAATATAGTGCTTTGATCCTTTACAGAGGGTTTATAGAGTGAATATGTTTTGAATCTTATTCTAATCTATAATGGAGCGTAAAGCCCTAAGTGAAAAATTGGAATGGAACTAAACCCTAGTTGACTAGGATGTTAACTTGTGGTTAGAAAACTATAATCTAACTCCTTGCATACGAAATTGTTTTGAAAGATGTTGTTTTTAGAGAACCTTAGAAACTGAATTCTTGTCTCATAATCCCTTGTTATGTCATTCTATGGCATTAAGGAATAAAGAATATTTCTTATGCGGAATCATGCAATGCAAGGATATGGGATCTTCGTGAACATAGATCACTTGTGATTATGTGTAGTTTTTAATGCTCCTAGCCTTGTACTTCCTTAAGATGTCAGACAAGTGCTTTCATAACTCTTTTGTTTAAAATGATGGTAATAATGTGACCATAATGTGATGTAAAAGTAAAGCATAGAAGAGAAAAAAAAGATATTTGAGGGTAGGGATACTGCCACTCTTGGAGTCCTTATAACTCAATTAAATATCTTTATGTGTTTCAAAGAATATGTATTGCCTTGGTGTGATCAAACTTCGAGAAAACAAAAGATATATAAATATAAATGGAAGTCAATAAGTTATTGAACTTTATTAACTATGGTAGCAAAATAACTATTCCGTGATTGAAGGATGTTCTTGGGAAAAAGCTATTTCGAATCTATGTCTTCCTTAATCCCAAGATTTCATCTTGACATCATGTTAGATTCTCTTGTGTAGCAAGGGTAAATTTTAAACATTAAATAAACGTTTGAGAAGCATATTCTTAACATAAGAACAAGATAATTAAGTACTGTATATGTGATTTGAATTGTGCCAAATAAGCAAGTAAGTTATGGAAATTTCCGTGATGCATAAAGGAAGCCAACCTAAATTGGTCGAACTATAAATTAAAAGTGGAATGAACTTAAGATCTTGTAGATGGAAAAAGGAGAAAACGATCCTTGCACAATAATGTTCTTAGAATGTTAATCGTAACTAAGATGCAATTAAAGAAATGATGTGTTGTGGGTTCACCGTTCCTGAAGTCATGTTTCTTGTGGTTGGGTCATTGTTGGTATTCGTTCATTGCGAGAAGTGTGGCATTGACATGCCTATGTTGTTTTCTTGAGTCTATGTGAGTCGATGACTTATGTGATTGTCATATGCGAGTCGAGTTTCTGTACTTGGAGCCCTTGTTGTGTTGTGTGTAGCGTGCATTGTAAGTCACAAAAAATTAAAAAAATTATCCTAGTATTTTACTGTTGACATTATGTGTGTTAGATGCGGCACTACATATGGTATCAGAGCAGAGGTTCATGCTCTCGAACCTATGGGACGGTTTGGAGTTGTGATGATTACGCATGATGGTGATGGTGTTTCATGATGGGTCACATGATGGTGATGGTGTTTCAGGATGGTGATAAATATTGGAACGAGTAATGTGTTTTAAGAGTGATGTGATCTATGTCGTAATTATGATAGTGTGAACGCACATGATGTGTATGTCACTTAGTGCGCATTTGTTATCATGTTGGTGTTAGGGGATGGGAGTATTCTCTCTCCTTGTGGATTCTATGAAGAGTTCACGTGTGAATTACTGCTTGTGATGTGTGAAAAGAATTCTAATGTGGATGACGAGGTGTTGGAGCATTGTGGCATATTGTGATATGTAGGGTATCGATGTGTTGTATGACTGGATTGATGTAAAATGAAATGAGTTGTATCATGATGCTTTACCATGTTTTTGAATAAATGTGTGTATCACCTTATTATGTAGCAATTAATGTTATGTTGTGATGTTACCATGTTCATCATATGTATGATTGTGTAATGTGTAATGATTCATATCGTGATTTAGGGTCATACGGTGAGTGTATGAACCCTATCGTATAGTGATTGCACTTTGGGTGCAGAATGTGGTAAAGTGATGTATTACACCCGATGAATGTATGATTGTGTTATACCTTGTATATATATACCATGCGTAAGACGTTATGGTTGTTGTGTGTGAATTACCATTGTGTTTGTGATGTAGTTATGTGTATGTTGTGGACCTTACACTAAATGACCCTAAGGGGATAAACTATCAAGAGTGTATGTGTGGAGAGAGGAGGCGTGGACCAAGTTTTCATAATCTTGAGCTGAGTACGAGTGAGGAAGTGGAGTCTTATATAGACTGAAAATCCACTTCTATCTGTTTAGTATACTTCGAGCTTGCTCAGTATATTGTGGGTGCGCACCACCTTAGGCTCAACTTATGCAACTAGAGTTCCCTGCTCTTTCCTATTGGATTGTTCATTGAATAATCCTATGTGATTTTGACTATGTTGATCCTTGTGGGAGTATGGAGGAATGGTTCAGGCAAAGATGATGACAGATACATTATTTGATTTACTCATTTCTAGTTACATGTATATTTTTACGAGCTGAGGCTCGATGTCTGAGTGCCAGCAACTCGATGAGTACCCCTTTGGTGGCGGTATGAGGCCACATAGTGATTGTGATGTGCTATTTTCTCATTACGTATTTTATTCGTAAATAAATTTTTGTCTCTTTTAGCTAGAACCAACTATTTTCTTGATTGACATGTTCTTATGTTTTGGGCATTTATTTGATTGTTGCATTAACATTTAGATTTTGCACTAACCTAGGCTAATTAGCCATTTGTTTTCTTGGTTTTCAAACTTTCCTTTCATATTTAAAAGTTTTGTAGCCTAGCCCAAGGCTTTTGATTTTGCCACTTAGCATTTGAATGGATTGTTATGCTGGTTCTAATGTTGTAATGTGTTGGAATAGGGTCATGGGATTCACCATGGAGTGATTGAACCTATGGACCCGCTTCGTTATATAGGGTATGCCCCAATGAGTTATAGATAACTAGCGGGTTGTTGAACCATGAGTTATTAAGTCACTTGGGTTGGGGGTGACGGGGCTCTATGTGCCTAGGGCCATAGGGTGACCCAGCCTCATTAAAAGGAGAAAGGAGACATGCCTCTATGGTTGAGTGACCTGTTATTATTTATGACACTCTATGGTTGAGTGACCTGAGATTTTTGATGGGGCTCTATGGTTGAGTGACCCGACTTGGTTCTGGCACTATGTTTCTTCCTCTTGGAAGGTATATGGAGATTATCTGGTGATGCTTTGGGGAGGTATATGGAGTCGTATTCTGCTGCTTTTAGAGATATCTGGAGTTGTTTCGTGATGCCTTGTGATGTGTGGAGATTGGTATAGTGAGTTATGTATACCTGTGTGAGTCTTTTTGACACCTTGTTATGTATGAGGCTTGACTCTCCCCTTGGTTGGTATGGATTATTGAATATTGTCTTGGCACTATGTTGCTTACTGAGTCATGGATTTCTTCGGGTCTTGTGATACTCGATATGTATATGTATCAGTGTGATGATTATGGTTGGTAGTCATATGTGTGTACTAGATTTATGTCTAGGATGTAATTGTTGGAAAATATTTACTATGCGGTGTACTTGTTGTCATTCCATGCTTTGGTGAAACCCTTGTGATGTGGAACGATCGTGAAAGTATGTAAAAGTATTCTTGTGAAAATTTGGTGTTGTGTATGACCCTGGTAGGGTGTTGTGACTGTAGTTCATGATGGGAACCCACAGGAATGAAATAACTAAAATTCTACAAAAATGAAATTTTAAAGAACTTGAATTAAGAATAATGTTAATGGAAAGAGATTAATGAAATAACAAATAAGAGAGAACTACCAATCTTCACAGAATGTTATAAGTTAAGATATTGCCAAAAATTAGTTTTCTTCCTTGTGGTCATGTTTTAACAACTAGTTGTTTTGTTACCCAACGTGTTTTCATTATTAGCTTCTTGCCTACATACCCCCTCGAGCTTCGATGTTGTGTCGCATCGAGAACGATGCTCTTATAAGGGGAGGGAGATGTAGTGCCCCTCCTATCTCCTCGTTGGCATAGTAGAAAAATCCATCCTCACGCAACATTCATTCTACTCCACCTTGTCTATAAACGTGTTCCAACAAAATAAAATATAATAGTGATAATGAAAACATATTAAATTATTTTAATAAGGCTCTTTTGGGAATTGTTCTATCTTTTTGTTGAAGGAAGTCAAGTGCCGCCGCCATGGAGGGAAGGGGGAAACTCTGAACTTGTTTACACAGCCACCAAGGCTATTTTGTCACCATTCGCTCTTTGCTTGATGCAAGGACAACAGTTACATCATGGTATTGTTGTCTAATAAAGAACCAGAGGAGGAAGACTTGTCAGCTGTTGCAGATGAGGCTACGTAGGTTAGGGGACGTCCCTGTTAAAAATAAGTAAATAAATAAAATGCTTTTTTGTGAAACGTGGTCTCATAGAAGGGCATGATGGCAATCGGGTAGAGGATCTCGTAATCCAAATGAACCCTTTCTATTTGCTCTCACCTACTCTTGATCTGCACGTTTGCATGGTCTTCTTCTTACTGCTTGCTATGAGAGACATTGACCAGTCTATCCTTGGTTTCAACGCATATGCGGGCTCATGGAATTCCATGATGGCAAGATATGCACAAATGAGTTTGTTGAAAAGGCCTTGGAAACTTCCAAGAAAATGCATGTGGTACGTGTAAAGCCAGACTCCAAGACCTTTTTCTAAAGAACCACCGGCCGTTGTCAAAATGGAAGCTTTGAAACAGAGTATGCACATCCGTCAAATCATTATGGAGAAGGTATTTTTGAATGTTTTAGTTCCAAGCGCCATAGCAAATACATATGCAATATGTGGAATCCTATGAACTATTCGACATAATACCTGAAAGATATGTGGTCTCCTGGACTGCAATGATAGCAGGATACCCAAAAAAATAAAAAATAAAAAAATTGGGTCTGTTAAAAAGGCGTTGGACTGTTTGACAGAATGCCTCAAAGAGATGTGGTCTTATGGAAAATACCTTGACCTTATAAGCTTCATTTTTGTTTAATTAGCTTTCAGCCATGCAGGTTCAGTGCATGAGGGTTGTAAATACTTCGATGGCATGAGTGCCTCTTGTAGAATCATGCCTAGAATTAATCATTATGTTGCTTGTTTTTTATCAGAGCACATGAGAATGTGCAAAATGTGGAGGCATGCTTAAGGCATGTGAAGTGTTTGACTAAATGCCTTCAAAAATCATGGTCTAATGGTTGCAAGATTTGAGGCTATGCACAAAAGGAGGAAGATCTCATTCTATCCAAACAACAACAATAAGAAACCATTTGATCATGCTCAACAAGTGGTGGGTCGAATCCAGAAGGTAGGAGAAATGTGATCAAAGTAGCGGAATGGTTTTCAAATATGTAGTTACAGATTTTATTGATAGACGTGTATGTTAAATGGTGGAGTTGTGGATGCTCGTGATCTGGTTGACGATGTGCCCAAGCAAGTTACTGAACCAAATCCGTAGTTTCGACCGACTTCACTCTCCAGGCATGGTTCTTCTTCCCTTACCTCTCATAATTCTCGTGTTTTAGTTCTCTTTTGCAACTAAATAGAATTTTAAATTATTAGGATTTTTAATACAGTTAAATGTCCCTTCAACTCGTTGCAAAACAATAAATTGTCGTGTCGTAACTCACAACGTCATTATAACTCGTCTACTTTAAACCATGAACTATTACCCTCACTTCGAGATGATTTAGAAAACTCTTACCCATCTTGATTGCTCCAATATTGTTTTATCGACTAGACGAATTTGACTCCCCATTGATAAAGTTGACCTTCTTCCTGTTTAAAATAGTTAAATTTTGCATTTTTCGGAGACTCACTAAGTACCCTTCCTAACCTTGAAAACGAGATGTGAAGTTTCATTCGTGTACCTTAGTATACGAGGAGTCACCTCGACCTTTGGTTTGACCGAAACGAACATATGACATCCTTTTGACGTTTTTATAGGAGCCTGTTACATCGGTTTACAACAAAAGAGAAAGTTGTTAAATCTAGAAAGTTGGCTTTTGTTTTGAACCGCCATTTGAAAACCCTGGATGGAGAAATTATTTCCGTCTTCGCAAACCTCCAAAGTGTTTATACTAGACAATTGCATGGAACATTCAGTAAAGGAAAGAGTACTTTTCAGGATAGTTTGGCGAGGCCATTTTGTAGGCCTCTAGTCGCAGTTTGATGAGGTCAAACTAGACCAATTTCGTCTTATCACTCCAGAAAACTTGTCGCCATTTGAAAATGGTTCTCTAGTTCTTAGTCCCGTCAACTCTGATGAATTCTCCTTATATAGGGGAACTAGTAGGAAGTGTCTCGTTGCGTGTGCATCCATCGAATGTCAGTTTTGGACGTGGTTTTCTGAGCCCTCGAGCTAACTTTTGTCCTTTTACAAGCTGCGTCAACATTGCGATCGAGTAGCCTCAAAAAAATTAGCCGCCAAACGCAAATCGTTCGCTCTTTTTCAATTCCGTCAGTTGCTTTGAATTCTTGGTATATCTGGGGACACGTAGAAAGTTGATCGTGGTGTGTGTTCTTATCGAAAGATAACTTTTGGAAGCGGTTTCTTAGCCTCTAAGCCCGTTTTGATCGTTTGTAGCTAATAAGAAAATGTAAAAATAGGAAGCTGCGGGGCCCTCGTAGGGTTGCCAAATCACCCTGGAAAATTTTAACACATGTAAATAACTGTTTAAAACACTATAATGTAACTTGTTGTGTGCATTAGAACTTTTGACAAAACGGTGTTTTCTCTCTCTACCCTTCTCTTTCTCTCTCCTAGGTTACAAAAAGAAGCAAAATGAAATGTAATGAATACATGTCTCTAAACCTTTTTATTTCGATTGCAAATTGTAATTTTTATCTTATGTAAATGGGAAACTGAAAAATGATAATTATGATTGATTAAGGTGGATGTCATGCCAGCGATTTATCGCTGATATCATGCTCACGTGGTTTTTGCAGGATGAAAGAATGATGACGTAAAGGAGTTGAGTAATTCTTTGTTTATTTTTGGTAATATATTGAAAGACTTATTGTGGAAATTGGTAGTATGTAAAAGTTGTTAGATTATTAAGTGCTTGAGAAATTGGTATTTCTTTCATGGATGTTATTTTTATCCCAAAATTTGTTATGGTAAAAGTGGAATACAAATGTCAAAAGGAATTGAAATTATTACCTTGTAGTGAACTTTCATTGTGCAATTATTGGTTTAATAATTGGTGTTGCGCTTCTTACCTTGAAAATGTAATAAATGAACCTAACCACAACAGTCAACCCTAGTTCAAAATTTGTATATATAACTAACCTGCAGATGTTAATCCCTTAGCGTAGAAAACTATGACCTTCAAACGAACCTTTACACTCGATGGAACATCCTAGGTTAGGCAATTGAGATCCCAAAAGTGGGGTTTATCGTCTTAGTAGGTACGTTTAGTGTCATCGACATAAACCAAACATATAGGAGCAACACAATCAAATAAACCTTCTACATCGAATGAATTTCTGGTGGGATCCAGATGACATCATGGAGCTAGCGAAATAGTGGTTCTTTCACGTAAAAATTTGCTAATGAATATATCCTCTTAGCTATAGGTGCTTATCTTTGGCTCATGATAATATAGTGCTTTGATTCTTTCTGAGAGGGTTTATAGAGTGAATATGTTTTGAATCTTATTCTAATCTATAATGGAGCGTAAAGCCCTAAGTGAAAAATTGGAATGGAACTAAACCCTAGTTGACTAGGTTGTTAACTTGTGGTTAGAAAACTATAATCTAACTCCTTGCATACGAAATTGTTTTGAAAGATGTTGTTTTTAGAGAACCTTAGAAACTGAAATCTTGTCTCATAATCCTTGTTATGTCATTTTATGGCATTAAGGAATAAAGAATATTTCTTATACAGAAACATGCAATGCAAGGATATGGGATCTTCGTGAACATAGATCACTTGTGATTATGTGTAGTTTTTAATGCTCCTAGCCTTGTACTTCCTTAAGATGTCAGACAAGTGCTTTCGTAACTATTTTGTTTAAAACGATGGTAATAATGTGACCATAATGTGACGTAAAAGTAAAGCATAGAAGAGAAAAAAAAAGAGATTTGAGGGTAGAATCTTTGCCACTCTTGGAGTCCTTATAACTCAATTAAATATCTTTATGTGTTCAAAGAATATGTATTGCCTTGGTGTGATCAAACTTCAAGAAAAACAAAAGATATGTAAGTATAAATGGAAGTCAATAAGTTCTTGAACTTTATTAACTATGGTAGCGAAATAACTACGCTTTGTGATCGAAGGATGTTCTTGGGAAAAAGTTATTTCGAATCTACGTCTTCCTTAATCCCAAGATTTCGTCTTGACATCACGTTAGATTCTTTTGTGTAGCGAGGGTGAATTTTAAACATTAAATAAGCGTTTGATAAGCATATTCTTAACATAAGAACAAGATAATTAAGTATTGTATATGTGATTTGAATTGTGTCAAATAAGACAAGTAAGTTATGGAAATTTCCGTGATGCATAAAGGAAGCCAACCTTAATTGGTCAAACTGTAAATTAAAAGTGGAACTTAATATCTTGTAGATGGAAAAAGGAGAAAAGCGATCCTTACACAATAATATTCTTAGAATGTTAATCATAACTAAGATGCAATTAAAGAAATGATGTGTTGTGGGTTAGTCGTCCTGAAGTCATGTTTCTTGTGGTTGGGTCATTGCTAGTATTCATTCATTACGAGAAGTGTGGCATCGACATGCCTATGTTGTTTTCTTAAGTCTATGTGAGTCGATGACTTATGTGATTGTCATATGCGAGTCAAGTTTCTATACTTGAAGCCCTTCTTTGTGTGGTGTGTAGTGTGCCATTTTAAGTCAAAAAAATTAAAAAAATTATCCTAATATTTTCTTGTTGATATTGTGTGTTAGATGCGGCACTTTATAGAATTTTAGCCAAAAAGGAGACTCACATGCTATTTGCAAATTCAAATATAAATAGAGCTTTTACTAGAAATTGTGTTTGTTCTAGATCATCTCGGACTTTAATACTTCAAGAGGGAAGATTAGTTTCTTCTTCCACTTTATTGTCGTTGTCACACATTGACACGGGGTGCCAACTTGCAATTTTCATTTTTAGCAATATTCTAACTTTTGAGTTACAACTTCTCAAAAAGCTTCCGACCTACATTTGAAGGAGGCTCCTTGATGTGTGGGAAAGCGAATGTGACAAGAAATTTGTTCCCTAGTAGAGTTGTCAAAAATAGTTGGTACAATGTTATGTCACTTTATGTTATTTTAATTTGCCCGATGGAAGCAACATGCAATTAACAATTATTAGGGGAAATCCCCTATGACAAGGTGATTTTCCTCTGCATTTGAGAGGGGAAATCCCTCGTGTGATGGGGGAATTTATATTTTTAGTGCTTTTAACCGGAAAACACAAATGACACAAAATTGGGAAGGAGAAAGAAGATGAAGGAGGTGAGAAAATTCACAATAAAATAACTCATAGAACTATCAAAATATATCAAACATAAACACAACATAAAACCCTCTCTCTCTCTCTCACGAAGGGAATAATACACTAATGAATATAGAATATATGAAGCACAAAGTATTCACGACCCCGGACCATACGAGATATGGCACAAAGTCCACATACACTAACATTCAACACAAAGTCTAATTATTAGAACATCACATACAACAAAGGAAAAACAATGTTAATATCATCATTCAATTATAAATAAAAAGTTATAATTTATGATCGAGGGCATTAACACTGCAGAAAAACACATGGATGTTGTATTCATGAATTCATGGAATTGGGAGCAAAACAATGTGCACAAAGTTACAACAGAAATTCTCCAAGATTCAAAGAGGAAAGATAGGGAGCTTGCCCCCTTTATAATTGTGTTATAGCCTTATATAATCACATTCTCCCAAAAGTAGTTGCCTGCACAACTACTTTATGACTTAACTTGAACACAATGAACTGAAGTTAACACTTGAGTTTATACTTATTTGGCTTATACAATTATTACATAATTTAAGTAATTCAATAAATTAATTAATTAATTTCACCAATATACTAATTCAATCTCGCAATTGGACAAATGGATGCCCAAATTGTTAGCTTTGTGTTCTTTTGTTCAAGATATTGATTTCACAAATTCTCTAATGGTGGAAGGAATGCAAATATAATTAGAAGAAACATAATCATGATTTTCCGATTCAATGTTCATGAGACAATGAATTTTCTTCTCATATAACTCTCTCAAGTGTTGAGTATACAATTGAAGCATGTGAGGAGTTTGTGGCTATCTTTTAGAATGCCTCATTTATTATATCAATATCTCAAGATGCCTTTCGTTGATTTAATGAACTTGAAATTATTATCTTCTTGCTCCAATATTATTGTTCATGATTGACATAATTCATCATGTGCATATTTAGTTGAGTAGACAACAATTCATTAATTATTTTTCACTTTGAATAATGAACTCCCATATAACAGTTAAAACAAATTTTGAAGAATTTTTGGGTTTTGATGATGCATCCGTGGAGCCTTGGATTATAAACCGTTGTACATGGATTACACAATAGGATCATCACTTTTTCTCTATATTCTCCATCTGTAAGGATCCATCTTTCATCAATATAAGACCCTATTGAATCTTTCCCATGAATATTGTTGTGATTTTTCCTCCAATCTGTGACAATCTTCATCATTGATCTGCAAACTTCGTTATAACTAATGTGTCCATTATTATCTATATCCACTTCACGATAAATAACATTTATTGATTATATGTCCTTCGAACCTAAATCATCTATCAAGGCCTCTCTCTCTCTCTCTCTCTCTCTCTATCTCTCTATATATATATATATATATATATATATATCCGTAAACTACCTCTTTTAAACAATAAACAAATCCTATTCTAGTGATAATGAAGGAGAAATTTCTAGAGTTCTTGTTAGGACAATATATCATGCAAGAATCACTCATAACAATTTTGAAAATGAAGAGATAAGAGACAATGAGAAAATATTTTTATCCTGGAGAAACCCAATGTGGGAAAACTCTAACTAGGTAAGCAATTTCTTCCCTTCACTATGTAAATCTCAATACAATACAAGTTCATTGTCAAAAGATGACCTTCTATAAGGATTCAAGCTCCTTCCACTTGCATTACTTGCTTATAAACAACCATATCCAAGAACTCAAGCTGTCTATAAACAAAACAAGAATAATTTCAACTTCCCTCTTTGCTCACACTTGAATTCACTCCAAATCACTTGCTTAAATGAGTAAATGTGCTTTTATTTATAGTTTCTCTTACATAGGATGAATGGAAAGGTGAAACAAGCTTATTTGAGAAGCCCAAACATTTACAACTATTCAAATTTCTCATTTTGGCGTCGTCTACTCTGAAGCTGTCCTTGTTTACAGGGGATGGTTGCGCAACAACCACGATAGTTATGCAACCAATAGTGCCTGCAAGAGGCGATCCCGCAACTATCACAATGGTTGCGCAGCTACTCTGTGAAGAGTGGAAGTTAGCAAGCATCACGGTGGTTTCGTGACCGTTGCACAATTATATCACGAAACATAACAACAATGGCCTTTGTCATCATTCAAAGGTGTACGGATCACTGTCAACCTGACTTACCCATTTCTAGAATAATAGACATGATGAGGGAATGTACTGCAAGTTTCAAATAAGAGAATACATAGAATTAGGTATTTCTAGATCCATTTTGGATCATACCTCCCCAATTTGAGGCTTTTAAGTTCATAAAAGCTTCAAGGAATGATGAGGTGAGGAAATTTATTCTCCACATCTTCTCTAGAATTCCACTTAACCTTGGTAGGAAATTGACCTTTCAACCCAATTAACCACCTATCTTGTACTCCTCACTATATTGTCCTCTCTTTAAACCTGTAATACCATATTTTCCTCTAATTCCAACCGTTGTCTAGAGCAAGATCTTCAATGGATGGTAGCAACAACCCACCTTCTTCTGATCCAACATGGAGGGCTTAAAGAGACATAAGTTCTCAACATTCACAATTGAATATATTCTCATATAAGGAGGCAAATCCAAGTGAAATGCATTCTTACTCGCTCCAAAAATTCAAATGGGACATATCGAAGAGGTTTGAGTTTCTTAACTTTACCTTGTAGCCTTTCTCTGCTAAAGTACAACCATACCTTGTCACCAAGGAAAGAAGGCTCAATTATGTGTTGATCATGCCATGTTTTGTACTTGGCATGTGATTCTTTCAACCTCTTCTTTACCTGGAGGTGTATCTATTGAATTTTCTCAATGAAATTCTCAACTGTGGACTTCTAGATCCACTTTCCTGTTGTCTTTGCATGGTAATATCAAAACAACATCAAATGTACTCTTAGGAAAATAACCAAAACATGTTTCAAAAGGAGGCTTACTTGGTAGAATCATCAACTACCTTGTTATACGAATGTTAAATATACATCAAATTCTCATCCCAAGTCCAAGGATGTGCCTAGTTGTACCCTCTTAAGATCTCGAATCAAAACTAACATATATAAACTCAACTCTCTATTAGTAGGCTTTCTTGTACTACACAAAACACAACACTTGCTAAATTTGGTAAATTTTGTTTGCATGTTTGGCTAATAAACATACCTTCATAAATGCACAACAATATTTGTCAAACCAAAGTGCCAAAGTGACAAACCACCTTACAAGTGTGTGCTTCCTTCATCAACTAAACTCTTTCCCCCTTAGTCATGCAAAGCTTCTCGTTCTTTGAGAGCAACACATCCTAGAAGTAGTATTCTCTCCCAAGTTTAAATCCCTCACTTGGAGGTTTTTGAAAGATTTTCTCTGAATTTGGACCTTGCTCATAAACTTCTTGATATGCTTCACATATGAAAGGCTCAAAAAGAGTTAAGGTTCCCATAGCTAAAAGTAAAGGTCTATATAACATATCACCAATTGGTTAGTCATACATTGTTTAATCCAAGAATATAACTATTGTTTTACCTCGTTTGCATCCTTGAGGAATGCGTATATAATCCCAAGTTTGGAAGTGGGCTATCGGGTAACAACTATATCTCATGCTTAATTGGCTTTGACTGAGGTAGCCCCATAGGCTCTTGGAAAACTTCCTTGAAGCTGTTGAAAAACTATTTCATATGTTTCTTCTCTTTGTTAGTAAACATGTTGTAGGTGGTTTTAGATGCAACAACTTCCTTTTCTTGTATATCTCTCTAAAGTAGTAATGTAAGTTTCCCACTTTGGCACTAATAAGCTTTTTAGCTTCAGAGGAGCTTACCAAAGATATCTTTGAGTCTCCTGCAAAGGATGAAATGATGTAACTCTTACCATCCTTCACCAAGTGGTATTGGTTGTCTCTTCTCATGAAGATAACATCTTTGATAAGTATGGGATGCCAAACATTATACCACACACATCAAGGAGAACAATATCCAAAGTGGTTTCACCAATGAACTTCTTATCAATACCAAACGTAATTTTTCATTGCTTGGTAACCTTGATGTCTATGCCTTTCTTCACCCAACCCAATGAATATGGATTTTGGTGATTGTAAGTCTCTAACTTCAGTTTATTAACTAACTCCTTACTTATCAAATTAGCTTGACAACAAGCATCAAAAAGAGCATCCACTTTGGTATTCTTCACTTGGATTTTTATATGAAAAATTTTAGTAAGTTCATTTTCTTGAACAACATTATTACTACCCAAACATACCCATCTACTGAGACGAAGGTACACCACATTGTATCATCCACCTCTTCATCGCAAAATATCTCCCCCTTTGGAGGGTAGTCCAAGCATTCTTTTTATTCTTATTATTCTTGAAGGGATGTAATTGCGGGTGGAGCTTCCAACATTTTCCTTAGAATGAGTGTCGACATCCGTAATGTCCCCATTTCGAAGACCCTTAGCCTATACGTCCCGGGGCCGGGATGTGCAAGGGGGACAATTTTATTAAATAAGTAAATATTATTGCTTGGAGCAATAATTATTTAATTATTTAAATATGAAGATTATTTAATTTAATTCCCAAAATATAAAAAATTAAATGGGGAATTAATTAAATAAATATTTATGTGGCTTTTATTGTTAAAATTACCCTTTGAAAAGGGACGCCACACCTAGGGAAAACAAATTGCTTTTATTTAATATTTTTTCCCTCTCCTAGGGTTTTCAAATTTTGTGCCTCCTTGCTTATAAAAGGAGTGCTAGGGTCATTATTATAATTATGCTATGATGAACTTATTTTGATACTTCATGCTTGGAGTTGGAATGCATGCCTATTGATACTTTCTCTCTCTCTTGCATGGGAGGTTGTTTTAAGCTGGGTATTGAAAAACAATTGAAGTGATTATTTGCTAGATCCATGTTTTTGGCTTTGGCAAGCATTTGGATTTAATTTGCAAGTGAAAATCTGCCTTTTACTGTAGTGATGTCACTGTAGCAGCCGGTTTGTGATAAAATATAAGTATTTCTTTGGAGTTCTTTTGCAAATCGATTTGTTGTGCATGGTACGACTTGACATATATGCTTGATTTGCTTTGGCGACTTGCCTGAGGATGTCTATGGGCTGAATTAAATACACTTTTGTATAAATTGATTGGTTGGTTGTGCTTTGCTTGCTAAATTGGTACATGGTTGTGGTGTTTCAAGGTGAATTGACTTGATTTATGCGTGATATTGTGATATTTAATAGTCCCTGTGTTGCAGCGATTTCTTCTGTGGAGATTGAGGACTATTTTTCATACTCCATTTAGTGTGGATCAATCTAGTATTCTCTGATATTATGTCCTTTGGCAGTGATTTGTTTTAGGCAATAATTGGCGAGTAAATCTTATTTATGAGGTATGGGTTTGGATTAATGTGATCTTCCTTCATTTCCATCAAACGGTGACTTCCTTAGGGATGAATATTGAATATCTTAGTGCATGTTTTAGCTTCTTTGGACCTGCAAACTGTTAGCATTGCTATTACGATGTGCAAACATAGATTTTCACTTCAATTTCAATGCATGTTGAGTACCTCTAATGTCTGGATGCAATGACTGGGTTTGACACATGATTTTGAGTTCCTTTCAAGGTGATTTAGGTGATTGTTTGCTGCTGATCTGTGACAACTTGAATAAGGTTTGATTAATGGTCTTTAGGAGTCTTACAACAGCGACTGTGGTAGTGGGAGTAATGAGTTTGAAGTATGTTGCATCATCTTTGTTGACAGTGAAATTGATTGGGTCTGAGGTTCATTATATTGATCTATATATGAAATATTAGATCAATACTACAGTGATTCGAATGAAAGGATTAACTCCGGATTTGTACTCCCTAAGGGTCACGACTGGTTGAATGTTGTGTATAGATATTGAGAGTAATTTCAGTATTCATTTCAGTAGTGTCATTGCTTGTTTCAGTGGTTGTATTAGAAGCTTAGATCTGATTTTTTTGAAGTTCAGCTAAGGAAGTTGTTGAAAGAGGCCATTAAACCCTTATCTTTGGGTTTATTGAGACATTTACTCAACCGGTATAAATAGTTTGTTATTTTCAGTTGATTGATGCATTGAAGAATTGGTTTGTCGATTTCCATTTGATTTGAGAGGTGGGATATTACAATGGTATCAGAGCTATTTCCCTCTACTCCTTGTGGGTGTTGCTTGCAAAGATTAGATCATGGGGCTTGCTAGTGATGGTGAATGGAAGGAATGGCTCAAGCATGACTTTGATACTTATTGCAAAGAATATCGGGCACTAAGTCGAGAGGCCCAAGATCTCTTATCTCTCAAGGAATTTTGTGACTTAAAAAGGAGAAGAAGTGGATCAAGAAGAAGAATAACTCTAGTTGATGTGTTCTTTGATGAGCTCATCGAAGAAGCTAATGGCAAGGTGGAGTCACCCGCATTTCCTCCCACAAGAACCTTCCATGCCAAACCCTTAGGGCAGAAAGAAGAGGAAGTGAAGGAAGAAGAACCACTGGATGGGAATAAGAAAGGTAAAGGTTCTTTGTTGATTGAAAAAGTTTCTTTGTCTTCTAATGTTTGCATGCATAGTGAAGTGAGAAAAAGGAATCATGGAGGAAGAGCTAAAGGAGGAAGGATGGTTTGATTCACAACTTTGCATGGAAAACAACCTAAGAAAAGAAGAACAAAAAGATTCAGATCTGCACATTGAAAAGACAAGTTTGGTTTGTTTTCATGTGGGAAACAATGGTGACATAAAGAATGAAGATAGCAAAAATTGGCAAAGAGATTCCTTGGTTCAAAATCCCCTCCATGGGCACCCTAAGGTATGGAACCCAGGTGATTTCCTACATTGTAAAAAAGGTGTCAATTCTGATTTTGCAATCATTATGACTGATGTTCTGAACATAAGTGCAAGCTTAGAGCTATTTTTGGAGGGCATGAGTATTGGATTGCATTTGGGAGATCCGGATTCCAAGCTAGAGGGCCAACACCTTCTAGATTTCAGTCCAAACAAAGGTAAAGGCAGCAAGTGCATGACTCCAAGTTGTGGTAAGCTACTTGAATTTGTTTCTACTCAATTCAGTTTTGATAGCATTATAGGGGCCAATTCATGTGAAGAGAAAATTGAAGTTGCATGGGAAAAAGGTTGGTTGCTAGAAATTACACATGATAGGGCAGCAATCTTCCACTTTCATATGTATCATGTTTCATTTGACAAGCATGTGTATGAAGGTGCATTCTCTTGTAAGCATTTTCAGATTTGCACTCTTCCATTAATGGCCGAGTTTGTGCACTCAATGTGGACACTTGGGGTACTTGAGCTCAATCTCACACTCCATGACAAAGAGGGTATGGTGGGAAATGATGCAAAGGCAGCTTTGGAAGGTAATAATTTTCAGTTATGCAAGTTTCATACCATCAATTTTGAGTTGGGATTTATTGATAACATTCCAAGTGTAAATTGGGTGAAGGACAATTGTTGGAACAACTTTACAATTGTTGATTATATGAGCATAATCTTGGGGACTTCCACAAAGGTTTGGAAAGAGAAGGAAATAGTTGGTATGAGGTTTCTTTATGGTAATATTGATTCTATACTTTCAGCTCCTACACATTCTTCATTTCATAAGTATTATCAGTCCTTCATTTGTGTGTATGATCTTAGAGAGGGCTTCCTAAGAAAGGTAGTGTTCAATGGGGGATACTACATGTTGACTAATGATCAAAAGAGGAGATATCTTGCAGCCCCTAAAGGAGAAAATCAAAAGGGACTTATTGGTGGAAAGAAGGATTCTTCATTTGCAGCCTATGATGAGCTATTACTTGACATATACTTTCAAATTTTATGGTCTACATATATGCATCATTACAGACAGTAGATGGGGCAGCTGGGTGACATTTGGGGGCAGCCCATACACGAGGACTTGTGATTCCTTCACACCTTGGAGACTTGATGAGGAAACAAGAAAAGTGTTCTTCAACACTTGTTTTCCTAACATGTTTGTTCCATGCGCAGGTTTAAAGAGAAGATGGCAGCTGAAGACATTCCACAATTTCAAGAGGAAGAAGCAACACAAGTTGTTGCAAGTGCTCCTTCACTTGATCGGTACGGGAGCAAGACTTTGGAAACACCCCAACATTGTATTTGGATGCATGAGCTCGATATTGCTTGAGGGCAAGCAATCTTGGGAAGGGAGGACTGTAATGTCCCCATTTCTGAAGACCCTTAGCCTATACATCCCCGTGGGCTTCGGGATGTGCAAGGGGAACATTTTTATTAAATAATTAAATATTATTGCCTGGAGCAATAATTATTTAATTATTTAAATATGACGATTATTTAATTTAATTCCCAAAATATAAAAAATTAAATGGGGAATTAATTAAATAAATATTTATGTGGCTTTTATTGTTAAAATCACCCTTTGAAAAGGGGATGCCACACCTAGGGAAAACAAACTGCTTTCATTTAATATTTTCCCTCTCCTAGGGTTTTCGAATTTTGTGTCTCTTTGCTTATAAAAGCGAGTGCTAGGGTCATTATTATAATTATGCTATGATGAACTTATTTTGATACTCCATGCTTGGAGTTGGGATGCATGCCCATTGATGCTTTCTCTCTCTCTTGCGTGGGAGGTTGTTTTAAGCTGGTTATTGAAAATCAATTGAAGTGATTATTTGCTAGATCCATGTTTTTGGCTTTGGCAAGCATTTGGATTTAATTTGCAAGTGAAAATCTGCCTTTTACTGTAGCGATGTCACTGTAGCAGCCGGTTTGTGATAAAATATAAGCATTTCTTTGGAGTTCTTTTGCAAATCGATTTGCTGTGCATGGTATGACTTGACATATATGCTTGATTTGCTTTGGCGACTTGCCTGAGGATGTCTATGGGCTGAATTAAATACACTTTTGTATAAATCGATTGGCTGGTTGTGCTGCTTGCTAAATTGGTACATGGTTGTGGTGTTTCAAGGTGAATCGACTTGATTTATGCGTGATATTGTGATATTTAATAGTCCCTGTGTTGCAGCGATTTCTTCTGTGGAGATTGAGGACTATTTTTGTATGCAATAGAAAGTTGCACAAGCTATGGAATGAGGCTAAAGAACCTCAAAACTTTGCTAGCTCATCCATGCACCATAGGATTAGAGCTAAACAAGAGAAACTAACGGGGAAAACATTATAACTTTGACAAAAACATCAAAAACTAACATGTATACTACTCTCTACTCTATGAAAGCTTAATGAAAGTGAACCTAGTTAGATTATAAGGAATCAAATTATGTGTTATTTATTCCATGAGGGTGAATGAATCTCACTAAGTGGCTACATGGCCAAGTTTAGCTATTTCGTTACTAACCTAACATGGGTGCAAGATGAAGCTATTTTAGTGGTGGATGACCCAAGATCAAATGTCTTATTAGCTTGGCTAATGCAAATGAGCTCTTAAGCTTTCTTATGCTTGTTTTAGCTTTAGCTTATGTAAAGTTGTGTGTTTGAATGAGTAGGTTTAGCCTTGTATTTATAGTTTTCCACTTGGGAGAATTTAGAATTTGGGTGCATGTGGGACCAAAGCTCAAAAAGTACTTTTAGATTAGATTATGATAAACATGCTTTAGGCTTAGTTAAGCTAGAATTATGCTAGTTAAACTTAATTAGCAAGTGATTAGAGACTCATTGAGAGTTAGGAGGGGTTTGGATAATTAATTGTGGTGATAGATAGCCTACGAAGCCAACGAAGTGGTCTAGAGAGAACTAGGGAGGTTTTGAATGGTTGAAAGGAGGAATGTTTAGCTAATAAGAGAGATATTAGCCAAATAAGCTGATTATAGGAGGAATATGACCAAGAAGGTGTCGTAAATGGGCATCCGAGAGTGGAGCAAAGAATGGGGATTTAACGAAGTGTCGTTAATTGATTGGATTGGATGAAATGTTAAGTCTAAGCATATTTTAGGTGTCTACATTTGCCCCTCTTTGGGGTGGCGTAAGTGACGTCACTTCAAAGAAAGTAGACAAACATAAACAAGTAGAAAATTTTGAAGGGATAGAAGAAAAATGAGTAGAATGAAGGATGCCCCTCGATTGGCGATGGGGTGATAGAAGAACTCGATCGACGATCGAAAAGATGACAGAAAGATAATAGAAGAAATGATAATGTGAAGAAGAAGAAAAAGAAAGGGGATATAGAAGAAAAAGGAGAATGAGGAAGGGGAATGAGCTAACATCCATCCAAAGTGCCTTTAAACAACTTTATTTTTCATCATATTGCTAGAGATCTTCATCATTAGTCCTTATTAAAAAGAATGAACAAAAGTGTAGTATGACATGAAAAGCCATATACGAACAAATGTTCATTGCTAAAAAAAACCAACTCCATGCAACATACAAAATGCAATGCAATACGATAAAGTAAAATATGCGTAACTCCATGATTAGGAGTTGATAAACATGCTTTAGACTTAGTTAATCTAGGATTAGGCTAGTTAAACTTGATTAGAAAGTGATTAGAGACTCATTAAGAGTTGAGAGGGAGTGGATAACCAATTGTGGTGATAGATAGCCTACTGAAAGCCAATAGAAGTTGTCTAGAGAGAAGCTGGAGAGGTTACGAATGGTTGAAAGGAGGAATGTTTAGATAATAAGAGAGATATTAGCCAAATAAGCTGATTATAGGAGGAATACAACCGAAAGAATGTCGTAAATGGGCATTCGAGAATGAAGCGAAATATGGGGATTTAACGAAGTGTCGTTAATTGATTGGATTGGATGGAATGCTAAGTGTAAGCATATTTTAGGTGTCTACATTTGCCCCTCTTTGGGGTGACATAAGCGACATCACTACAAAGAAAGTAGGCAGTATAAACAAGTAGAAAATCTTGAAGGGATAGAAGAAAAATGAGAATAATGAAGGATGTCCCTCGATTGGTGATGGGGTGATAGAAGAACTCGATTGACTATCGAAAAGATTATAGAAAGATAATAAAATAAATGATAATGTGAAGAAGAAAAGAAAGGGGATATAGAAGAAAATGAGTATGAGAAAGGGGGAATGAGCTAACATCCATCCAGTGCCTTTTAAACAACTTTATTTTTCATCATATTGCTAAAGATCTTCATCATCGGTCCTTATTAAAAAGAATGAACAAAAGTGTAGTATGACATGAAAAGCCATATACGAACAAATGTCCATTGCTTAAAAAAACCAACTCCATGCAACATACAAAATGCAATGCAATACGAGAAAGTAAAATATGCATAACTCCATGCAACATACATAATGCAATGCAATACGAGAAAGTAAACAAGCTAAACCTAATAGAGAAACAAGTACCATGTTTTTGTTATCAAGCTTCAGTTCTAACCTATTCGAATTAATGACAAGGGTTAATGATGGTGCCCCAAGCAAGGATACATGCAAAAGGGAAAAGCGGAGAACACTTCGGTATGATGAAAAAAACTATGTGCACTACGAAAGCGTACGCAGTGCAACTCGTTGTGCCCCAGAGTACAAATGAAGTAAGCAGCGTAACTTTTGTTGATGGAGGTAGATCAAGATGATCTGCGAGTCGCGCACATGGACAGGTGAGAACCAAAAAGCAACGTTTTGTAGAATGATTTCCAATTTTTAGAAGTTTTCTTAAACATATTTGAATGTTTTGATTTTTCTAACATATTTGAATGTTTTTTATGATTCTAACATATTTTAATGTTTTTTATTTTTTTGAAAATTTTATGAAACTATGTACAGGAAGACAAGGAAGTGTGGATGCCCCCAGTGATAGATGGGATGTATAAGGGCATAAGGCCACGTGCATGCGAGAAAGGTGAAGATGTAAAAATGCCCTAGCGATTAGGTGGGAGTATTCAAAGGCAAACTCTTCACAGGTAGAAGCGGGACCCAAGGCCATTATGGATAGGTTCAACATGATGGTGAACATAAACCAATGAAGTGTTGGGAAGAAGCAAGGATTCCCCAACGTAAGTTGGCGTAAAAGCACATGATAGAAAGGAAGTGGAAGATTGTTTTTGTTTTTGTTGTTGTTTTTTTTTTTTTTTTTAAAGTTTTTTGAAACTATGTACAAGAAGATGAGGAAGCGTGGATGCCCCCAGTGATAGATGGGATGTACAAGGGCATAAGGCCACATGCATGCGAGAAAGGTGAAGATGCAAAAATGCCCTAGCGATTAGGTGGGAGTATTCAAAGGCAAATTCTTCACGAGGTAAAAGCGGGACCCAATGTCATTATGGATAGGTTCAACATGATGGTGAACGTAAACTAATAAAATGTTGGGAAGAAGCAAGGATGCCCCCAGCGTAAGTTGGCCTAAAAGCACATGATAGAAAGGAAGGAGAAGATTATTTTTGTGAAAGGGGACAAAGGTGTCGAAAACATGGCAAAAAGTAATCTTATACACATGGATGTTCTGAACGAAGTAGAAGAACGATGTGAATGATATGAATGTAGCTTAAAAGCCTCGCGATGAAGAAGTGATTAGCCAAAGGCACAAATCGTGAGACAAGATATGGACTAGAGTAAGAGTTTGAACAAGGTCGGAGAAAAAACACTTAGTAACAAACTAATCCTATTTACTCGGAGATTCGGTGTGTGCACGTGAAATTCATTACCTCTTGAAGGAAAGATTTAAAAGACAACAAGTGAAGACACCCTATCCAATGTGTAGGAATGATTGATTTTAAAAGGCGATTTTGGGAATGGATAGTGGAAAGATAGTGTACATTGCTCATTTTGCCGCCTAGACATCCATAGCCCAGCGGAGATGTATTTGATTCTAATCACAACATTGCTCTCTTTGCTAGTCAGGCGTCTATAGCCAGATAGAGATTATTGGAAATACCCTAAGAGAAAGTTAAATATCAATTTGTTTTTGCTTTGTAGCTTTTAGCTTTTGATTTTTGATTGATTTTAATTTTTTTGCTTTCTAAAAACTTATTTGAGATCTCTTGTTTGACAAGGGTTTAAGAACCACGATGGCTTGATGGAAGGAGGGGGAAGTGATTGTGATGACGACATTGGCTAGTGTCAACAAATATGTCTAAAATTTCTTCGCAACAAGTTTATTAGATGTTTGAATATGATAGGATCTCCATGAGGTTAGTCGTTCTTTAATTTACCAAGGTGATAAAAGACCGAGAGGTCAAACGGATACCATAAAGATACATGTCACAAAAATGTGTGCGAATAAGCTAACCAAAATATCACGAAATGATGAAAATGGTAGGAAAACTTGCGAGAATAACAAGGGAAAAAGAAACATCCATGTGTACGCACTACACTGATTGCAATGTTTGAGAAAATGTACCTTTGATTTTTGTTGTGTTTTCTCAATGTTTTTGTATTTATTTATTTATTTATTTATTTTTATATTTTCGATAGTTTTTGGAAAGGTGGGACCAACAAAGTCACTTTGCGTGATAAGAACCAACAACAATTTCTGTGACTTCCTTGATAAGGGAGACTAGGTGTGTTTGTTTATTAAGAGTCATGTTTTCCCCGATCTCAATGATCATGGTGAGTTCACACTCAACAAAGGAGGGCGTGATTTATCCGAAACATGGGTTTTGTATGTGGGAGATTTAATTCCCCATCCAGAGGTTTATGCACTTTGTGCCATACTTGATGGTTACGTTGGTGTGCGTTCTTGAATCGCGCTTGATTTAGAATTTTGAGATTGTTTGATTTGTTGGGAGCTATAGAGCTCTTTGCAGTTTTGATCTGAGCTTGATTAAGAAACTGTTTGGGTTTCTTATAAGCTAACACGTGACTTGTCTGATCCTGAGAAGGAGAAGAAAGTGAACGTGGATATTTAGAACTCCTGCGAGAAATGACCATCGGCCTGCTACTGTTTTTGGTAGAAGAATAATGAGATGGATAAAAAGTATACGGTCCAAGGATTGAAGAATATGGGCCACTAGGGGTGAGCCATAGATAGAAGACAAAGGGCTGCTAGGATGTGGCCCAAGAACATAAGAAGAAGGGATACTAGGACGTGACCCATAGATAAAAGATGAAGGGCTACTAGGATGTGGCCCAAGACTAGAAGAAGAAGGGCTACTAGGATGTGGCCCAAAAATAGAAGATGATGGACTAACCGAGGGTGATCCATACCTAGAAGACAAGGGGCTAGTTGGGCATGCCCCAAGAATAGAAGATAGTGGACTACTCGAAAATGTCCCACAAATAACAGAGGGAGGGCTACTAGAAGGTGACCCACACCTAGATGAAGATGAAGGGCTACTTGGCGTTGACCCCATAAGAGATTGTGATTGAGGAATTTTGATAAATAGAGAAGGATTGGGTAATGAGAAGATAGGCCATGGATCAATGCAAGACCCAGGAGTTTCATCACATAATGAAGAATGTGAAGATGGAAGAATAAGAGGAGGATCAATTTGCATGATCTGAGGCTCTCCCTCCATTTCTTGATAAAAGGAATCAACCTTTTCCTTACAATGTGCAAACGCATCGAAGTCTAAAGAGAAACCTTCTCGTAATCTGTTAGAGGAATATCTTCGTGTGCCCCTATAAATGCCCTGATTATTTCTTCATTCTGAAAGAGGTCAAACAGTATGATTTGTTGATCGACCACCAAGGGCTGATTGGAAGAAAGAAGTCCACTTGGTGTGGAAGACTTAGATGATTGATGATGATTGATAGAAGAAGATGATGTGGAGGACGAAGAAGATGTGGAACTAGATGTCTCGGGAGTAGAAGAAGATGGTGCAGACCTACCTATACGATGGTATATCGTCTGTAAATTAGTAGGATTAAGTTCAAAGTCTTTAGATTGCGACACATGGGTCGGTTCAGAAATTTGACTAGGAGGACTTTGAGTCACATGGAATCTTCATAGAAGGAAGACTCGTGGGGGTGATTGATGAAGAAGGTCCTACGAAGATAGGGAGGACTATGATTCAAGAATCGCATTAGGTGAATGATATCAAGGGTCTTGCGAAGAAAGAGAGGACCGTGATTCAAGAATTGTATTAGATTTTTTATTGGAGGGATTTGGAGTCGCGTGTATCTTCAAAGGAAGAAGACGTCGTTAGGGCGACTGATAAAAGGGGTTCTGCGAAGAAAGGGAGGACCGTGACACAAGAGTCGCATTAGATGAATGATGAAGAGGACCCTGCGAAGATAGGGATGATTGCGACATAGGAGTCGCATTAGATAAATCTAAATAGTAGTTTGGATCTGAATCCTTAGAAGATTCAGAGGAAATATTTGGATTGGAATCCTCGAAGAAGAGGAGATGTTTGGATTAGAATTAAAATAAGAGGAAATTTTGGATTAGGATTAGAAGAGTGGGGGAACTCGAATAATAATTTGGATCAAACGTGTTTAAATCATACCATTGACTATGGGATGAAGGTGGGGAACGAGTTACCCGTATGGGACTTCTAGCACGAAGAACCAAACGAGGTTTAGTCATGATGGGCATCCTTTGATGTGAACGCCGAAAATTGAATTCCTTATTGTCGTAAGAATGAGGAACTACGTGATAATCAGTCATTGTTGGCGTCGTTTTAATCTCAAATATCTAGGCCTGGATAGTGTGATAAAACTTCTTCAAAGTGAAGAAGGTGCTATGTCCATCTGGGAAGCATAACAACAACCAACTAGACATTTCGTAAGTACGGAGATGCGTGTGTGATTTTTCGAAGGGGGTCTAAGGAAAATAAACATCGTGATGATGCAATCTCAATGAGATCAAAAGGGATTGCCCTAGAAAATGATTTATCTAGATGAATAATCACAAGGAACAATCACGCAAGTGTGAAACACAAAGCCAATCAACAAGGAACTACTCCCTATGTAAAATGTGCATGTAAAATGATAATTTGATGCAAAGATGATCAACACAATGTCAATATTTACGTCATGCTCGAAATGAACAAGGCATAAATATTAAGAAAGGGTACATGTGACCCCCAATCAAATGATACCACGACACGTTCAACAACCAACAAGACCAAAATGTTAAAGGGTGAGGTTTACAAATGTAAGCCACGTAACCACACCAATTGGACACGTCTATCAAGCTTCACAGAGAAGCGAGATATTAGTGCCAAAGTGGTATTGAAACGACACAAACAAAGTAAGCGACACCTTTCAAGATTTAGGACAATGTTTGAAATCAAACTAAGTCAAAGTATACTAAAGATGTATCAAAACGTGGGCATCATAACACCACAATGCAGACACTTAGATCATGTTTACGAAACATGATATAAGTATCTTAATTATGTCGAGACAATGCAAAGCGAGATAACATGTCAAAGGGAGATAAAATGATGAATCAATCATAACTATGATGATTATTTTGACATGGGTATCAAAATCACAAAGGCCACCAATGATATGAATATGCCTCCACACACTTTAGACGTTTAACTTACCTAGCGGCAAACATGGATGGGCGTAAACGAACAAAAAAGTGGCAGAAGCAATCGATTGGTAACACAAAGGTAGTCACCATTCTTCTGATTAACAAAGTGTCAAAAGAATGTGAAGGAAGTAGATCAAAAATGAGGATGAAAAATGTTGGCCTCACTTCGGTAGAGTTTCACCTCGCCTTAAGGCAAGTAAAAACTAAGCGAAAGTAATGCACCACACATTTCGCAATACAAATATGGTTCACAACTCAACACTATTTTAGAATGGTCAAAGTGGGCTCCTGGCCAAAGTATATTTTCCTAGGTGGTTCTCTCGTCCTAGGTGTTACAAAAATTATCCACGAGCAGGACGATTTACCCAAATAGTCCTAACTATCTTGGGAGTATCTCGATTTTCCCCCTTCAAGCACAGTGGGGAGTAAATGCATCCATCATGTACTTAAAAGGGTCACGTAGGAACAACTTGTAACTTTATCTCACAAAGGAATCACTAGTCAAGTAGGTAATGCAGAGCACTTCCCGTTTCATCCACAAAGTTCTCTCTTGCGTGGACTACTTTAGGGTTCCTGGAACCACCCCCATTGTTGTAGCTTAAGGCGTTATGCCAAAGGGGTTATGTTCCAGGATTGCTTGCGGAGAGGACGTACCCTTTTCCGAAAACTGCAATACAATGTTTTGAATATGGTGTGTTTTTTTTTATCTTGCTCAACTTAATGTGGTTTTAAGTAGCACACCATTTGAAGAACCCGCAAGAAACATGTGTATTAGCGGGTTTGTGTTTTGTCTTTGACGCCTTTCTTTGACAAGCATTAGGTCCTGTAGACAACGAGTTTAGTAATTTTTCATTGCAAATTGATATCAATAAAGGGAATTTACACCTTGCTTTTGATTCCTAAGATTGCCAAAAGGCGTGAAGGAAGAGCATACACAGTGTGAAAATTCTTACTAAATCACATAAAAATTACTTTATCTTTTAGAACAAGTGTTTTTAACATATGATACAAAGTTGTGCAAGTGTTTTTGATCTCCAAGATCACTTTTGAAGGCGCGAGGAGAGAGCATACACACTTTACAAACCTTGCTCAAGCTAAGAAATGAAACACTTAACTAAGTCAAAAATAAAACCAAAATAACCCTGCAAATAACTGATTAGTGCTACAAAAATATTTCAAAGTGTTAGAATGGCCAAGAAAACACTTTTTTGAACTTTAAGATACGTTAGAAAATGACTATTTACCTAATAATGTAAACCATAAATTTTTGGTAAATCAAAATCCCAGTATTATGATTTCAGTGTGTAGTTCACTTCAATATCTTTCCAATGCAACAAAAACGGAGTCATTTCGAGTTCGGGAGCAAAAGTTATGGCCTCCGAAAGATTGCTAATGATGTTTGTGCCACTGTTTGTGTACCTGCGCCTCTTTTTTGGTGTCTGCGCCATTTTTTTGGTGCCTGCGCGCCCCTCTGTAAAAAAACACAGTGAGAGTTGTGCCTCCGCGCACAGAATGACGTGTGCACCCCATTTCCTGTAGGTGGCTAAAAAACACGTGATTTTTCAAAAATATTAAAAATTTATCGATTTGGTTTAATTTTTGGCAGCACTTCATCTCCTTTGATCCTGCAAAGAGCAAAAAAAAAAGACAAACCTAGCTAAACTAGTTAAGAAACATGATTTTTGCCATTTAGAACAAAAATATTAGTGAAACTAAAAACTTGAACTAATCTAAAAACTTTGAAACTATCATAGAAAGATTAAAACTAAGAAATAGTTAGAAACTAAAACAAAAATCTTCAAAGTGACTCCATTAATGGAGGATGGACATAAGTATCCCACCGGGCGTGCCAAATGTATGCAATGGAAAGTTGCACAAGCTATGGAATGAGGCTAAAGAACCTCAAAACTTTGCTAACTCATCCATGCACCATAGGATTAGAGCTAAACAAGAGAAACTAACATGCAAGCATTATAACTTTGACAAAAACATCAAAAACTAACATGTATACTACTCTTTACTCTATGAAAGCTTAATGAAAGTGAACCTAGTTAGATTCTAAGCAATCAAATTATGTGTTGTTTACTCCATGAGGGTGAATGAATCTCACTAAATGGCTACATGGCCAAGTTTAGCTATTTCATTACTAACCTAACATGGGTGCAAGATGAAGCTATTTTAATGGTGGATGACCCAAGATCAAATGCCTTATTAGCTTGGCTAATGCAAATGAGCTTTTAAGCTTTCTTAGGCTTGGTTTGGCTTTAGCTTATGTAAAGTTGTGTGTTTGAATGGGTAGGCTTAGCCTTGTATTTATAGTTTTCCACTTGAAAGAATTTAGAATTTGGGTGCATGTGGGACCAAAGCTCAAAAAACACTTTTAGATTAGATTAGGATAAACATGCTTTAGGCTTAGTTAAGCTAGGATTAGGTTAGTTAAACTTGATTAACAAGTGATTAGAGACTCATTGAGAGAGTGGGAGGGGTCTGGATAACCAATTGTGGTGATAGATAGCCTACGTAGCCTACGAAGTGGTCTAAAGAGAACTAGGGAGGTTATGAATGGTTGAAAGGAGGAATGTTTAGCTAATAAGAGAGATATTAGCCAAATAAGTGATTATAGGAGGAATATGACCAAGGTGTCGTAAATAGGCATCCAAGAGTGGAGTGAAGTATGGAGATTTAACGAAGTGTCGTTAATTGATTGGATTGGATGAAATGCTAAGTCTAAGCATATTTTAGGTGTCTACAGTTTTGCATACTCCATTTAGTGTGGATCGATCCAGTATTGTCTGATATTATCTCCTTTGGCAGCAATTTGTTTTGGGCAATAATTGGCCAGGTAAATCTTATTTATGAGGTATGGGTTTGGATTAATGTGATCTGCCTTCATTTCCATCAAACAACGACTTCTTTAGGGATGAATATTGAATATCTTAGTGCATGTTTTAGCTTCTTTGGACCTACAAACCGTTAGCATTGTTATTATGATGTGCAAACATAGATTTTCACTTCAATTTCAATGCATGTTGAGTACCTCTAATGTTTGGATGCAATGACTGGGTTTGACACATGAAATTGAGTTCCTCTCAAGGTGATTTAGGTGATTGTTTGCTGCTGATCTGTGACAACTTGAATAAGGTTTGAGTAATGGTCTTTAAGAGTCTTACAACAACGACTGTGGTAGTGGGAGTAATATGAGTTTGAAGTATGTTGCATCATCTTTGTTCACAGTGAAATTGATTGGGTCTAAGGTTCATTATATTGATCTATATATGAAATATTAGATCAATACTACAGTGACTTGAATGAAAGGATTAACTCCGGATTTGTACTCCCTAAGGGTCACGACTGGTTGAACGTTGTGTATAGATATTGAGAGTAATTTCAGTATTCATTTCAGCAGTGTCATTGCTTGTTTCAATGGTTGTATTAGAAGCTTAGATCTGATTTTTTTGAAGTTCAGCTGAGGAAGTTGTTGACAGAGGCCATTAAACCCCTATCTTTGGGTTTATTGAGACATTTACTCAACCGGTATAAATAGTTTGCTATTTTCAGTTGATTGATGCATTGAAGAATTGGTTGTTTGCCTAATTTCCATTTGATTTCAGAGGTGGGATATTACAACATCACAAGGACCACAATGAACTTTAGTATCCTTCTTACAAATGGAAGTAGAATTCTTGTTACCTTTCCCCTTTTGCTTCTCCTCTTGCTTGGTGTCACAATGTGTATTTGACGCATCTTTGAGAGGTAGATGAACTCTTCTTCTTGTCAATCTCTAGATAGCGGACTAGATGAGGCTTGTTCTAGAGAGCTAGTCTCCTCAAGTGGCTATGGATTCCATCGATGTATTTCATCAAAATGTTTCGGCCAGCTACATCTTAACCCCATTTGGACATCTTTCTTTCGGAACTCACCGGTGTACTATTACGCATTCGGCCTTGATTTTGCCTCGAGATATTTCCAATACATGGTCATTTCTTCCTCGTAACAAATAGGATAAAATTTCATTTTGAGTAGCCTCTTAAATTCATCCCACTTAGAAATAGGAGGAAGCTTTTTAACAACCAAAGTATGAACATAGATTTCAAACCAAGTTAAAGCATGATTGGTTAATTTTAACCTTGCAAATGAAATTTATTGACTCTCATTGATTTGATGCAAACTAAAATATACCTCAAGTTGAGCTAGCCAATGGTCTAGCTTCTCAACATTCACATCCCCATCATAAGGTTGAATCTCTATCTTCGCCTCTGCTTTGAATGGAGGAGTAGGGTTGGCACGGGGCTACTCTTTCTCATACTCATGAGTATCTTCTTTATGGTCTCCTAGTGCCTCTTTTGGAACACCAAGCTTCTCCATGAGCAATCCCATGATGGAATCCAATTTTCCCATAGACAAGGAAATATTGCCCACATCTTTGGACAGACTTGCACTTCCGCCTCCAACTTGTAGAATTTTTTTCTTCAATCTCACATGCATCTCCACTACAAGCCATGCTTCAGATTCCTTGCTTCCACTTCTTGGTGGAAATATCTACTTCAAAAGGAATGAGGATACCTTCACCGCTTTCACTACCCTTCCGGGTGAGGGGCATCTAACTGAAAATGTCAACACAAGTTAAACCACACAAAAACATTTGATCTTAACTACTTTGATACCAATCTGATCCGTAAAATGCCTCCTTTAAACAATAAATAGATCATATTCTAGTGATAATGAATGAGAAATTGCTAGAGTTCTTATTAGGACAATATATTATGCAAGAATCACTCATAACAATACTAAAATGAAGAGACAAGAGACAAGGAGACAAGAGTTTTATCCTAGAGAAACCCAATGTGGGAAAACTCCGATTAGGCGAGCAATTGCTTCCCTTCACCATGTAAATCTCCAATACAATACAATACAAGTTCACTATCAAAAGATGATCTTCCGAGAAGGATTCAAGCTCCTTTCACTTGCATTACTTGCTTACAAACAACCATATCCAAGAACTCGGATTTTTATGAACAAAACAAGAACAATCATGACTTGTCTTTTGCTCACACTTGAATTCACTCAAAATCACTTGCTTGAATGAGTAAATGTGATTGTATTTATAATTACTCGCCAAGGACGAGGGGAAAGGCTAAATGAACCAATTTGAGAAGCCAAAATATTTGAAACTATTCGGAATCTTTGTTTTGGTGTCCTCGGAGTGCGAAATTGTCATTGATCGTAGGGGGCAATTGTGCAACCGCCACATCGGCTACGCAACTTCCAAAGTGCTTATAAGAAGCGATTCTGCAATCGCTACATCGGTTGCGAAAGCGCTACTCTGTGAAGAGCAGCGATTCGCAACCATCACGATGGTTCCGTGAGCACCGCACGCTTATCACACAAAACAAAACAACAATGACCTTTTTCATCATTCAAAGGTGTCCAAATCACCATCACTTAACTTAACCATTTCTATAACAATGAGCATGCCGAGGGATGTACTACAAGTTTTAAATAAGAGAATACATTGAATTGGGTATTTCTAGATCCCTTTTTGGATCATATCTATAACCATGAATGTCATCTTTTAAATTTATTCATAAAAAATTGCTTAAGCTCTGCTCCGATAGTCTACCCAATATTAATATTAGGATCTCTTTGGCATTATGTAGCGAAGTGTTCTCAAGCACTCTGTTAGGCTATATATATATATATCATCTTTTTGAATTTATTCATAAAAAAATTGCTTAAGCCTTGCTCGATAGTCTACCCAATATTAATATTAGGATCTCTTTGGCATTATGTAGCGAAGTGTTCTCAAGCACTGCATTGGCTTTTAACCATAACTTAGAATCGGCTCTAACGTTAAAGAAGGGTTAAAGAAACTTACCCGTAGTGTGACCACCGATGCATGATCCTCCCTAGGAAAACACCATTGAGAAAGAATCGCTATGGGTGGATAAGGGGAAATCTCAAGAAGGCCTCCAATCTTAGCTAACTAGGCGACTCAAATGCAAAAGGATAAACTCTAAATGATGAACAGTGATATGATAAAATGACAAGAGTGGTCAAACATATATACTTGACAAGATCACCCATGGGTGATGGCATTAGCCATGGGAAAAACCAAACTAGGCACAATCACCCATGGACAATTGTGTTAACCTTGGGGAAACCTTAGGTCAAAGGTGGGAAATAATGGGAAGCGGAGGCCAAAAAAATAGTGAAGGCATGATGAAGGTCTAAGATGACCGAAAGAGTAGGAATGAGTTTAGACAAACGTGAACATAATGATGGCAACTGTAAATAAGAGAGGAAATAAAGTGAGGCTAGGGTAACTATGGTATAAAGGACAACATAACAATATCTCTCAAATGTTGTGGTCCATCCCATGTGATCAAGTCCGATCACACTCCAATCTTGTTAGGCCCCTTGAGGCACCCGTTTAGGAGGATAATGCATTAGTAACCCCTACACAAAAGAAAATGTTGGCAAGTGTAAAAAATAAGGTGTATACATTTTCTGCAACCGAAAATCATTGCATGTCACAATAGTTAAACACAAGATGGTCTATAGAAAAAAGACCAATGCAATGACTGAAATTGAAAGTAAATGTTAAAAATGAAGTAATAATGGAAGGGCAGGAAAGAAAGAATGAACTCCAAATGAAATATGCCAACCTCATACTTACCTTCCGACGTCACTTGGTTTTCTTATGGCGGGTGTAATTGTTGCTTGTAACCCTAAAGAAGTAAGACTGAAAAAGAAACACTAGAAGATAATTAGTAAAAACATAAATCACCTAGCTAGGAAACCATGGGGATGATGATGTCACTCATCATCAAAATGACGGAGAAGTGTGATAAATGATTATTTTTGGCAAAATTTTGTAGAGCTACATTTAATATGTCAAAATGATAATCTTATCACCACAATTGTGGTGCAATTTACAAAAAAATTAATGATTTTTCATTGAAAAGATATGACGGTTTAAAGATCGAAGGAAATTGCGGTGATATCAAGTGTAGAAATCGTTATAAATAGTAAAGAGAGCACGTCATTTGTCACTTTACTAATTGAGATTAAGAGATTCTAACTTTGAGATTGCCCATTTTCAGCAGTTTGAGTGATGATGTAGAGAGCATGAGGCTGCAGTCGAGGTGGATGAAATGGGGTACACAATTGTGTGAATCTCTTGGTAGGTTTTATGTTTAATTTAGGAAAGGGTAGCTAGAATAAAAGTAGAAAAATGTGTGCCAAAATTTTTTATCTAGCGATTTTTTTTCCAAAGATAGTCAAGATGTAAACCGGGTCAATGTCTAGGTGGGTTTGGGAGTATTTTGATTTGTGTAGTCATGCGGGTGAGCTAGTGAATTAAATGTTAGGAAGGATCATGCACCCCGAGATAGATGGGATCAACCATAGTAGAGTGGTCGATCGCGGGGTGGTCGATGCCATATTGCATAGGTGGTTGATGTTGTTGAGGGGTGATGCCTATCCATAAGGGTCAATGGTTTTTCCTAAGTGGTTGATCTCGTAGGTAGAGGAGTTTTATATAATGGCTGATGTTGTATGTGTGTACTTGGCTACTAGCGTAGAATTTTTTTATAGATTTTTAGTGATGTAGCTGGTATTTTTTACTACAATTTCAATTGGTTGTAGTGGTTGTTTGTTGTTTGAAATTTTAAAGGTTCCACAAAGGATCCGATTATGGAGATTTGAAGATGTGTCTTGGTTGCCTAAGTTATAGAGGAGATTATTAACACGGGATGTGGCACAACAACATGGCCTTGGTTTTGAGGGATTATGCAAATAGTGTGGATTCTATTGGATCTCGAACACGATTTAGATGTTTTGGAACATTAAGAGTTCGGTCTAACACCTTCTAATGGAGGGCCACAATACAAATGATAGAGGCTATTGTCACCCTATAGGATGTGCATGCGATTCTCGAGCTACCCATTTAGGGTGTGCGGATGTTTTGTGATGTTTCATTTGGTATGGATGAGGAGAGAATTAGAAACAGTTTGCCACCAACAATAATGACTACCATCCAGATACATTGATGATACGATTGAGTGTTGTTTTTGTTGTGTAAATTCAAGATGTCCAAAAGGCAAATATAGGGATTGTTTTGGCATGGATCTTATGCCACAAGGTAGATGGAGTAGATCCATTGTTTATGATAGTGGCATGCACGAGATGTATTAGAGGTAGGGATTCATTTCGGTCGGGAACTACCACATGGGTGTAGTTGATGCATGATTTGTACATGAGTTGAGTGAGATAAAGTAGAGGGCCCTAGGGCAAGTGATTTTGTTAGTGGAAAGGATATATGAGTGATTCTTGATGCACAAGCCTACATGGACACCACTATATGTAGCAAGAGAGGCCTTGAGGATACACCAATGGGAGAGAGGCCCAACGGTGAGAGAAGTAGTATGGTATAGATTGTTGATTCATGTTCCATAAGATCGAGTGGTGTGGGAGCCCTATAGAGGAATAGTAAATCAAGGGCCCAACTGGACTATGATAGTGATAATAGAGGGGACACTAGAGATCCCAAAATTTTCTTATCATCCTCATACCTTGATGGGTTAGCTCCTACTAATCATACGCACCTAGCTCGGGGCACCAAAATCATCTACGACCTATAAGCCTTTGATCTCTGACCTAGATACTGCATCATGTGGGTCACAATTTGGGTGCCAATCATCACAAATATCCTCCACCCGTTCTTCGTAATTAGCACTCATGGTGTCATCCTCTCGTTCTCCCCTCTTCTCCTGCCTCTGGAACATCCTCCTGCTTGGAAGCACAGCCGATTACGGTTTCCCCCCATCTTTAGAATCTATAGACCATTTGCTCCTGCTACCCTACATCACTGCCACCTGGCTCCTAGCTGTGAGGCATCTCTAACTCAACATGGTATGAATGAATGAAAGATTTTAATAACGTCTACGAGACCAAACAGTCTATGGGACCAAGAGCCACAAAAAGATTCTATTCCAGATAAAAACAAAACATCAGGTCATGTGACATGGCTTGCTGATATTGCAAAAAGTTAACTCCTTTCTCGATGTCAGCTCTTCTACTATGTATCTTGATTAAAAAACTTGATATTTTGGTTAGCCTTTCCTCTTGAAACAAGTTCGTTAACTTGACAATGCTTAAACTGTCCCTGTAGCTGCTCGAATGTCATTATAAGTTGCACACTCCATAATGAAGTGCCATTTTGTCTCCACTACCCCCTTGACACAGAATAAACAAGTTCTTGTTTCCCATTCTTCTTTGGGTATTGTCCACCTACCGGTTTCACACCTAAGATGATGCGAGCTGGTTCTCAGTTGGGCAATTAACATCTTTGCTTTCCATTTAATTTCCGCTCCTATGTATGCCTTTTCTTCGTGCTCCCAAGTGGGGTTAAACAATGCTACTGGCCTTGCTCTCACCCCTTTCTCTTTGGCATGTCGCCGTTGATACTCTAAGAGGGTTCGTGGTACCACATGAGCTGGTTGCCAAACTATAACAGAACTCTAGTAATGTCCACCCGTCAAATTGGAATAAAATGACATGCTGCAAGATTTGGCGCAACAATAAGAGGAGGCTATATTCTGCTTTAGAAGTCGATAAGGGAGGATTCTGATAGTAAAGCAAACTAGTAATGATTGAAACAGAGAATGATTTATTTTTTCCAACAGCTTAAGTTGCATTAATCAATACGTTTATAATTCCAGTGTAATTAATAACAAATCAAAACAAACAGATTCAGTTTCAGGAAAGTTTTTGATGGTGAATGCAGCTTACACTTTACATGAATCACTTCATTATTCTTCTTTCCAGGCACAAAGGAATTCTTGTGGTATGGATCCCTTGCTCATAAATTCCCATGTATATTGCGCTTTTGGAAGATTCGTTTAATAAGCAGTGGAAGGAAACAACAAGAGAATGCAGGCCCTGTATAAAAGGAAGAAAGCACATGCAAGATTCGTGCCTGAATGAAAAAGGGCATGCTTTTCACACTAAGAACAAACAACTATGATGGCGTAATAGAATGCTTTCTTGGAATAGTAATCATATCTGATTGACCATTTTCCTGTACGGAATTCAATGTGGAACAAGGTACTACATTTTTCATCCACTCGAGCAGCTGAATCAACTCCCGGTTCTTTCCTTGCTCGATATATCGAGAAAGAGCAACATAAATAACTCTCTGCAATGGATTAAGAAGCAGGACCTGAGCAGTATAAATACTATCCAAAAAGAATACCGATCAAATGTCCAAAAATACCAATACAAATCTCAAACAGGGTTGGTTCATATTTTATATTGTTGCTTGATACTCAGCGACCACCCTAAGAAGGGAAAATGGTAGAAGAGAATGATACCTGTTCTATTTTGTAGCCAGCATTGTGGAACTCCCTCAAAACATCATTAACTACATATATATTACCCGCTTCAGCATACGCAACGACGAATTTCTTTAAGCATGCTTTTCAGAAGCACTTTACATTATCCTGCCAAGAGCTCAAAATTTTCATGATATACAGCCGAAAAAAACGTCACACAAATACGTGCATGTAATTACCTTCACCATTATATGTGCATCCTTGAGCATCTTCCCTGAAACTAAAATATTCAACACATTTTCATAGTGGGCGCCTGTTGTGTTTGAGCTGATTATAAACTTTGAAAGCTTCTTCAGCCTTTCCACTTTCTCCGAGTCCTCTAATAAGTGACGAACACAGTTCCTGAAAAACCAACAAATTCAAATTATAAATATTTCAAAGATTGTGACACAACAAAGCTTTAACCATACCAAAATGATTCTGTGTTTTAAAGCAATAGATGGTGGACGGCTTTTATGGGTGTCCTCTCTTGGCTTCACTGTGTATCCATGATTGAATAAGAACCTCACTACTTTCTAGTATGATCCACTACTGGACTGTGGCATTATCATACCACAATTCAATCAGCGTGCTAATCAGTAGTTAGGAAAATATAATGAAATTAGGGATTTAAAAGATTATAATCAACAAATTTTTATGGACATTACTAAATTTTGCGTTTCTCAAGGAGTCTAAATACATTTTATTGAGTCTATGTGAGGAAAAAGCCATGGTTCTTTGATATTTATGATGATGAGGACTTCCAGGTCTATGTGTATGAAGAAAGGTTGAAAACAATAAATTATTATCAATAATTGATACGTTCAATCATTTCCATGATGTTGGTAAGACAAAAAAATACCCTTTAAAGTTGCTTTTAGTTATTTATTTTACCTCCTTCTCAAAACTCGTCTTTTTTAAAAGATATTATATATATATATATATTTTGAATTTTTTTAGTTATAAAGTATTAACAATTTATTTATTTTTCAAATGTTTTATTCATTTTTTCAAAATAATTTATTTTTTATAATAATATTTTTCATGTTTTTTCAGTTTTATTTTTCAATATTTTTTTCTTCTAAAACTTAACATTTGATATTTTTAATATTATAAGAAAATTTATATCATTTATTTTTTAAAATTTTGATTTTCATCTAATTATCTAGTTAATTAATTTAAGATGTCATATATTTAAAATATTATTTTTAACACTTTTCTAGTTTTGCTTCAATCCATAACTAGTAATTGTAACTAAATAACTTTACATTTAAATATTTCACAAAAATTATACATTTAAGAACTAATTATAATGAAAAACAAATGTATTTTAAAAGTCATTTAGCCTTAAAATATCATGTCAAATAAAACAATTTTACTATCAAATTGGAAAAACAAAATAAAATAAACAACAATAACATTTTTAAATATTATATACATTTTTGTAATACAAAACTCTTCTCATTAAAGTCTCATTCCATAAGATACTATTCAATTCATGCAATTGATAAATTCATTTGTTGTAGGTTTTGCATGCCCAAAGTGATTTTTGTTAACTTTCAAGTGCATGGATGGGTGATTTCTATTATACAATTTCACTAGTATGTGGATGAAGAATTTGCTTGTTTCCAATTTTATGCACATGTTCTATAGCTTTTCTCTCTCAACTTGGGCTTTTCTTTCTCTCAAATTAATTTTCTGCACTCAACTAAGTTAATCTTTTCTTTGCAAATTTATAGGCCAATAGGAATAGATAATATATAATCTTTTCAAATACGACAACTAGTGCCACTAAACTCTAGGGTAGAAACCCCCACTTTTACCAAGGACTACAATCCGTGTCAATAAAATTATTCTAGTTACATTGATCCATATTGTCCTCATGTTAAGGTAAATGAAGAGTTCGTCCTCCAAGTACTCATGGACTCTAAAACATATCATACATAATGCATCCATCCAAAGGAGTATGTACCAGCCTTAAACAATAGGTTCTTAACCCTATTTATTCCATCAAGATATAAGATACATAAGGGAGATATGTTCTATCTCCAAAGGTTACAATAAGGACAAGCCCATGCATGTGTCTCGTTCAAGATCCAAGATCATCATCCACTACAAAAGAACAATTCTACCATCACACACTTTGCAAATACATTTGGTAGGAAATGATGCATAAATAAGCTGAGTACGCTCCTAAAAATTATATACATGTTCTTTATATTAAAATCTACAAAAACATGATCAAATGGAATAATTACAACTAGGAGTCAATTTCAATGGACATGAAGAATTCAAATTAAGTATCAACAATCCTTAATCCCACATTAGAATTTGTTCAAAAATATATATTAAAATGAAATCATGTTATATTACATACATACATAGATATATGCAAGTAATATTATATGATTTCATTTTGAAAAATACATATTAAAACGAAATCATATAACACATGACACACATATATACACCCGTACATATATACATATACATACATATATATATACACCCATACATACATACACACACACACACACACACACACACACACACACACACACACACATATATATGTATGTATGTGTGTAAGTAATATAATCTATTTCATTTTAATATGTATTTTTGAACAAATTTTAACGTGGGATTAAGGATTGTCGATAGCTGATTTGAAGTTCTCATGTGTCCATTGAAATTGACTCCCTAGTTGTAATTATTCTATGATCATATACACACACACACAAATGAATATAATGCCCTCCTTTAAGATGCAAGGTACTATTTACATACAATAAATGTCTCGACCAACTAGGAAGTGAGAAGCATATGTGGCCTCCAGCATGAGCAACAATATGATAAGTGACATGAAGCAACAAAGCCTATGATTTAAACATGCCTCTTTTGCACTAGGGAAATCAGAAATAACATAAGAGTGACATTAAAAGAGGGTTTTCATCTATCACAAGTGCCATCCAAAAGAATCATGGTCAGCATACACACAAGTTAATGTATCCACAAGCTATAGGGTCATCATAACCTCCAAGGCAATAAAGACATAGGTTGTACAGAAAGTCTGTCTAAGTGTCAATGGAAGGTTTGTAGTAGGCTCTAAAAGCATGTACAAACAGCGAACTTGTTTTGGAATAGAAGAAATGGTTTTCAATGAGCATGTCTTCCATTGATTTGAGTATCTCCCACAAGACATCTATTATCCTCCATTTTTCACGCAATTTTCCAATGGGATTAATCAAGGCTTACTACCTCCTCTAATGGCATAAGAACAAAATGGTAGTAACATGACAGAATATGTAAATACACCAATACATGAAATGAGAAAATTTCAACTAACACTATTACTTATCATCAAATAGCTGATAGGACAAGGGGATTAAGTTCTCCCACATGTCTTCATTTCCCAAGTCACCAAGTGTAGTCCTTTCTCACCACTTAGCTACCCTCCGGAGGGTACGTATAACATAGGAGGTGAAGAGCTTGTATCTTTAGCATTTTTTAAAGTGTTTTAACAATCATGAATAGCACATAATTTCTATAACGATTTTTAGACTAACAGAGGAATAAGACTGAACTTTTAGACCTATAACTATAGATTTTAAAGCCACAAATTAACTACCTTAGAAATTAAATAAACATTAACAAAGACTAAATAATCTAACCCACATAAACTAAATACTTCAATTGACACCAACTATAAGAAAGACTATAATCATGTAAACATTTGACAACTTTAAAATGTGTAAATTGACAGCTATATATTGCAAAAATCCAATATGGCTAGAACGCGAAATTAAGCACACCATAAACTAACATAACAAGCAACTTTAAACTATCACTCAAGCACTATAACCAGGCCTTGAAAGCTATTTAAGACTTACATGGAGGAAGTCTTATCCACATCCACGTGAAGGCTCTTATTGAAATGTAAAGTCAAAACATAGATTCATATGCACATGGGAGACAGATCCATCATGGTGATTGCTGCCATAGGCTATCTTTGGTAGCCTTGTGGACGTTAAAATATTTTCTTCTTCTTCTTCTTTGACACACGTGAGTCTTCAACCAAGAATATCCATGAGACTGCAATGCATTTGGATGGCGTTTAGATAGAAGCCGCATGGCAACTGTCATATTGGACAAAATCTTATGAATGTTGATTGATTTAGGACTCCGCCTAAAAAAAAACTAAGTGCATGATTTCACGGTAATAGCAATAATCGAGCCTGCAGGTTCGGATAATATCCATTCAAAGACGTCTGGGATTAGGGATGCAAAAGATAAACAAAAATATGAAAAATAAGTAGTTTCTATTATAATTTTTCCAGAGCTTTGCTGCTCAATTTCTTCATTACAAAATGCATACAAATGCCTCAAATATATAGAGGTCTTTCAAAAAGATAGCTTCATGAGCAAGCTAAGCATTAAATGTTGTTAGGTGGGAGAGAAGATTTTACAATTAATTTGAAATATTCTCAGATTTTCCTTGTTGACAAAATTTTCGGTCTTAATTAAAGTAGTTGAGATTACACAAATCCCAACACTCCCCCCTAATCTTAACTACCATGCAACTACACCAAGACATTCTCTAAGATACACAAAAGTATCCTTTGGTAAAGGCTTCATGAGAATGTCGGCAAACTGGTCTTCAGACCTGCAAAAGTCCAGATATATCTCACCATTGTTGGACTTGAGCTCCTTGATGAAGTGATATTTGGTGTTAATATGCTTGCTCCACTTGTGGAACACATGATTCTTTGACAATGCAATTGCTGAATTGTTATCACAGAAGATCTTAGTTGCTTCTTCTTGATAGTGTTCCAAATCTGCTAGAACTCTCCTCATCCATACTACCTGACAGGTTGTTGTTGTGGCTGCTACATACTCTGCTTCTGCGGACGAGAGAGTGACAATGGGCTGCTTCTTGGATGCCCATGAGACTGCACCTGAACCAAAATTAAATACATAGTCGGACGTGCTTTTCCTGTCATCAATGCTACCTACACAGTCACTGTCCGTGTATCAATTAATCTGAAATCATCAGATGGTGCATACCAAATTCCATAATTTGTAGTTCGAAAACATATCTTAGTATCCTCTTTCCTGCAAGCCAGTGTGATTCTTTGGGAGTCTCCATGAACCTTGAGATGAGACTAACTCCATACATTATATCTGGCCTTGTTGCCGTCAAGTACATCAGACTTCCAACAAGTCTTTTGTACAATGTTGGATCAACATTGGATCCCTTATCTTCTTTGCTTAATTTGAGGCCCATAAAGAAATTGGTGTTGTTGCTGGATTGCATTTCAGCATATTGAACCTCTTCAACACATCATTTACATACTTGGACTGACATATGAATATGCCTTCTTCAAATTGAGTCACTTCTATGCCCAAAAAGTATTTCATCAACCCTAGATCTGTCATTTCAAATTCCTTCTTCATGGCTGACTTAAACAAGTCAATAGACAAATTTCCAGTGAATATGAGATCATCAACATACAAACAAACTATCGAATCTGACCTCTATTGTTCATCTTGATGTATAGGGTTGGCTCACTATTGCTTCTATTGAATCCATTCTACAGAAAATATGAATCTATTCTGTTGTACCAAGCTCTCGGAGCTTGCTTTAGACCATACAATGCCTTTTTCAGTCTACAAACTTTATGCTCTTGTCCATGTACTTCATATCCAAGTGGTTGTTGAACATAAACTTCTTCTTCCAGAAAAACCATTTAAGAATGTTGACTTGACATCCATTTGATATACCTTCCAGTTGTTCTGAGATGTTATGGCTAAGACAATTCTAACTGTGTCAAGTCTAGCCACCGGTGCAAAAGTTTCATTGTAATCAATTCCGAGGTTGTTGTGAGAACCCCTTTGCTACTAACCTTGCCTTGTGTTTTTCCACATTTCCATCTACATTGAATTTGGTCTTATAGACCCACTTAACACTGGCAAATTGACTAAATCCCAAGTTTGATTCTTTTCAATAGAATCCATTTCTTCATCCATAGCTTTTATCCATTCTTCATTTTCTACAACATCTTCAAAATAAATAGGATCACCTTGTGAAAACAATGCAAAATCAGAATATAGCTCTTCATCTTGCTCATTTTGATCATATATCTCCCTCAGACTTCTTGTCTTCTTGGAGGCATTTCTAAAACGAGATCGAGTTCTACTAATGTTGGATTAGATGAATCACTATTCGTGGACTTGTAGTTCCTGCATGCCCTGAAGGTTCACTAGGCTGAAAATTTGTTCTAGGTCTCCATACTTTCTGTGGAGTAGGTGTCCTGAAATTATCTCTTGAGTGAGTTCTTTGAGGGTTGTGAGTTGTCGGTGCATTATGAGGAGTTACTACTCATGTACTTTGTTGACCGAAGGGCCGTAGGCTGGAGTTGTTATTGGAGCAAGCCCTTATGGAGCTGGTTGATTGTATTGTGCACCATTTCCTTCAACTTCATATTCTTCATGTGATACCTCTATAGAGATACTTGTCTCTTTATCAATACTTCCATCCCAGGCTTCATTTTCTATAAAATCAACATCTTTGTTGATAATAGCCTTGTTGGTGATGGGATTATACAACTTATAAGCCTTTGACTACTCATTGTAACCAACAAAAATACATTTTTCACCTCTATCATCCAATTTCTTTCTCAATTCTGTAGGTACTAGTGCATACGCCACACATCCAAATACTCTTAAGTGTGCGATGTTGTGTTTTCTTCCGCTCCATGCTTCTTGAGGAACCTTGTCCATGACACTCTTTGTTGGGTACATGTTGGATAGGAACCTTCTTGGAGTTTTTTTATTTTCTTCCCTTGGAAGATGCCTAACGCCCACTAGGCTTGAGGAACCTCCTTGAGAAAAATTTTTGCAATCCATATTTTTTTGAGAGCTAGCGACTGCTAGAGCTCGAGACTCTCCTTCACTGAGATCTCCATGACCCATACAAGAATATGAGCTAGCACTGCTAGGCTCATGTCACTTTGTATTTTCAATGGGAACATTTTGTTTCTTGTCATTTCCACCTTGGCTATCAACCTGTTACTTGGATTTCGATCCAAAATAACACATTCTCCTTTCTCAAAATACACTTTGTAGCCTTTCTATATCAACTAGCCTATGCTCATGAGGTTGTGTTTCAACCCAAGGACATAATAGACATTAGGAATGAACTTTTTTCTCCTTGTTTTGTCTTAATATTTATGGTCCCTTTTCCATTTACTAAAACTTTGTTGTCATTACCCGCTTTTTACCTCGGTAGATGATTCGTCCATGCGAGGAAACAATTCTTTTGAACTTGTCATGTAGTTACCTAACTAGAATCCAAAACCATACATCTTTTGTGCTCTCTTGAGCAACATGACAAGCAATAAACATAGAACTATTATTTGAACTTCCAGAATTACATTCTTTTGAAAAATTTGCACTTTGTTTGCTTAAATCATATTGTCTTTTTCTACATTCAGTAGCATAATGCCCATACTTTTGCAATAATGACATTGAATATTAGATTTGGCATACCTTTCTTCATGCATCTGGTTATGAAAATGACTGTGAGAGGAACCGCCTCTGCCTGCTTGAAAACTCACTTGAGCTAGATCTGGAGCTGTCTTGATCATTTGAATATGGAGTTCGACCTCCTCTTGCTTGAAATCTTCCTCTTCCTCTCCTGTTCACAGATTTTCCTCTACCTCTGCTAATTGAAACTTGGCTCTTAAAGGCATGCTCTAAAGAGGAATTTCTAGATTTGTTAAGTCTTTGTTCATGGGATAACAGAGATCCCATTAGCTCATCTACAAAGAGCTGAGTCAAATCCTTGGACTCTTCAATGGCAACAACAATGGAGTCAAACTTGGTTGGTAGACTCCTAAGGATTTTTTCTATAATCCTTGGTCTTCTAAGGTCTCTCCATGTGACCTGATCTGATTTACTACACCCATCACATGGGTAAAAAATGAATCAACACTATCAGATTCTTTCATCTGAATATTTTCAAAATCTCTCCTCAACATTTGAAGTTTGGCAAGTTTTACTTTGTTGGTGCCTTGATAGGCAGTTTCTAAAATATCTCATTGCTTAGACCTAGTGGTTGCGGCCACTCTAGAAAATATAGACATGTCCAGACCTTGCTGGATAAAAACTAAGGCTTTTGCATCCCTTTTTCTATTTTCTTTAAGCAGATCCTTGTCTTCCTATGACAAAGCATTATATGCAGCTTGATCTACTAGTTCAAGGAAGCCATTTTCGACAAGCTCCCAGGTATCTTAACTACAGAAAAGGGTTTTCATTCTAATAGCCCAATAATCATAGTTTTTGCCATTAAAAATGGGGATTTGGGGCTGTAAAAGACTACTGCTATTTCCAGCCATGGCAAAAACGAAATGCACAGATTTAAACAAGAAAAATCGGAAAAATTTAAAAGTTGAAAGCTGCGACCTGAGGGAAAACATGAGCAACACCTTCGTTGGTCTGAAATCGCGCGCCCAGATTTAAGATTTTTGCCCTATGAGGATTATCGATCCTACTTTGATACCAGATGTGGGATTAGGGATGCAAAAGATAAACAAAAATATGCAAAATAAGCAATTTCTATTATAATTTTGGCAAAACCTCGCTGCTCAATTCCTTCATTACAAAATGCATACAAATGCCTCAAATATATAGAGGTCTTTCAAAAAGATACCTTCATGAGCAAGCTAAGCATTAAATATTGTTAGGTGGGAGAGAAGATTTTACAATTAATTTGAAATATTCTCCAGATTTTCCTTGTTGACAAAATTTGTCAGTCTTAGTTAAAGTAGTTGAGATTACACACAAATCCCAACAAGAGGAGCACTAACATCCGCAGCTCATGGTTGGATAAGTTTAACACAACTAGGACAATTCTATAAATTAATTTCTTGCTCTTCCGAACACAATACTCTATGCATAAATAAATTCTTATACATGAGCAGAATTTAATAGATCTTGTAGATGAGAAGTCCTGTCAGACTGAACAAAATAGCATGAGGCCGACGCAATATGTTCAATGATCTTTCGGGACTATAAAACAAGCTTAAGAAACTTGAAAGCGCAGGTGCAAACAAATGTGAAAATATTTGACCAACGAGGGAAGATCCGTGAAGCACGCATAAAGGAAATAGTACAAGGCTCACAAACGCATGAGATGATGCAGGTCTTGCAAAGGCAACAACATTATGAATTGATGTTGGTGATTAGTGCAGTTTACAATGATCATATGGGACAACAAAAAGATTCAATACACTACTCCAATGCCACTCCACAAGCTCAAATGCTCATGCTTATGTAAAATGGTACCCAAAGTGATCTCCTACTTCTAAATCCTAAATTTTAAATAAAGGAAACTCGCAGAAGAACCATTATTCAGGACAAAAAAATAGTAAATCTGCCCCTTCACACTTACTACTCCACCGATACCAAATGAAGTCTGGTTTTAGATTTAACAAACAATAATTTGTACACACAATAATTCACTAAAGATAGGTTTTATGTCTCCTAAATACAAGGGTCTGTTAGGAAACCATGACTTTATAACAATGAATATGCAAAAAGTTGAATAACGAAATTACAATTTATAGAGATAGAGTATACAAAATACCACACATGCATGAGACGAACACCAGATTTACGTGGTAAAACCCTAAACTTTAAATAAAGGAAACTCGCAGAAGAACCATTATTGAGGACAAAAAAATAGTAAATCTGCCCCTTCACACTAACTACTCCACCGATACCAAATGAAGTCTGGTTTTAGATTTAACACACAATAAACAATAATTTGTACACACAATAATTCACTAAAGATAGGTTTACGTCTCCAAAATACAAGGAGTGCTGTTAGGAAACCATGCAGACTTTACAACAATGAATACACAGAAAGTTGAATAACGAAATTACAGTTTCTGAGACGAGTATACAAAATACCACACATGCGAAGGCGAACACTAGATTTACGTGGTAAAACCCCAGCTGAGTGCTTAGGGAAACATCCACGGTGCAAGATATCAAGCTTTTATTAACACAAGATGAACAAATCACATGCAAACTCATTATGAGCAACTTTAGATCTCCACAAAAATATATACACCTAATTGGTGAAGTACAGTAAGGATTCCTCCTAAAAATAGAGTGGAAAAGCGCCATTAGGATTTTCTTTCCTATAAATAGAATTTGGTTGAATTCGTCTTTCTAGAAACAAGGGATTGACTTCTTAATTTTTTTCTTTGGGGGCCCTACCCCCGAAACCTGCTAGGGGGCTCCATAACATGTCGTTGCCCCCCTGGACCCCCTATGACATGAGTGGGAGGGCAAGCCCCCACACCCCCTTTTTGGAAGTGAGGTACAAACCGCGCCACAAAGGATCCAAAATTTAACTTTGTTGGCACATATCTAACAATTGGTATCAACCTTATCATTTAAAACCACAAATCCCTACACAATCTCTCTCCTATTCTCTCTCACATCCATATCTTAAGAGTTGTCTCCATGTACAATTCACTCACACATATAATATAGTCTCACACTATAATGTCCCTTTCAAAATAAACCAATAATTTATGCAAATTCTCTGATTTTTTATCTTTGGGATCAATTGTAACTATCACAAGTATTCATTGACACATTCACAAACAATTGAAAAACATGAATCATCTAGTGGCATTTCTACAAACAGTTGATATACATAAACTATTGCTAGGCTCAAAACAAAATGAAAACTATGAAACCCTTACACATAGTATTGAACTAAGCCAAATTATCATTTACTGAATGTTGGACTGTAGTATTAGATATTCATATTAAATCTTTTATATCAAATGGACAGCAACGCTTCTGGAAACTCCTTATGCATATAATATTCAAAGATGTACAGTGGAAATATGTGGTTCATTTATTATACAAACTACCAAAAAAAACAACACAAATCACAAAATATGTAGTTGTGGTGGTACTGTAGCAATGGTACAGAAATACTGTAACAATGGTATGGAAATACTGTAACAACGGTATGGAAATACTGTAGCAACCGTACGGAATATAGTATTTGCACTATAACATGCAATGTCTCTTTCTAGGGATGAAACTAAAAATAAGGGTTATGGCTCAAACCCAAATGACGACAACTGATTTTCTTTACAGCCACCAGTCAATCACTTTAACCTTAGAGGAACAAACTGAAAATGGCATTAGCAACAAAGATAAGATAAGATAAATATATTAATGTTTGACAAATGACCACAAAAGTAGGTCAACGGGACTACAGAGTACACATGTGTCAATACAAAGCGGGAGAACCAAATGGTTCCCAAAAGAAGTACAATGCAAAAGAGGAGCGATACAAAGGAAGAAAAGCGGGAGAAGGCAGAACTAGAAAGAAGGAACAAACACGCCACAAACCCAAAACGGGGCGGGTGTGGAAATGCCCAAGAAGAAAAGAAAGAAAGAAGGCCCCAGGAGAGGCAATGAGGAATGCCTATCAGGGAGTGGTAAACCCAACTCTCCTAACATCTGAGGCCAACTGAAAGAAACTCTGGATAGAATGACGATCAGAAGAAGAGGCGGTGAGATGTCGAGGCTGATGATGTGTTGTTGTCTAAACAATGTGGTACACCGCAAGGACCTAGTGGATCTAGTTTGTCTCCTGGTGCTGGAACTAGTATGGTTGTGTCAATGAGATCTCGAGGAGCTGTGTATGGTCTCTTTGGTTTGTATTGATAAAGAGGATGATGCATAGCCGGTATGTAATATCCCCTTCTTGGTCGAAGACCCTTAGCCCATTCATTGTTTCCCGACGGCTAAGGGAGGAATAAAAGGGAAACTAAGTCATAGTAAATTAATCATAAAGTGCATCATAAAATATTATTATAAGCACTTTATTAATTTATTAATGAAAAAGTGAAAAAAAGGAAAAAAAAGTGACAAAATAATATTAGAAAAAGAAGTCATTTTATTTTATTTTATTTTCCCCAAGGAAAATGTGACCCATGTAGGAAGCGGGGAAAACGCTAAAGAAAATGTTAAACGAGGGAAAAGAAATGTGATTAGTGGTCTTGCGTGGCAAGAAGGCCAAGTTATGTTATAAAAACAGGTCAACTTGCAAGGGAAAATATCTCTTTTGTTTATGATAATTTTCAGATTTGTGGTGTAAGCTTGCATGCTTTCCATAAAAACTCCAAAGGACGAAAACCCTCTTTAAGATTAGAAAGAAGAATGAAAACTCTTCTTTCCTTTGAGAGGGAGCTCTATCCAGGAGTCTCTATTGATTTTCAAGGGTCTACTTCACATTTCCAACAATTATTGAAGGCTAAAATTGTAGATTTATATTGTTTCCAGCTAGGGTTTGAAGACACAAGTGTTGGGGCAGATTTCTACCTTCAAATTCAGCCAGATCTAGGGTTATCTACACCCCTATGAGTGGAGTTTGACACATTCTAGGGCACAATTGTCTGGATCTCATCACCAACATCTTTGTCATATTTTTAGAGGCCAAAATCAGCTGGTTTGCATTTTTGGGGCTGAGGAAACTCTATTTTCAGCTAAGTCTATAACTACCATTCTACAGATTTTATAAAATAATTTCAGCCTATTATTGATCCAAAATCTGGTATTTTTCTCATGTTTTTATCCTTATAAAAATTGCTGATCTGTTTGGGAAAGAGATTGAGTTGTTTTACCTCATATTTTATGAATTTTCACTCCTAGAGCAAGTCACACTTTTCAATAATAATTCAGATCTGCATTATAAAATTTTTGTATATCTTCTACAACTTGTTGTGTTGGTTGGGATTTGTGGATAATCCGTTTGGGGTTAGAAAATGTCCATTGGGGACATTACAGTGGTATAGAGTAGTGTATTCTCCCAGGTTGTGAAAGAGAAAATCATATCTGAAGACAAAAAAGGTGACCATGGAAGAGCATGATCAAAGAGCTCCTCCTTGAGATAAATTGAGTTACATACATGAGGTATTTACAAGGAGTCAAAGAGAGTTGCAACAGGTTATAATAGAATCTCAAAGGGAAATGCGTGATGCAGTGATAGGCTCAATCATGGACTGGCTAAGGTTCTACAAGGACACAACATATCTACAAATCAAGGAGCAACCAACAATGGTGAAGGAAGCTCAACTGGACCAGTCAAGACATCCACCAAGCCTCTATATTAGATAATTAGAGCCAAGTTTCTCCAAAGGGAGGAACAACCAGTTGAGGAGTAAATTCCAAGTTATGTTGATGACATGGAGGTATGGGGTAAAGAGTATGCATCACTTAGTTTAAGGTAAGAGCTATGTTGTCCTTCGAAGATTTTTGTGAGTTGAAAGATAGTAAAGGCACCAGGAAAAATAGAAGATCTCAACAGGAGAAAACCACCATGCAAAAATTTGAGAGGAAGCAGCCCATAGAGTATTCCACCATGCAAATTAAAGGAGAAGCTTCAAGGGAAAAAGGTATGACTTCTAATGAGCAAAATGTTTGTATTAGTGCGGAACGCAAAGAGGAACAAACATTACTTGTTGAATGCAAAATTGAAAAAGATGTTTCAGTCAAAAGGTACCTATCAATCTTCCAAAGAATAAATAATTGTTATATGGGATGGATGTACCAAACCGTCGTATTCATTGGCATGAAATTGTGAAGGGTGTTGATTCTTGTTGAACTTGTTTTTGTCTAAAATCATGAGTCACAATAGGGGTGATGTTGTTTTGGAGTTTCTAAATCAACAAAAAAGGTAAACATTTTGATGATCTTCTTTATAAGGAGGTTAGTAGTAGTAAGGATTTATTGCATCATCTTCATACTATGTTATTACAACAATTCTATCATGAGGATATTCAGCCTATTGTGGACAAGAATGCTAAGGATTTGGTACAATAAGGTCAAATTATCATGAAGATAGAGTGATGAAGATCTTGATGGTACTCCAAGGTATGAAAAGAATGATAACGTGTCAAATTTATTATTGCATATTAAACCATTTCAAATTTTCTTTCTTCATGAGAAGTATGATCGTACAAATTGTAATATGGAGCATGTGGATCCCTTGTTCCTAATTCATGATGGTGGGCATTACGAGAGCTACATAGTTTGGCTACGAGATCTCTCATTTGACAGGTATGGGATCTCGACTATTGGAGCACTACAACGTGTTTTATCTATTGCAGATGGCACATAGGCGTAAGAGTTGCAATTACTTGAGAACAAATTTGGGGAAGGGAGGATGGTAATATCCCCTTCTCGGTCGAAGACCCTTAGCCCATTCATTGTTTCCGAAGCGACTAAGGGAGGAATAAAAGGAAAACTAAGTCATAGTAAATTAATCATAAAGTGCATCATAAAATATTATTATAAGCACTTCCTTGATAATGGGGTTGGATTGAAAAGTAAAAGTAGTTCATAGATAAAATGGTGTCCCCCTCATAATTTCATCTAACTCAATTTTAATGGCACTTCCAAGGGCAATCCGGGAAGAGCCGGTGTTGGCGGTTTATTCAGAAACTCCAATGGGCAGCCTATTCTTGGTTTCACTGAAGCTTTGGGCATATGCTCAAATAATCTCGTTAAAGCTAAAGCTCTTTGACGAGGGCTCAAAATTGCTAGTGATAGACAATGGAACAATCTACTGGTGGAAGGAGACTCCTTACTAATTATAAATGCTGTCAAAAAGGAAAAGCTAACCATTGGAATCTACAACACATTGTAACAGATTGCTCTCAACTACTCAGGGATAGAAGTATATCTCATATTCCTAGGATGGCCAATAAGGCTGTTGACAAACTTGCAATTATGAGGGCTGAAATCAAAGATAATGTGAAGCTAAAGATTATTATTCCAAGTGAAGTATTGGATAAATTGGGGGACATAATTAAAATTGATGGGCTATCCTTGTCAACACATGTGGCTGACGCGAGAGTATCCCACCTCCCTCAACAATTATTAAATGAAGGGACATTGGTTTCATTCCCCACGAAAGGTTTTAATTGCAAAATCTACCAGACGTGTGTGGGAAGATTGCTACCGTTGGCAAAAAAGGCTATATAACCATGCAGGGTCCAAGCCATTTTCATTCCACAGCTCTGTCAAAACTATGGAAAGGGGAGGCAGCAATGACAAAATGGAGGGAAAATCTAGGGTCAGAAAGGGAAAAGCCACCGCCTGTAACACAGTTAAGGAGATGCAAGATAGTTTGATTCACAACTACAATATCGATGAGGTGCATTACTCTTTCCTTGGCCTCATCAACGACTTGAAGCTCAGGGAAACTTCTCAATGCGGGGCACTTGCTTGACAAAGGTACAAGGATTACGGCAAAAGAGGCTATGGAGTATTGGCAGCAGGTTCTCATAAATGGGGTTAAGGACCCCAAGCTCTTAAGGTGGATGACCACCAATCTATTAAGGGCCCAACTTTCTACCGTCTCGGCGATGCGCCACATTGAAGAGGTAGTCGAAGCCATGAACGACCCTGGCCAATCCAATCCACGACTGGATACCTTGAAAGTGGCTCAAATCATTGGGGTACAGACTGTCCTATTAGGCTTCAGCAATGCCTTTGCAATTCATGAGGATATGGAGCAGCTTCGCTTCGACGTTGGGCTTCGTCTGGACCAACTCTAGCAGCTTGTTAAAGACCTGGTTATAGAGAGCCTGCAGCAGGGGAAAAGGCTCAATGCCATCTATTCACTCTGCAGATCCTTGTGGAACAATTGAAGCATCCAACTTGGCCAACTCTCTGGTGGCCCTTATGGTGGAAGATGAAGCCAGGAATGTGGACACCGCTACAATCATGGTTATTAGTTCTTTGGAGGAGGATGACAAGTAGTTTTTGGTGATTTAGTATATATCTAGCTCTATACCTGCTGGCAGTACCATCTTTGATGGTTTCTTGTAAAGACTTAATTGTTCCTGTTTTATCGAGGCTTTTTCATATTATAATATAAATAATGAGGCCTTAAGCCTCTTTTTTTGACCGATCAAACAAAATATATATTATTATAAGCACTTTATTAATTTATTAATGACAAAGTGAAAAGAAAGAAAAGAATAGTGACGATAAAATTATAAAAAAGTCATTTTATTTTATTTTATTTTCCCTAAGGAAAATGCAACCCATGTAGGAAAAGGAAAAAAGCCAAAGAAAAAATTAAATGAGGGAAAAGAAATGTGATTGGTGGTCTTGGGTGGCAAAAAGGCCAAGTTATGTTATAAAAGCAAGCGAGTTGACTTGTAAGGGAAAACATCTCGTTTGTTTATTATAATTTTCAAATTTCATGCTTTCCATAAAAATTCCAAAGGACGAAAACCCTTTGAAGTTGGCTTTAGAGGACGAAAACCCTCTTTAAGCTTAGAAAGAAGAACAAAAACTCTTCTTTCTTTTGAGAGGGAGCTCTATCCAGGAGTTTCCATTGATTTTCAAGGGTCTACTTCAGATTTCCAGCAGTTATTGAAGGCTAAAGTTGCATATTTATATTGTTTCCAGCTAGGGTTTGAAGACACAAGTGTTGGGGCAGATTTTTGCCTTCATATTCAACTAGATCCAGGGTTATCTACACCCCTATGAGTGGAGTTTGACACATTCTAGGGCACGGTTGTCCCGGATCTCATCACCAACATCTTTGTCATATTTTTAGAGGCCAAAATCAGTTGGTTTGCATATTTTGGGGCTGAGGAAACTCCCTTTTCAGCTAAGTTTGTAACTACCAATTTGCATATTTTATAAAATAATTCCAGCCTATTATTGATCCAAAATATGGTATTTTTCTCATGCTTTTATCCTTATAAAAATTGTTGATCTGTTTGAGAAAGAGATTGAGTTGTTTTACCTCATATTTTATGAATTTTCACTCTTAGAGCAAGTTGCACTTTTCAATAATAATTCAGATTTGCATTATATATTTTTTTATATCTTCTACAACTTGTTGTGTTGGTTCAAATTTGTGGATGATCTGTTTGGGTTTAGAAAAATATCTATTGGGGACATTACATGGTATCAATTTGGTGCTTAGTGCCTCTCATTGATGGTAGTACGGTAAAAAAGGAATTGATCCATTTGGGTAGAATTTGGTCTGGAAGGGGTCTAAAGAGTGTGCTCATGAAGCCTCAAGGCCTCCAGCATGTAAAGAGTCCGGCACTTGGTTTCATACAAGAAGTCAAAAATAACACAGGTCCTCCTAACGAGGCGGTGAAACCTGCCCTTGATCTCGTGGTAAAGGGGGCAACGGAAGATGAAGTGTAAACAAACAACCATATCCAAGAACTCAATTGTGTCAACTTTTTTACAAGCTGCACACTGTTCTGAAAATTTCTTGGGCGTGTTCCTTAGGTTCACATTTTCTTTGAGCTGGAACAATTGTTTCCTTCTTTGTTCTTCAAGTTTGTTGCTTACCTCATTCTGAAATTTATTGGAACACTCCAATCTTTCTTGTTGTCCTCTTGAGCTCCTCCTCACTTGAGCAACATAGATTACATTTGCACCAATTTCCACCTCTTCAATGGGAAATGTAATGTCCCCTTTTCTAAAATAAAATAATTAATAATGTTTTAAGTTGGGCTCAGTCATTTCCAAATCTTGAGTAATTTAATAATATTATTAAAATAAAAGGTATTTTAAAATATAACTATATGTCGGCTAAAGGGATGAAAAGGAATGGATGTTATGGAATAAAGTGAAAACATAAAAAGGAGAAAAGTTTTAAAATATTAATATATTGTAAATGCTGAAGTGGCTGACCCAGGGTGAAGAAAGAAACTAGAGGGAAAAGGAAATAATTAAATCAAATTAATTCTCTAAATGGGGTGACCCCTTTTGGAGATTGTTCTAGAGGATTGTGCCATCATATGTGTATACAATGAAATCGCTTGGCTTGCTTGAGGATCATCTATTCCTTACAATAATTTTCATGAGGTTTTCGGGCTACCGCTCGTTCCTTTCCGTTTGAGGACGAAACCCTCTTGTGGGGATTGATTGAGGAGAAAAACCCTCCTTGTTCCATAATTGAAGGACGAAAACCCTTTAATCCCTGAAATTTCTCCATTCAAGGGTTTTGTTGGGCTTGATAAATTGATTCGGTAATTTCAGCAGGTTCTTGTGATAAAGGGCTATTAGGGCATTTTTGGGAGTTTTCAGCCCTCTCCTAGGGTCGTGACCCCTCTTGGACTGAAGTGTGTTAGCTTTTAGGGAACGACAACTCAAATTCTATTGATATTTGGGGTCTTCATATTTTTAGAGGCTTGTTGCACTTTCCGGACTTGTATTTGGGCTTTGGAATTGTAATGTCCCCTAAATGGGACATAATGAGAATTGCATTCATATTTCTTATAGTTCCCATTATGTCTTTGTTTGGGTCAATATTGGCTCAATGGATGATAAATTTTACTTAATGTAATAGCATAAAAATGGCGAGTTTGGCATGATGGCCTCTTATTTGGTTTGAAAATGGTGGAAGGACTTCTAATCCTTATGGGTCGGCCTTGATTGGAGATCCTACATAGAGGTTAATGAAGAAATAGAATTACTTGAAGGTCAGCCTATGCATTGGGCTTCTATTTTGATGTTGGTGCCACTTGAGGATATATAAAGACACGAAGGTTCATTTGAAAAGGGTTATGCATATTTATTTTGAAGATTGATATCTTGAGTTTGTGCATGGTGTGCCCTACTCTCCACTAAAGACGAAAACCTTTAGTGTGGCTCAACTTTGGGGACAAAACCTCCATTGTTGGAAGATTGAGGAACGAAAACTCCTCAAGCTTGAGGGGAATCCCATATGGGGGTTTCCAAAGTGCTTTAAAGTGGTTTATTGTTGGGTTTTCCCCTTCTTACCCTAAGTGACTTGCATGGGTGGAGGGTTTGGTATGTTCTAGGCTGATTTCACTATTTTGGTTTGATATTCTTGTCCGGCATAATTTATAACGCCATAATCTGAACTTTGGAGAATCTTGGTGAGGATTTGCTATTTTTCCTAGCCCTCGGTTTGGTACAATTGCTGTTGTCATAAATACTTAATTCCAATTGCAATTATCAGATATTTCTTCAATATTTGATGTATTTGTGATGCATAAATATTGATGTGGCTAGATAAATTATTTCGCGGCATTCTACATTGATTTTCATGGTGAAAAGTGGATTCAAATCTCATAGGCAGTTTGCTGCCCTAGGAGACTGCAGATTTTGTATTGATTGATCATTTCAAGATGTTTTCAGCTATTTTCAGTTGTTGTGTGTGCTTGAAGGTGTTTTCATATCAGATCAATTCATGATAGCCGGCAAACCCTTTTTCTTTGTTTTCAGCCCAAAAGGGACATTACAAGAATCATTATTTCCAACCATATTTGTGAATTGTAGTTGTTTCCCCATTCATAATTCGGTTGGTCCAAAACTACCGAAAAATGGCGGGATCTTGTCTTATAATTGTTTCAAGTCATAAATAAAATATTTTGAAGGGTTTCTCTATTTATTTCCAATTGTTTGTGTATGTGCGTTGCCATAAATTGATTTTAAAAAGTCGCTGCTAGGGTTTGAAAATTTATTTCAGTTCTCTATCATTGGGGTTTTTGTAAATTTCGTATCTTTCAAATTTGAGCCCAAAAGGGACATTACAATGGTATTAGAGCACTTGATCTTACTAGCCCATGATTCAGAAGGAGATGATAAAATAGCGGACATAATTTTTGATGATGCTAGGTTTGAGAGGTTTTCCCAAGGGCAAGAGAGATTGGCTAATATGATGGCACAACTAATCCATACCATGCAACATCCGAATGGTGAAGGAATCTCTTCAAGGGCAAACAATAAAATCCAACCACCAAGAACCGTGAGTGATTCTTCATCTAGGTCATTCCGACCTACTTTCCTTCCAAAAAAAGAAACTATTCCGATGAGGGAAACTCAACCCTCCATAGTGGATGACATTGTTGCTAGTACATTGAATATAGAGCCTTTCAAGTTGAGATCCGAGAAATAACTACATGTAATGTCCCATTCCTACCTCCACGGTCTAGCATTTGGTTTTCCGTCTTAGCCTTGGTCATACCCTGGTTTTTCGTGTTACTGACTTTCTTCTAATTTCCTTTCCTCTTTCTTCTTTCTCTTATTTTCTCCAACAAAGTAATTGAGAAATCAATTAAATTATAAAACTTAAGTGATTGGTTTAAAAGTCATTACTTGAAGAAGTCAATTACTTGGAAATAGGTGGCAAACATGCAAAATAGAAGGTTCTATTTTCAGTTAAAAATTATGCATGTCATGCAAAGAGGAATTCCAGGAGGAAGATTGTCACTACTACCCTTTTCTATAGCTTCTGCATGCGGGAATTCATTAAAAGCTTCATATTTGTAATTTCCCTCTATACACTATAAATAGAGGAAGAACCTACGAGGTTAAAGGATCGGAATTTGTAATCAGCATTCTTGTGTTCCGGACTGAAGTGAAACCCCGATAGCTTTCTGCAAGCAGAGGAATAGAGAAGAGATTTCCGGAGAACTTTGTGTCAACGGTGCATTCGTCTCTTATTTCTTTTTAGATCTATGCATAAACTTTGTGTTGTCTTAGATCTAGATCTGAAACTTTCCCTTGCTTCAAATTCTGCATTTTAAGATCTATTTGTTTCGTTTATGTGCATGTGATCGACTCATCAACTATTGGTTAGGTTGCACATTTTCTTTCCTTTCTTCTCGCATTTAATTATTTCCCTTCCCAACACATTTTGCTCACACAGTTGTTTACTTGTTGCAAAACTGTCTAGCTATGGTTCATGAGCTACATAGTTAAAGTAATACCAACAAATAGATATTAGCAAAAAAATTGACAAAATCTTACATGGGAGCCTCGCCGATAAATGAGGGAGATTTATCTCATGACCGCCTAGGTTTTCAAATGTGCAGAAAATCTAGCTAACAAACATCTTGACATGGTGATGGGAGTTTTAGAACAACAGTCCTTATTTGCAAAGAAATCCAAATGTGAATTTGGTTTGAGCGAAATTTTGTACCTAGGATATATCATAAACTCTCAAGGGGTACATGTGGATCAATGAAAGATACAAGCCATACTTGATTGGCCTCCCCCATCTCCATTTCACAACTTAAAGGGTTCCTTGGGTTATGCAGCTACTATAGAAGGTTTGTGAAGGGTTTTCTCATCTTGCAGCCCCTCTAACTGATTTAACTAAAAAGGGTGCATTCAGCTGGTCACCTTTAGCTCAAAGAACATTTGATAAACTCAAGGAGGTCATGTGCTCATGCCAAGTACTTGTTGTACCTGATTTTTCTCTCCCATTTGTGGTGGAATGTGATGCATCCGGTGAAGGAATAGGGGCTGTCCTAATGCAAAATCAGTGTCCTATTGCATTTGAAAGTAGGAAACTCAAGAAACATGAGTTGAATCTTCACATTTATGATAAGGAGATGCTGGCCATTATGCATGCCTTGGTCAAATTTAGGCAATATCTTGTTTGTGGGAAGTTTATAGTGAAGACCGATCATAATAGTTTGAGGTTCTTCCTTCAACAAAAGAACCTAAACGAAAGGCAACAAAAGTGGGTCAGCAAGATACAAGCTTTTGATTTTGACATCGAATATGTCAAAGGGAAAAACAATGCAATAACAGATGCCTTGTCACGAAAACCAACTTTTCATGTGAATCAAGAGGGAGCACAAGAGGGAAACATACATGAAGGAGCCAAGGTTTTGGAGCAGCTGAGTTCATCATTGCTTGAGGACAAACAATCTTGGGAAGGGGGGACTGTCATGTCCCTTTCGGAGACTGACTTTGACGACCTTAACCCATTCTCTCCCTGTGGGTCTAAGGAGGAAAGCAAGGGGAAGATCTGAATTACATTTTTATTGTTGTTTAGGTAGTTGTTTTCATTTATTATCATGTATCCTATTGAGAAGCCTAGCACTCCAATAGAGGAACTTAAGTAGTTAGGTAATAAAGGTATTATGAGCATGTAGGCTCCAAATACCATTTGAATATTTAAAAGCACTTACCTTAAGGGGTTGGCCATCACTTTTATGTTGTTAATCCCTCCTTGTGGCTATTTAAGGAGGTTGTTTGGGCATTATAGAATCATGCTTTTGGTGATTATTCATATTTTGGTGAAGGTTGGCTAGTGTAGCCCTTTTACTATCTCTTTTAAGGACAAAACCCCTTGAATCAAGACCTTGTCCAATGATGAAAACTTTAGGTTAGGGACTTGTGGAGGACGAAAACCCTTCATGAGCTTTTGTGTATGCAACCTGATGTGAAAGGCAAATAAAGTATCATTTTCTTGCATGGTTGGTCTCTTTAGTTGAATAATCTAGTTGTTTGGATGGGAGCGACCTACTTGGGGGTGAATAATTGGTATGTGTGATGTTCATTTGGAAAATCTGAAATTACTATCTTGTTCTCCATATTTTATAAGGCCAAGATCTTGAGTTTGGTGAATTTTGGAGGTGTTATGCTATTTTTCTAAGCTTGATGATGTTCGCTGGTCAAGGGTTCCGTAATTAATTATTTTCACACTCAATTATGATTTTAACAATTGATTGTGTTTTCTAAGGATTTTCTACTAATTTTGGCATAAGATTTGAAGAATTTTAGCAAGGTTTGACCCACCTTTGAGGGGTTTAACTCCTCTAGGGAAGTCGCTGCCCTAGGAAGGGTTTAAATTGCAGATTTGTAGGATTATAACAGCAGTTCCATAATCTGATTTGTGAACTTTTGGTCATTTCCTTAGTCCCCTAAAAGGGACAATACATAACCAAATATGAGGCCTTCATGCCCAACTCAACATTAAAAGTATTTAAAAATAGTTTTACGTAATTGCATCAAGTATAATTCATCATCCATTTAGCCAATATTGACTCAAACAAAGACATAATGGGAACTAGAAGAAATATGAATGTAATTCTCATTATGTCTGATTTAGGGGACATTACAGTCCTCACCACTCAAAATTGTTTTTCCTCGAGCAATTGCAAGTGCCCGGATCCCAAATAAATCTCAACTTCTCCTTTGGCTTCCTGTTTGTACCTACATATGAAACAAATTCATTAAAGAAAACCAAGGGTTTCAACATCCTTGCTTCCTCATATCTCATGGACATGATGGGAAATATTCTTTCTTTTATTTTAACAATTTTGTAAACTCCCCCCAAGGGATGAATTCTCATATTTTCCTTCTGGCTGTACCAAACACAGTTGTACCCATGCATTTCTCTTTTGGAAATCATGATGTTAGGGGCTGGAAACCTTATTACAGCTGATAGCAACATGAAGAAGGGGCTGGAAATGTTTATGACAGTCACATAGAAGCTTGGGACAGCACGCTTGAATACCCAAAATTCTGTATTCTTACTACTTCGATTCATACCAACAACTTCCAGCTGAGATACAATATCTGGAACTATTAGATAGCACACAAAATTTGTGAACTCGGCCTCTTCTCTTAGTGGCGTACTTCAAGAGTATGCTTATCATTTTTCCCTTTTGACGCATCATAAATTCCTTCTATGACCGATATATGTACAACTGCAAATTCATCACAATTGCTTCCCTTTTTCCACATTTCTTCCAGTTCTTTCATGGATCCAAGGATTAGCAATACATAGATAAAAAAAATAAGAATTACAATTCTTACCTTGACGACCCAAACATAACAAATACATGGCATAAAATGATGCAAACAATCTCCTCTATAAAGACGAGCATATTGCTTGTGTTCCCCATAAGGTTCACTTGATCTTTCCCTCATCCCGGCACTCATAATGATAAAATTATCAGCAGCACTGATCTTGAAATCAGAAGTTTCTCGTTTTGCAATACTCGCAAAACACCCATATCCCATATGCAGAAACAAACTTGAAATTGAATCAAATATGTGCTTCTCACCTCATCATTCCTTGGTGTATGAGATGCATGAATATATCCATACAGCAGTGATATAGGAGCTGGAAATGATCCTATATTAATTGCCAACAATGCTATAAACTGAAAACCAACACTTCCCATGACTGAATCCACCTGTATGCTTACAAATGTGCCACTGTGCAAGCTGGAAGTGCGTATGACAGCAGTGTTATGATCAAAATTAATGAAGCCATTATGTAAAAACATATCATCCTTGGTTTCTCCTTTACATACCCGAAAATAATAGATCTCTGTGCAATGCAATTCCAACAAAACCATGCTATGTTGAATCCAAACATTATGATCAACAACAAGATGATTTTTACTATGCTTACCATCTTTTCATATCAAACACCTTGTTGCCCTTGCAATGATGAATGAGGTGAGAAGGGACCAATCCCTGATGGTTGAAAATGCTTTGGAAATTTGGAAACTATCTCCTCTCATGGCTGTCCTCTTATTGATGACAACAAACATATTGTAGGGAAAACTGAAATAGTTGATAACAGCAAGCTCAAAATCCCAAAAATCAATTTTTGCAACCTTCACAATCATACCTTCTTGGCTATGGGCAACAAGATTGAACCCCATTGGTTCAAGTCTCAACATAGAGCACATAAATTCGACTTCTATCTTTGGAATATTTCCTCCAGGATCATGTGCAAGCCTTAAAATCTGAAGATACTCAAGAAGAGATGGCTATCTAGAAATAGTGATTTGCTTACCATGAGTTGTCCCCTCATCTTCAAAATCACATCATGTTGGCTATAGCAATGGGTGGAATTCCTTTTGTCATGCCAATATTTTCCTTATGTTCTTCAAGGACCAATTATGAATTCTTTCCTTCCCATTGGTATGAGATGACGAAGGAACTAGCAAGAGTAGCTTCAATGTTAGAAACTCTATTCTTCAAAATATTACCAAGATCCCATAGCCTTAGGCACACACAAATCTGAATTTGCATCAAGAGGTCTACATGCCTTATGTTGCAGGTTACATCCGTCATTCTAGCATGCTTTCCATAATGACTCATATCTTGATATGACATAAATGGAAGCAACAAATCTGAAGTACACCCATACCTTGGACTGAAATTAGGGAGTTTCCCCTCTTGACACAAATCTGAAAATGCTTGAGTATGGAGCATTGAATATGGAGAATGATCATCATACCTTTGGCTGCCATGAAAATCCAACTTATAGGGAATGCTTGGAAGACCCTCTTCCCATTTGATTTCCTTCATCTTCCCGCCATTGTTAGAATAGCCCTCATGATGACCAAAGCAATGTAGTAACCTAGTGTGATGCAAAATACTCATGCTATGATCATAAAATAAATCAAGTGGCTTACCCTCAGCTGCTGTTTTGGAATTTACAGCAAGCTGAAAATCCACACGAGTGTCCAGTGAGGTTCCTTCCTCATCAACCTTCTGCTGATCTGATTTTTCCTCTTCAATTAGGGGCTGATCTGTTTTGTCTTCATGCTCCAAAATGACAATTGGATTACCTTCTTCCAATGCATCCTCTTTGCCCTTATGCAAATCTGATTTCTTTTCAACATTTAGCCACACGTACCCATTAGAAACCAATGAAACATCATTAAATATTAAGGAACTTTTACCTTGGGACTCATGCTTCAGACTTTCATCACACCTTGGTGCCTTCACACTGCTGTTCTGAAAATCAGTCAAGAGCTCTACTTTGGCAATGGTGATGGGGGCTTCTAGGGCTTCAATGGGTTGTTCCCTCTCAATGCCCAACAACTTCGGTTGTTCTTCTTTCTTCTTCTTTGGCTCAAGCTCCACGATTTTCCCTTCTTCAACTTGCACCGTGGGTTCCTCTATGGGTTGTTTCTTCTCCATTACTTGCAGCCCTAGTTTTTCTTCTTGTGTAGCTTGTGACCTAGGCTTGGGCCTTGATCTTCCCTTGCTTACTCCCATGAACTCAGAAAATGACATGGCATCACGAATCTTTTCGGAAGGGCCTTATATTCCTCATACCATGTAGCAATGTTGTCCACTTTGGATGGTTGAGTATTATTGTCTTCTTTTAAAGAGATCTTTCCACCATTTGGATTTTGAAGGGTATGGATCAACTAAGCCATTATATTGGCCAATATTTCATTCCTTAGGGTGGTGTCTCGCAGATTTCACCTGAAACTGGGACCACCCATTAAAAAAATTGTTCTTTTAAAATAACGGGTCTTTTTGTGTTTTTATTGCCAAAAGATGTCTGTATTACGTTAGGATATTCCAAGTGAATCATATGAGCCAATTTCAACAAATACCCAGATACCCAAACTCGTTTTATCCCTCCGCCAAGTTTTGTCTGTGGAAAATTTTTATTTAATTATTTATTGAATAAATAATGCCCGTTTCAAGTAAATTGTGCTCGGTTGAATCATGTTGCGTTTTGCATGCCAAGTATTCAATCGTCTCATTAGGTTTTCACCGGGAATGAATTCAAGGCATTATCGCAACTTTTGGCGGGGTTTTTCGCTTTTATTTATTTCTTTTGTGGTTTTCTCCTCAGTTTCTCTCTGAAATTCCCCTAGGCCAATTCCTTCGCCAAGTATAGTCTGTTTAATAGCCTAAAGCATCTAGAGATCATCTTCGACCCAAAGCACCAGAAGGAATCAGCCTCAAAATGCAAACTTTTGACCAAAAAAGATGAAGTCATGCACAAAAAGCCTCTCCCAGGCAAGTCGCATTTTCTGGAATTAATGAGTGTAAGTTGTGATGGGATTTTTAGTAGTGAGGCAGGCGGGAATTTCTTACCTGCCTTACAAGGTACTTTTTCCCATAAAGTCAAAGTCACTTAAGCTGCGATGGGAAAATTAGAGGCGGGCAAGCGGAAATTTCTTACCTGCCTTGCAGGGTACTTATTCCCATGAAATCAAAGTCACTTAAGCTGCGATCGGAAAATTAGAGGTGGCAGGCAAGCGGGAATTTCTTACCGCTTGCAGTACTTTTCCCATGAAGTCAAAGCCCAAGTTGCGAATGGGAATATTAGAAGTGGCAGGTAGGTGGGAATTTCTTACCTACCTTGCAGGGTAAAAATTCTCATTATAAAAGAAAATCACTTAAAGCACCATCGGGAATTTCTTACCTGCCTTGCAGGTAAAAATTCTCATTATGAAAGTCAAACAACTTAAGTGAAAGAGGGATTTTGGAGCTGCAGTGCAGGGTAGAAATTCCCATCAAAGTTGACTTCCTATTTTTGGAAATTACCCTTGCTAAAAAATGCGACCCACCTTGGGTGAATAACAATGCAATTAATAATATTTATTAATGGTTTATTCACCCAATTTTGGTGCCATAAATAGAAGGAAAGTCAATGCAAGTGGAAAAACTAAGGAGAAGTCAATGATGCATGCTAAAAATAAATAAAATAATTTATTTAAAAGCAATCGACAACATGCATAATTGGGCACCCAATTTGGGTGAATAAACATGATTGTTTATTAATTAAATTGCCAAAAATAGGAAGGGAAATTATTAGAAATAGAATGTTGAGGGTTATATAAGCATGGGCTGCCATAATGAAGAAGCAATTAATTATTTTTGCTAAGGATTGTAGGCCGAGATAGGTTTTGGTGCCAAAAGGAGGATTTTGCATTAAAGTTTATTTTCCACTGTCGGGAAGCTTCCAGTTTTGGCACCTAGGGTTGGAATAGCCTAATTTTGGTCATTCTGAGCATCTGCATGTTGGTATATGTGCCCAAGTGAATTAAATAATATTTTTGTTTGCTTTGCATGTAAACAAAACCTCAAATTTTAGGGCAGCAGGCTTTATATGTAGATTTTGGTGATAAAAATCAAGTATTCATGCCATGGACTCCATCTTTGTCTGAATAAATTGCAGGTATTCATCACAGGTGCTCAAATCAATGTCAAGTACATTGAATATATCTTCCAAATCAGAAGAAATTGTCAGATCTGCACAAATTGATCCAATTGCAAGGGATTCCGATAGAATTAAAAGAAAAAGAGCTCAGACAAAGATTGTTCCAGCCATGTTGAAGCATGATGAAAGAGAAAGATCAGCAGAATCATGCATAGCTTCAGATTTGCTAAAGTCAATGATACAAACATAGGCCCTGAACTTATCACCAATTTAATTGACAGATCCAGATCTCATAATTGCAAAGGTTTTTGGCAAAAATTCATCCTCTTGTTTCTAACGCAGCCCGTGTAGAAGTCAGTGCATAGAAAATTCCTTCAAAGGTCTTGTGCATTTGTTCCCAATCTTCCAGTTGAAGCCTTCATTGAATTTACTCGTATTTGCATTCACCTAGAGTGCTTTCCAAAATTTAAAATTGCTCATCTGCAATTAAAAAAAACGATGAATTTTGTCTCGAATTATTTACGGCAAACATTGCATTGGCATGCATGATCTTGAAGAAGAATTGCAAAAGCTTCAAGGATAGAAGGAAGACAAGTCAAAGGCAATACTGCAAGCAAAAATCACGGTCATGCATAGCTTCCAGATCCGGTTTGGTGAGAATCAAAGGCAAAAGAATCAATCAGACGCATGCAGAAAAGAAGAACAAGATCTGGGAGGGTTGTAACTTTCTTCTTATTTTTTTCCTCCTTTTATTTTCTCCGACAAAGTAATTGAGCAATCAATTAAATTATAAAACTTAAGTGATTGGTTTAAAAGTCGTTACTTGAAGAAGTCAATTACTTGGAAATAGGTGGCAAACATGCAAAATAGAAGGTTTTATTTTTCAGTTATAAATCATGCATGTCATGCAAAGAGGAATTCCAGGAGGAAGATTGCCAGTTGTTTCCCTTTTCATAGCTTCCGCATGCGGGAATTCATTTAAAGCTTCCTATTTGTAATTGCCCTTTATACACTATAAATAGAGGAAGAACCTACGGGTTAATGATCAGAATTTGTAATCAACATTCTTGTGTTCCAGACTTTGAGCTGAAACCCCTAATTTCTGCAAGCAGAGGAATAAAGAAGAGATTTCCGGAGAACTTTGTGTCAATGGTGCATTTTGCTTCTTATTTCTTTCTAGATCTATTCATAAACTTTGTGTTATTATAGATCTAGATCTAAAAGTTTCCTTTGCTTTGAATTCTCTGTTCTATTTGTTTTAATCTATGTGCATACAATCAACTCTGTAAATTATTGCTTGGGTTGCACATCCTCTCTACTTTCTCTTGTTTCCTATTATTTTCCTCTTCTACGGATTTTTCCTCTCTTTTACAGTTGTTTACTTGCTGCAGAACTATCTAGCTATGATTCATGAGCTAAATAGTTAAATAAATACCAACAAAAGATATTAGGACATATAACTGACAAAATCTTACACGGGAGCCTCACCGGTAAATGAGGGAGATTTATCTTATGATTGCCTAGGTTTTTCGGTTATGCGAGAAAATCTAGCCAACATAGGGAAAGCTTTTGAGCTTAGCATCACCAAAATTTCTATCCATCATTTCATCTTCTTGCAAGAAAACCATCAAGCTAGGAAGATCGAAGCTCGATACTATTGTAATGTCCCTTTTAGGGCTGAAAAATGGAAAAAGGGGTTTACCGGCTATCCACAATAGATCTGATCTGAAAACACCCTCAAGCACACACAACAAACTGAAAATAGCTAAGAATATCTTAGAATGATTAACCAATACAAAAGTTGCAGTCTCCTAGGGCAATGAATTGCCTATGAGATTCAAATCCACTTTTCACTATGCAAATCAATGTAGAATGCCACAAAATAATTTATCTAGCCACGACAATATTTATACATCACAAATACATCAAAATATTGAAGAAATATTTGATCATCACAACTGGAATTAAATATTTATAACAGCAGCAGTCCAACCAAACCGAGGGCTAGGAAAAATAGTAAATTCTCACCAAAATTCTTCAAAGTTCAGATTACTGACCTTATAAATTATGCCAAACAAGAATATCAAACCAAAGTAGTGAAATCAGCCCTACAACATACCAAACCCTCCACCCATGCAAGTCAGCCTAGGGTAAGAAGGGGAAAAACCAAGCAATAAACCACCTTGAAGTACTTTGGAAACCCCCGTATGGGATTCCCCTCAAGCTTGAGGAGTGTTCGTTCCTCAATCTTCCAACAATGGAGGTTTTCGTCCCCAAAGTTGAGCCACACTAAAGGTTTTCGTCTTTAGTGGAGAGTAGGGCACATTGTGCACAAACCCAAGATATCAATTCTTAAATTAAACATGCATAACCTTTCAAATGAACCTTCATGTCCTTATATATCCTCAAGTGGTGCCAACATCAAAATAGAAGCCCAATGCATAGGCCAACCTTTAAGTAATTCTATTTCTTCATTAACCTCTATGTAGGCTCTCCAATCAAGGCCGACCCATAAGGATTAGAAGTCTTTGAACCAAATAAGAGGCCTTCATGCCCAACTCAGCATTAAAAGTATTTAAAAATACTTTTACGCCATTACATCAAGTAGAATTCATCATCCATTGAGCCAATATTGACTCAAACAAAGACATAATGAGAACTAGAAGAAATACGAATGCAATTCTCATTATGTCCCATTTAGGGATATTACAACTCGGATGATTTATGACTGCTGCAACTTCAGTCCTACCTATGTACAATTTGATTTGCACTATTTTATGGGGACATCGGTCAATGCAATACAATTGTAAGGCTTTGCCAAAATTCCAAGAAATTATCATGATGCTCAATGGGAAACTCCCCACTCTTCAATTTATAGTTGTAACAGAGTGGTGTAGCATAAGCATGGTGGTAAGATCATAGGGCATCCTTTGGCCTTAGAAGAGAATGAGGACATCCGCAAGCTTTGGGACGAGTGCACCCTTAGTCTACAAATCAAAGAGGAGTTTCAGTTTTGTAGTTGTTACATGTTACTAGACTTGGGATTCTTAGCCCTGGGACTACTATTAGTATTCATGAACAGTTGCAAGTTCATGGAGTTTTAGAAGATTTTATCTGTGCATGATGTGGGTAGAAGCTAGACTGCACCGAAACGTTCTCCCCCTTTCGTACCAGCCCTGAACCGTTTCGGGTAGGGGTGCGGGTACAGAAACGCTGTGGGTACATTTTGGGTACGTACCTATAGGTCCAAAGTACGGTTCGGGTACAGAAAACCATACCTGGGGCTCGTGGGTACGTACACACAGCATAAACATGGCCAAATACATTTTTTTTGCATGTAGCTTAAAAAATAAAAAATTAAACATTTTAACTTAAAAATAAAGCAACCTAAACTTAACCTAACCCTAAAAGACCCCCCAAACACCTATTTATACACCCAATCCCTCTACTTTATTCACACACTCATTGTTTGCTATTTTGCTAATTTTGAGCTTGAAGGAGAGAAAGAGAGGTTGAAGGAGAAAGAGAGAGCTTGGAGGAGAGAAAGAGAGCTTGAAGGAAAGAGGGAGTGGTGTTCCCGATTTCACCCTGAAATTTGAGACTACCCCATGTTAAAAAATTTCGTTCTTTTAAAATAATGGGTCGTTTCGTGTTTTAATTGTCGAAAGTGTTTGTATTGTGTCAAGATAATCCCAAAGAGCCATATAAAACATTTTCGCCAAATAACCAGATGCCCAAAATTGTTTTATTCTGTCATTGGGTTTACTGCGGGAAATTTGTATTTAATTATTTCAAGCCCCGTTTGAGGCAATTTGTGCTTCGATTTAGCCCTGTTGTGATCGTACATGTCATTATTCCCATATACCAAGAGGGTTTTATCCGGGAATGGATCCGGGCTTTATTTGTGACTTCTGGAAACGTTTTGTGTTTTTGGTGTTTTCTCGTTTCGTTTTCTGTGAAATTTCTCTGGATCAATTCCTTTGCCGGTTTGGCCTGATTCTTGGCCTGGAGTATCTGGAGATCACCTATGCACATTGTGCCAGAAAGAATTCGCCATCGGAGGTCTAGTTCTCTCGGAAAAGACGAAGTCGTGCACCAAAAAGCTTCTTTTGGGTAGGCCGCATTTTTGGAAAAAGAGGGTTTGAAGTGAATCATGGGATTTTTGTACCTGCCCAAAGCAGGGTACTTTTTCCCATGGAAGCAACGCCACTTAAGTCACAATGGGAAAATCAAAGGCAAGCAGGCAAAGCGGCGGGAATTTCTTACCTGCCTTGCAGGGTAAAAATTCCATTGTAAAATAAAAGAAAAATCACTTAAAGCGGTGATGGGATTTTATTACACGCCTGCAGGTAAATAATCCCATTATGAAAGTCAAACAAACTTAAGTGAATCATAGGATTTTCGGAGCTTCCTTGCGAGTAAATAATCCCATTGTCAATTGACTTTTAAAAATAGAAATTATGCATGCCAAAAGTGCGACCCCTTTAGGGAAAGAAGGACAGCCTTTAATGCAATTAATTAATTAATTTTTTCTCAATTTTAGCGCTGAGTGCTTGTGGAAAGGTCAACGAAGGAAAGTGGACAAAGGAAGTCGAATTAGAAGTTCTAAAATTAAATAAATATTATTTATTTAATGCAACCCCTTCATGTCAAAAGTGCGCCCCCAATTGGGAGAGGAATATTTTTTTAAGTATTAATTGATTTAATTAATTCCTATTTTCGGTGGCTAAGGTCAAAGCATCTTTGTGAGGCTTGAGTTAAGCTGGAAGAGAGCTAAAATTAAATAAATTTAATTTATTTACTAGCAGCCATGAACATGCATAAAATAGCGCCCCATTTGAAGAGTGAAGCTTATTAAATAATTAATTAATTGTCAGGAATAGGAGAGACATTAATTAATTATAGAATTATGAGGATTATATAAGCAGGGGCTGCCATAAGGATGAATTAATTAATTCAAAAGCAGAGAAGTGCAGCCGTGCGCCCCATTTGAAGAGGATTTTTGCTCAGAAGGTGTAATTAATGCTGGAAGCTTCCAATTTTGGCGCATAGGTTGAAGGAGGTTGATTTATGTCTAGATAATTGTTTGCATAAGTGATACAGGTGCTCAAGTGAAGTTGGTAAAATTCATGTTTGCTTTGCATGCAAATAAAGCATCAAATTTTGGGGCAGCAGGCTTGATATATGCAAATTTTTATGATTAAAATCCACTGTTCATGTTCCGGTTGCCATCTTTGTCTGAATTAATTGCTAGGAATTCATCACAGTGCTTTTATAAGAGAAAGGGAGCTTAAATCAATGTCCAATACATTGAACATATCCTCCGAATCTGAAGAATTATCCAGATCTGCACCGGTTGTGAAGAATTCCGGCCGAATAAAGAGGAAAAGAATTGTTCAGACAAAAATTGCTCCAACTATGGCAAAGTGGGATGAACGAGAAAGCTTAGCGGAATCATGCATTACTTCCAGATTTGCTGACATCAAGACACAAATCCAAGCCCAGATCCAAATCCAGATTCAGATCCAGATCTCATAATTGCAAAAGCTTCCGACAAAAATTCATCCTCTTGTTTCTGACGTAGCCCATGTAGAAGTCAGTGCGTGGAAAATTCCTTCCAGGATCTTGTGCATGTGCTCCCAATCTTCCAATTGAAGCCTTCATTGAAGTTGCATTCACCGAAGTGCTTTCCAGAATTTTTAATTGCTCATATGCAATTAAAAATAAAAAGATGAGTTATTTATGGCAAACATTGCCTTTGATGCATGTACGGAGAAGAAGCTGCAAAAGATTCAAGGATAAAAGGGAGGGAAGACAAGGCGAAAGAAAAATTCCAGATCCAGCCGCTTCCAGATCCAGTATGGTGAGAATCAAGGGCAAAAGAATCAGCTGCATGCAGAATATGAAAAAGGACAAGACTGTAACTTTCCTCTTTCTTCTTCTTTCTCTTATTTCCTCCAACAAAATAATTGAGCAATCAATTAAATTATAAAACTTAAGTGATTGGTTTAAAAGCCATTACTTGAAGAAGTCAACTACTTGGAGATAGGTGGCAGACGTGCGAAATAGAAGGTTCTATTTTCAGTTGCAAATCATGCATGTCATGCAAAGAGGAATTCCAGGAGGGAGATTGCCAATTGTTTTCTTTCCGACTTCCACATGTGCCAATTCACTCAAAGCTTCCTACTTGTAATTGCCTCTCTAAATGCTATAAGTAGAGGAGGAACCTACAGGTTAAAAGATCAGAATTTGTAAGCAGCATTCTTGTGTTCCAGACTTTGTGCTGAAACCCTTGATAGCCACTTGAAGAAAAGGAATATAAAGGAGCAGATTTCCGGAGAACTTTGTGTCACGGTGCATTGTGTTTCTAGCTTTTTATCTTAAATCTTCTAATAAACTTTGTGTTATTTTAGATCTAGATCTGAAGTTGCCTTTGCTTATAATTATGTGTGTTGATATCTATTGGTTTCTTCTATGTGCATGCAATCAACTCTGTTATCTATTGATTGGGATGCACATCTTCCCCATTTCTTCCCTGTGTTTATATAATTCCCTTCTTCTATAAATATTTCCTTTCTTAAAAGCAACTGCTTACTTGCTGCAGAACTATACAACTATGGTTCATGAGCTAAATAGTTAAAGTAAAACCCCCATATAGATACTAGCATATTTTTATTGACAAATCTGACACGGGAGCCTCACCGGTAAATGAGGGAGATTTATCTCATGACTGCCTAGGTTTTCAACTATGCAGAAAATCTAGCCAACAGGAGGGAGAGAGCTTGAAGGAGAAAGAGAGGAGAAGGATCAACTACAAGTCTACAAACAACAAGGAGGATTTTTTCAGGTATTTTTCATGCATTCAGACATTCTTTTTTTTTTAATCTTTTGATCAATGTTTTGTATGTGATCAATGATCAATGATCATGAATGATGTGTTTCAAACACATCATTCATGATTCATGATCTATTTTGTTTTTAATATTTATTTATTTTACGTTTTTAAAATATTAATTAATTTGTTCGTATTTAAAGTTTAATATTGAAGTTCTATTTAATTAAATGTCTACCCTCTGTGTATGCTCTCACCTCGCACCATTTATGGCGAACTTGGTGATCAAAATCAGAGATTGACATGTAGGGCTAACTGTTTAATTTTTTTAATTAGTTATGTATTCTTTTTTTTTTATTTTAAAGTTTTAAATTGAATTCGTTATAAATTTAAACGTTTACCCTTTGTGTATGCTCTCACCTTGCACCATTTATGGCGAACTTGGTGATCAGAATCAAAGATTGACGTGTAGGCCCTAGGGTTTAACTGGTTTTTTTAATTAGTAATGTGTTCGTTTATGGGTTTTTTTATTTTAAAGTTTTAAATTGAATTCATTAAAAATTTAAACTTTTGCGGTTGAACTACACAAACAAGGAATTCACACAAACCCCAAGTGAAGTAAACTCAGATTTTTATACCAGCCAACTGAAATTAGGAACAGCAGTGAACAACAGTCTGATTTTTAGGACAGCAGCTTGCAAAGAGTGAAAATTCAACCAAATATCATCATAGAAACCATCCACAACATAAATAAACACTTTAAGAATATTTTAGGTCACTTTTCACCATGAAACTCAACCAAATACTCAGCTGGAAAATTATTTATAACAGTAGAAGTACAACCAATAGAAGTGACCAAAAATGAGGTCTCCAAACCCCAACAATGGAAAAATATGGAAGATATCAGCCTTATAAATTATGATAAATCTGAATATCAAATAATAATGATGTTCCGTGCCTAGAAGACACCTCAAATACTCTTTAACCCTAGTCGTTTCCCTAGAGAGGGGATCTAAACAATGCCAAAAACCCTTGAAATGACTCTTTGATGCCCTAGTTGCAAACCAGCAAGATGGTCTTCAATAATTGCCTTCACACCACCAACTTGGAAAGTTTTCGTTCTCCAATATGCCACAAGGAAGGGTTTTTCCTCCTTGGATGCCACACTAATGGATTTTCGCCCCTTAGTGGAATGGAATAGAGAAATCAACCCTAGAACCAAGTATAAAAGTGTATATGTCAAAATTGATGATGAAAATGAGCCTATGCGACTCCTCTTATACCCCTTTGGTGGTGCCAAAGGTCTAAGGGGTGAATTACCCCAAGACCGACCTCTTAAGAAGCTTGTTTTATCTTCTATTTTCATTTTGGGAGCTCTCCAACCCAGCCAACCTGCCTTAGGGAGGAAAATACAAAAGAAAAACATTAATAGCAATGAAAGAAAATAGAAATGAAACCCAAGGACTTCCCTTGTTCAATTTCTTCTTGGCCATGGGAAGAAAAATGGCAAGAAGTCTTCAATTGGAACTAATTCGAAAAAGGGGACATTACATATTGCTTGTTTGTTTCTTCACGGGATGTTTGTTTATGATTTATTCACTAAGATGTTCTGTCCTTGTATATATTTACATACTTTTTACAATAGCAATACTTGATTGCTACTATATGTTGTTACATGCTTGGTACTGTGATTTATCTCATGAATACTTCTATTTACAATATGTTGTAAGTCTATCATGTCATTTTTAAATGTCACATATTGCTTGTGTTTCTTGATCAGGTTGTTTTCTTATGATTTGTTCACTAAGATGTTGTGTGCTTGTATATATTTACATACTTTTTTATAATGACAATACTTGATTATTGCTATATGTTGTTACATTCCTAGCGTTGTGATCTATGTCATACATGCTTCTATTTTTTTCTGTATTACTACTGTCATTGTCATGATATATCATGCATCTACTGTGACATTTATGTAATGTCCCTTTTCCCAAATTCAAAAGCAAATTGGATCTTCCGGCTATTCTTTTTCATGGTCGAGTTGAAGAAGATAAGGAGAAAGCAAATAATATGTCTTTTAATATTTTTTAATATGTTTTTAGTGTGATGGACTCAACTATATGGGTCGGCCTTGGTGTTTAAGGCAAAATAAATAATTATAAGGGGTCGGCCAAGGCATAATAAATGGATATAAGGGAAAGGTCATGTCTTTTCAATTTTGGCACCACCCTTAGAAATTAGTATAAATAGGGGTGAGAGGGTTCATTTGGAGATATCGACTTCACTTGTAAAAATCAGATTTTGAGATGAGAACTCTCATATCTTTCCAATTGGGACGGAAACCCCATTTGAGGTCCATTGTGAGGGACGAAAACCTCTCACTCTTGACTTAAAACAATTCATATTTGCAGAAGATTATTATATTGAAGATCATTTTATGTGCAATTCTGATTTTCCAGTTATTTCTGCCAGTTCGACTTGTATATGATTGAAATTCAAATTATTATGTGCAAATAACTTCAAATCGATTTGCTAAATCAAATCGCCATATTTTATAAAGCCCAAATCTGCATTTTCACGCATTTCGAGGCACTATTTTAGGCAAATCGAACCACTTTTGGGCTGCTGTGATTTCTGAGCATTAACAGTAATTTCCAGCAGTATTAAATTGCATATATCAATTCGACTTGGCTTTAATTCATTGCAAATTCATTAATAATCATTTGATAATTGTTAGTAGATGCTTGTTGATGAATTTGGGCTCTTATTTCAAGGAAAATAACCCGCTGTAATTAATTTTCAGTCTGCTGCAATAATTTCCAGAATTCTGGAAATTTCATATAAACCCTCAAAAAGGGTTATTACAATTTATTACCGCATGCTTCATTGATATATCTTGTTGACACTGACATTTGCTCTTATCTTTAGCTGATTTTCACGATTACATCTTATATGCTACTGATAAATAATGCTCATGCCTTGTATTACATGTTTCATATGTGCGTGCAATGATCAAATCTTTGAAAGATGACATATCTTATTATGTTTGTATGCATATTTTATGATTTTTCTATTTGACATGTGATGTGCATAACTCTTTCTTTCAAGATGGGTGATTCCATACTTCATCCCTTATTTCAAAAGGGGGCATACGAAGGGCTTGTTTTAGAGATTTAGGCTATGTTAGTCAGAACATCTTAGATTCGAAAACAGATTACAAGTCAAATTGAGCTTACTACGACATATTCAAATTTTCTTTTCTTTTTAAACAGAATGGAGAGGGGTGAGGGTCTAACTCCTCACCTTCACTTCCTTAAAAGACTTGGAAGTAGGCTAGCTAGCTTAGACGGTCTAGTTAGACTCTTAATTGCTATTTAACTTCCATGGTTCGGTGCTAACAATAAAAAATTATAAAAACAACTTACTTTTAAGTTTTTAACCCATTTAGGGTTTCCAAGTAAGGAGGAAGTGAGAAATTAAATGGTTCAAGCGGCTAAGCTTAAGCTTGTTGCACCACCTGTGGGAAAGTGAGAGTCCACTTTGGAAGCTTTATTGTTGTTTTGGATATGGCCAGCGACAAGGATGTATCTTCTGGAGAGGGGCGATAGTAAGAGAAAGAAGTCGAGGTCAACATCAAGGCAAGAAGTTTAGGCTCTACCACCAGGTGTATGAGCTTTCTCTCCCTTGCAAAGTTTATTGCCGCCTTTTGGAATTGGGAAAGCAATGCATTTGCAACTTTGGATTGAGCGAATGTTTCCAAACTCCTTCTGGTTCTATTCTTGCATTAAGAATCTTAAACATAGCATGACTTGCATTTTTGGGAAATTTAAACCCCTGACGACTTACCTTGGCTGTGAACTCAAGAAGGGTTAGTAGCATACTTCCAAATCTGAAATGATATTTGTGACATGTAGTTGCTTTTGAGATATAAGGCAAGATAGGCTTGTGACTAGAGAGAGTAAATTCAACTCTTGTGTTTTTATTTGTTTTGTGGCAAAAACCCAATGATTGGAGATTTCGATGCTATCTAATTTTTCTGCAGTGTGATTTCTTACTTTCCTCTGATTTGGCAAAACGGAATGACCATCACAAAATTCTAGACTAATCATGCCTTAGGCATCAATTGGGTTCAAAAATGCTTGGTTGTGCATGTCTTAAAACTCTTTCCAACTTTGGATGAGTTGACAGTATTGAAAACCCCCATGTGATTGAAGTTTTGATCAATATTTTCTAGTAACCGATCTTTAATTGAGGATGAGCCAAGCTCGAATGGGTGCCAAGTACTTATGAAGTTGAGCAAAGGAGGAGCCCAAGCTCGAGTAAAGAATCTCTTGGTCGTGCTAGATGCAGAGAGAACCGAGTTATTTGATAGGGGTCAAGCGGTGTTGATTGATGCAAAGAGCTCGGTTAGGTCAAGATAACGGTGTCCACCTCCTACAAAAAAATGTTTTTATGTAAACTAAAAAAATCTTGTAAACTTTTGACATTTTATAGGGTTTTTCCTGCAAATATATATTTATTACTTTTGTACATTCTTTATAACTATTGGTAAGTGCAGAGATTTTCCCTTTCTCTGTAATTTGATGGAACACAAATTTTATCTACAATTATTGTTTCAATTTGTTTTGACTGTAATTTTCACAAATTTCCAAACCTGTAAAAGTAATTAGATAACAACAATAACTTGGCTCTAATACCATGTCAGACTTCCTAGGATCAATTATAAATACTCTTATCTAATCAATTGACTAGGAATTAAATGTACAGAATTTACATCAACAAAAAATTACAGAATTTAATCAACCATAACACAATAATTACATGGAGGAAACCCTTTTGGGTGAAAAACCCCACAACAAAAATGCACTATCCACTTTATTAATTTTGAGGAATGGAAAACCCAGCAATACAGCATCTCCTTCTCACTTCTCCAAATACAAGAAAATGATTTCATACAAAACAATTCCATACTGCCCAAAAGGCTATCTCCTCACATTGGAACCTTTGATTCATAAAGTATGTGAATAGTTATGACTGTGAATGGTTATACCGCCTCACAACTAACAATTAATAATAAGTTTGATTAATATATAAACTTTAATAATTTTAAATGTTATAATGTTATAATTTATTATAAACTTTATAACTTTAGGAGTGTTAAATGTTTGTTAGTGAGGGATCCACAAAGGGTGTGTTGCCACAAACATTAATTGCTCCAACAATATTTCCCCTCAATTTGTGCCAAATTTTGTCATTTAAACATAAGGTGGAGCATCATATTCCTAATAACATATTTGCATATTTTATGCTTAGATATGAATATAAAAAAGGAACATTTTATTTTAAATTATTCAATACTATCAAACTAGCACCAAATTTTGTTCTTTGTTTGAAGAAGAATAAATATCGCTCTCTACCTTCTTCATGTTTGAAGACTAGATATGTGTAGCAATATTTCTTACCAAGCTAGTTGTAAATACAGTGACATGTTGAGAGAGAGAGAGAGAGAGAGAGAGATGAAAACCGACTTCCATTGTATTGCATTCTTTTTCCTGAAACCTATAACCACTGCGCATTTATTTTCTTGAGTCTACCAGACATAAGTCCTGCGGCAAGCTGAACAACATACTCAACTCCTCAATAAAGCTTCTTGTCACTTAAAGAACCACTTAGGCCACATGTCTTAGTGTTTTAGACAAGACCATGTATCAATAGTTGTTTAGTTCCTAGGCAAACATAACATCTTAGAGTGATAGGAAAGACAACTATTCTCTTCTTCAAGACACGCTCCTCAACTATGAACTAGGATTATACATTGATCTCCATTGTAGCAGATTCTTCATTAGATGGCATCTTTATGATAGGCGGCTTGCCCACATACACCTCTACAAAACTTTCTTCCATCTGTGCTCTACTATCATGATGTTTTACATTTTATCACTTGTTTTATATCTCTCTATTCTCTTCTTCAAGACACGCTCCTCAACTATGAACTAGGATTATACATTGATCTCCATTGTAGCAGATTCTTCATTAGATGGCATCTTTATGATAGGCGGCTTGCCCACATACACCTCTACAAAACTTTCTTCCATCTGTGCTCTACTATCATAATGTTTTACATTTTATCACTTGTTTTATATCTCTAATACTTCTTTATTAGAACAAAGATGCAATGCATACTCCTTGATTTGGTCGACTTGCACTTTGCAATCCAAGGGATTACTTCCAGCCATCTGTGGACATCTTTGAGTATATATAGTCAATGATCAAACTCCTAGTATTTATTGGAAGAGGGCTACACCATAAAAAGAAAAACAAAGCTAAGAGACATCTTTGTCCATGATCCTTTCTTGAAATTCATAGCTCTATAGGACTCCCCATGGGGATGAATCTGTCCATACATAGGCACACTTGACATTTGATTAGATGCATAAATTCGTTATGGCATTATTACCAAATTTTTATAATGCCATTGGAATTCTTTACTCTTGAAAACAAATGACTGACAATATCCAAGGAAAATACAACTAAACTTAAGAAATTGTTTGGGATGCACTATACAACTAAACTTTAGAGAAGACGGGGTATGATTAAACCTAATATATTCCCATTTAGCTACTTTACAAGTACTCGTACAAATTCATTGATCACAGATTTATTCAATATGTTGTATCCAAAAGCATCTTGTTTGGAATAGAAATAATAGATATTAGTGAGAAGTGTGGATACCTCAGTTGGATGAAGCCCTCTAATTTGCATGTCTTCAAGAGTCGTAGTGCAAGATCATATAACTTCTCCTTACAGAAATAGGAAATAAGGGTGCTAAACGTTTTCCAATCAGGAGAAATTTTTAAATCATCCATTTTCTCGAGTGTTTGCATGATACTCTTCATTTCGCCTGCTCTAGAATAAGCCTTCAGCAACGTATTCATCATTGCCAAGTCATAATTAACTTTTTACTCTCCAACTCTTTAGCTAGCTTCTTTACTTCTTCAAAATTTCCAATCTTAGAATAAGTAGAGATCATCAGACTATATGAATAGCCATCTGCAAAAATCAATATCCTCTAATGAATTACTGAAGGAACGAACTCATACAAAATAAGAGTAAAACATACATGGAAGCAAATGATAATGACTTGGATTTTTATTGAAAATTAACATGGAAAACAAACATAATAACTATGAGACATAGAAATTGACAAATCCATAAGCCGTGAATGCCTCCAAACATATATCTCTTAGGTAAACCTTCCAAATGCTTAATCCATAGATGAAATTACACACCTCGTGATCTTCAAATGAATATATGCCCCATATTTATATTTCAATTTGGGAAGGGAAACCCTATGAACCCTAATGAGGCTGACTCTAAAATATAGAAACTTGTACTTGACAAAGATTAAGGGCTATGTATCATAGGTCAGCTACTCCATAACCCAGCCATACATGCACAGCTACAATTGTACCATACCCCTCCATTCCAAAAAAGTGTTGCCCTCATTGCTTTCTAACTATGGGTCCTTTTGGATGAAGTAATTGCTCTCCTATGGCACACCTCCATTGAAAATTTATTTCACTTGATAAGATACTCCATAATAAATCTGTTACACAACTGCTTGACCCACCTATTCATCACTTCTAGTTCCAATATGATTAGGCCTTTCGTAATGTCCCCTTTTCTGGGGCATTACTAATATATCGGTTCATCTCTTTCATTTGCATTATAACCCCTTGGCATGACTAGCGCTACAAGTGGGAGTCTTATTTAGTCTTTAAATGTGCAAACAAAGTTAGTTACTCTTTATTATTTAATTAGAAAATAATAAAGTGCACATTAAGTGAGTCTTTTAATATTTTAATTAATTTTTATTTATTTTCCTCCAAACAGGAAAAGGTCGGCCATTTGAATGTTGCACCCCTTATGTTATAAAAAGAGGTTGCATGGCCATTTTGGGGATGTTTATTTGATCATTTATGTCTCTACACGCTTGGAGAAATGGGATGTATGCCTAGCTCTCATTATACTCTCTCTCTCTCTCTCTCATTCGACTTGGAATTGAAGCAAATCTGGTTTTGATAAGGATCCATTTTGTGTGTGTTGCATCTAATGTGTGGCGAATTGCTTGGAAAATAATTCCTTGCCCCAAGGAATTTAATTATGGCGCAAATATGATTATTATTGCATGATTTGGAGCATATCTATTGGTTTTCAGATCTGTTATGTTTTTGCAATTAATTTCATAATTTTTGGAGATGATTTGATGCCCTAAATGTGCTGGGCGACCTACTTTTTAAGGCAAAATTAGGGTTCTGTGTTTGCTGTGTGAAAACTAATTTTGGAATATTATTCTTCATACCTTCATATTTTTGTGGCCCAAAATCCAAATTCTGAAGGTTTTTTCTTGATTGGTTAACCGGGAAATAATTTTAGAAGTTGCAGCAGTCTGGGGTTGGATTATTAATTGTTTGTGACACATTTTAATGCATAAAATTTGTGGTTTCAGTTCAGATCTGTTCTTGGCATTTTTGTGCATCAGAACAAGCTTTTGGAGGGTGAAAACAGTTGAGGGAAGTGCTGGTTATTAATTTATTAATTTTTGCTAACCCTAGTGCCCAGATCTGGAAGTTTAGATGTTATTTTGAAGGAGTTTAAGTGCTCAAAAAAATATGATCTTTAGTTCATTGGAAAGCTCTAAAATTCTAGTTTATTATGCACTTTGTTTCATGGAAAAATATGGAGTAGTGATTGAGTTATGAATTTTTGAAGTTTTCAGTTGTTGGCAACTATTTCAAATTAATTCACTGCTGTAATAAAAATCAGAATTGAGAAGAATAAAAATCTGATTGTCTCCACCAATCTAGCTCACCACCTTGACCACTTCTAACACCGTTTGGGTTGTAATTGGTTGACATTGGGCTATTTTAGGTTTATTCAAAAGAATCTAATCCTTCTTGGATCGATTTGGGTTGAAGTTGTAATTTTCTATTGGATCAAAAAGGGGACATCACACCTTCATCATCCAACTATGGAAAATTTATCTTGTAGGGGAAATAGAACATCAGATCCAATTTGCTTCAATTTTTCTGCTATAGAGACATCAATATTCCAATTTTATTTATTCCTCTTATGTCGTTGCCATATTTGTATCATGGAGGGCAGCATGATCAATTTGATAAGAGAAAGAACATGTTGGGCGACAAAGGGCACATAGATTCTTCCTTGCAAATTCCAGTTTGCTTGTACATAGAAGTTTGGGATTGAAATATCTCTTTTTTGGATTTATTTTATATTCAAGATTTCCAACCAAATTTTCACAAATAACTATCTAATTTTTATGACAGCAATATATAGAAAAATATGACAGTGAAGTACAGTTATGGCAGCAAGGTATAAAATCAGAAAATAACCAATATCTTCACTTTTATTGCAATTAAACTAACATGCAACAACATGCAGGTAACATGCATCAACATGCAATGACATGCATCAACATGCAATGACATGCAAGTAACATACATCAACATGTAATGACATGCATCAACATGCACTAACAAGAAGTTTCCATTGATAAAATAGATGATCTCTCTTACTGAATATGGTTGTCTTCTCTTTCTGGACTTGAAACTGGATCAACAAGCCTCTCGAACTCGAATTTAACAACCCAATCTAAATAAACTCCACAATAGCAAACTAGGGCTGGATCTTTTACCACTGAAGAGTGCTCTACTAGCTATGGGTAGATATTTCACTACCGAAGCTAGGGTTCCTGCGGAATTTCACCTCCATAAGCAAGGAAAGCAAGCTAAAAGCTCCAAAGATAAGATGGCAAAACGATCCCGCATCCTATTTCCTCCCGAAAGACAACCTTTTATAACTTTTTTCCATCATAAAAGTGCCCATAAAGCCCTAATTCGACCCCCATTGGAGATATGTCATGTTTTAATCGTCACTTAAAGTGACTTTATTTCTCCTAGGCCAAAAAAGGTCCACTTAAGTGACCCCAACGAAGAAATAGAACATTACCCCACCTTTTTCACTTAAGTCATCATAAAGTACATGCATAACGCCAAAACATAACATATAAGTGAAATGTAGGTGAAAACCATACCCAACAACCATTTACGCCGCTAGCCCCTTGGGTATGACCAAGGCTAAGACGAAAAACCAGTCGCTAGACCATGGAGGTAGGAATGGGGACATTATAGTCCGCCCTTCCCGAAATTTGCTTGTCCTCAAGCGAACGTAAACTAGGGTGCTGTAAAATCTACTCTCCCTCCCAAGTGGCATTCTCTAGTGGTAAGTCTTTCCACCGCACTAGATATTATGTGATTACCCTGTTCCAAAGCTTCCTTTGTCTTACCTCAATAATAGATTCAGTTCTAAGACCCGCTTCCCCTCATCATCCAATGGGGGTAAATCTGTGGAAGGCGCAATATGTTGTCCAAGTGCCCTTTTGAGGCACAAAACATGGAAGACATTATGAATCTTACTGTGCTCTGGAAGCTCTAACTCATATGTTCATCGCCCCAACTCGTGCACTATCCTATATGGCCCATAGAATCGTAGTTTTAGCTTCTCTCCACCGTTCTTCTTGAGTGAGGATTGTCTCAGTATGGATGCTGCGTAAGAAGACCGAATCTCCAACCTCAAATGATCTCTCAACTCTATGCCTCGTCTACATATACCTTACGTTGATTCTCGCGCTTTCCGTATGTTCTCCTTGCGAGCCTTTAGAATGTCTTGGTTCTCCTGTACCCAATCACTAGCTTTGGGAGCTCGGCTATCTGATAATACTAGGTCTACAAATGAGGATGCCTCATAACCATATAATGCTCGAAAAGGAGTCATACCAATACTCATCCGGTAAGTGGTATTGTAACAATATTCACCCATTTGTAGCCATTTGACCCATGCATGTTGATGTCTTGCAACATAGCTACGCAAGTAGCCCTCATCCACTTGTTCACTATCTCGGCCGCCCATTAGTCCGTAGATGATAGTTGGTACTAGGAGTCGACTCCGTATCTACAAGCCTCGAAGATCTCCTGCCAGAATGTACTCATGAAAATCTTATCCCTATCGCCGACAATACTCTTAGGCTACCCATGATGCCTACAAATACTTATGAAGAAAGTCGAGCCACTTCAGATTTGCCTTATGCCTTGAAGGCATAGAAAGGAAATGGGCATAATTAGTCAACCGATCAACCACCACATATATGCAATCATGCCCATACGCTGAGGGAAGACCTGTGATAAAATCCATGGATATACTCTCCCACGTCTGTTCCAGAACAGGCAGAGGTTGTAGAAGTCCTGCTAAGAAAGAGTGTTCTGCCTTGGTTTGTTGACAAACTAAACACTCCCTAACATGGTTAAGGACATCGTCCCTTAACCCCTTCCAAGTGAATCTCTCTCTCGATGTACTGTATTTCTTAAAATATCCTGGATGTCCAGCCAAGGGTGTATCATGCACTACTCGAAGGATCTTCTCCTTCATATTGGACTCTAGTACAAGGAAAATTCTATCCTTGTAGTAGATGAGGTTGTCCACAACTCTGTATTGATCATCCTGAATAATGCCATCCATAATCTCACATGAAAACTGATTTTTGGAGTATTCAACAAGTATATGAGCCTTCTAATCAGCTAAAATCTCTAACATAAAGCAAATCATAGAATCAAAGCAAGGTCTCCTAGACAGTGCATCAACCACCACATTATTCTTACCTTTCTTGTATTCTATGTCGAAATCAAAAGCCCGTATCTTATTTACTCATCTTTGTTAGCGGTCAATGAGATCCTTTTTCCCCAAAAGGAACCTCAAGCTATTGTGATCCGTATGAATCACAAATTTGCTGCCCACTAAATATGCTCGAATTTGACCAATGCATGCATAATGGCCAACATCTCCTTGTCGTAAATTGAGAATCCTCTCTACTAGACTCAATTTCCGAATCTCGTAGGCAATGGGATGCCTATCCCGCATGAGCTTTGCTCCAACACCCACTCCGATGCATCGCACTCGATTACAAATGGCCGAGTGAAATCGCAATGTAAGAATCGGACAAGAACTCATCACCCCATTAAGGTGATCAAAACTTGTGCTGAATTTGACCAATCAAAAGCCCCCTTCTTGGTCAAGTCTATCAAGTGTGCAATCAAGCGAGAGAAGTTCTTCACAAACCTCCTATTATATGTGCATAGTCCCAAGAATCCTCTCAATCGTGTCAAAGACCTAGGTGGTGGCCAATCCAAAATCACCCGAATCTTCTCCTATCCACCTTGACTCCGCCTCCTCCGATCACATAGCCCAAATATAAGCAGCTCTTTCATACCAAACTCGCACTAGAAGCTTTCGCATAAAGAGAATTAGCTTCCGAAATTCCCAACACATCATCAAGATGTTGAATGTTATCCTCCCAACTCCTACCGTAGACCAAAATGTCATCAAAGAAGACCAATAAAACTTCCACAAATGGCGGTTGAACACATGGTTCATGCGGGACTAAAATGTGACCGAGTGCATTGACAACCCGAATGGCATCACAAAAATCTCGAAGTGGCCATAGTGGCACCTGAAAACCTGTCTTATGCACATCCTCCTCTCTAACCTTGATCTGGTGATATCCAGATCGCAAGTCTATTTTGGAAAAATAGACTGCTCCATGTAGCTCATCTAATAGTTCATCAATGTGTGGCATAGGATACTTATTTTTTATTGTCTTCTTATTCAGTGCACGGTAATCTATGCACATTCGCATGGTTCCATCCTTCTTCTTCACCAACACCACTGAAGAAGCAAAAGGACTAGAACTAGGTCTAATATGCCCCATGTCCAAAAGCTCGTGTATAGTCCTCTCAATCTCATCCTTAAACCGTTTGGGGTGACGGTAAGGAGTAGTAACCACTGGCTTGTTGTCCCCAAGCTCAATCACGTGCTCAAACCCCCTGTCTGGTGGTACACCTAGAGGTATGTCCTGAAAAACTACACTGTGCTTGTCTAATAGGCCTTGGACATCCACATGATACTCTAGATGGTCACTCCCTGTATTCTTGGTCGAAACCAAGCAATGAACAGCCCAATCCACCTCATCATGCCGAAAGATCCTCTCCATCCTCTTAGCTGTGACTACCCTGGGTGCTCCTAGTAGATAGACCCCTCAAGGTCACATTCCTGCCCTCAGACTTGAATTTCAGCTCCATCGTCCGAAAGTCAGTACAAAATCTGCCAAGGGAGTGAAGCCACTTAACTCCCAACACTACGGTTGTCTCTCCAATGCCGACAATATAGAAGTCATCAGTGACGGTGTAGTTCCTCATGGTGATGCTCAATTGTGGAACTTTACGGGTGCATCTCATAGACTTGCCATTGGCTACAACAACGTTGAAGCCCTCAAAGTCCTCTGTCTATAGGCCGCGTCTCTCAACCAAGGATGCATCAATAAAGTTGTGGGTAGCCCCACTATCAATAAGTACCACAACATGCTGCCCCTGCATAACTCCCCTAACTCTAAATGCCTTGTACCTTGGGGTACTAGACAAAGTGGCTATAGTCTCCTAAGGGAAAACCTCCTCCTCATCAGTACCATCCAAAGCATCTTCATCTCCGTCATCCATCTCCTGGGTCTCTAGCTGCTCATCTCCATCACTCTCTCTCTCTCTCTCTCCTCCTCAAAGACCTCAATGAATTGGGCCTTTCCCTTTCTGTGCAATCATGTCCCAGGCCCACAAGTGAAGCAAAGAATCGAAACAAAGTTTCTTTCACCTCACTCATCCCTAAGCTCTCGTAAAATAAACGCATTTGTCTAGTTGTCTCTTGTCTTTGTGGTGGCCCCTTCGATTTGAAACCATCAGGTCTAGATGGGGTCCTCTCTGCTGAACTCGAGGTGGAAACCTCGGCTTCGGAGTGGCTAACTCCAAATCTCGGGCTCTCCTGATGGCATTGTGTAGTGAAGAAGGCTCGAATGCCTTCACAAACCCTGCTAGTGAATTTGTCAACCCTGCTATAAAAAGTGAAGTCAACCTCACCTCAGAAACATCAGTAACCATCACTGACAACCACTGAAAATATGCAATGTACCCATCCAAGGATCATGTCTGTCTCAAATGAGTCAACTCTCTGAAGAATCTGTCGGGATCCCGCCTGTCAAACCTGCCCACCAATCTCTCTGCAAAATCCGCATAAGTGGTAATATGTGTGTGTCCCTATGTGACAAGGCCATGATGCCACCAATCATGTGCATCTCCCTCGAGATGTAGGATTGCAAATTTTATTACATCCTCTTCGCGCATGGGATTCAAGTCAAAGTAAATTTTAACTTCTGAATCCATGATTGCGTGGTACACTTCTTGGATCCATCGAAGTGTGGAACTAAAATCTGCCCCAATCGCCTCGTAGCTCGGGAACATGAGGGTAGTGATCCCGCTTGGGCCGGCTACCGATCTTCATCCTGCAATACTCCGGAAAGGCATATTAGCTTTGAACCCTTCACTCAAGGATTCATACTTCTCCCAACAAGTCTCCTCATCAACAATATCCCCTTGTTGCCCTACCAGTGTCACTTCCGGATCTTTTAGGAAAACCGGTTCATGCATGCTCAACCGTGTGTTTTGGGATGGAGTGTGCTGCCCTGATCTGCCGTTTTCATCTTTGTGAGTCCGCAGCCCAGAATTACTGTTTTCACCTCTTTCCATATGGTTCCCAAGGCCACCCTGTGATAATCTCTCTGTGAGTTGGCTCAAGTAGAGGTTTGTAGTCTCTTGTTGTTTTACCATATTTATAAACATTTTCTTCATAAACTCTTCATTCAGCTGTTCCTCTGATTTTCCATCTTTATCCGCCATGTCTGGACCTTCTTTCTTGGGTGTATTCCTCCTGGAATAAACCTTCATACACTACCCAATAGGCTACGTAAAAGACCGCTCTGATACCATTGAAATATCCCTTTTTCGGATTTATTTTATATTCAAGATTTCCAACCAAATTTTCACAAATAACAATCTGATTTTTATGACAGGAGTATATAGAAAAAATGACACCAAAGTACAGTTATGGCAGCAAGGTATAAAATCAGAAAATAACCAATATCTTCACTTTTATTGCAATTAAACTAACATGCAACAACATGCAAGTAACATGCATCAACATGCAATGACATGCAATAACAAGAAGTTTCCACTGATAAAATAGATGATCTCTCTTACTGAATATGGCTGTCTTCTCTTTCTGGACTTGAAGTTGGATCAGCAAGCCTCTGAAACTCTAAATCAGACAACCCAATCTGAATGAACTCCACAATAGCAAACAAAGGCTTGATCTTTCACCATCAAGAATTCTCTACTAGCTAGGGGTAGATCTTCACTACCGAAGCTAGGGTTCCTGTGGAATTTCACCTCCACAAGCAAGGAAAGCAAGCTGAAAGCTCCAACATAAGATGGCAAAATGATCTCAGATCCTTTTTCCTCCCCAAACACTACTTTTTATAACTTTTTCCATCATAAAAGTGCCCATAAAACCCTAATTCGACCCCCTTGGAGATATGTCATGTTTTAATCGTCACTTAAAGTGACTTTATTTCTCCTAGGCCAAAAAAAGGTCCACTTAAGTGACCCCAACGAAGAAATAGAACATTACCCCACCTTTTTCACTTAAGTCATCATAAAGTACATGCATAATGCCAAAACATAACATATAAGTGAAATGTAGGTGAAAACCATACCCAACAACCATCTACGCCGCTAGCCCCTTGGGTATGACCAAGGCTAAGACGGAAAACCAGTCGCTAGACTATGGAGGTAGGAATGGGGACATTACAGGATCCGGGAGATCTTTTGAAGAATGTTGCTACAAACTTGAGGACTGTTGTTACCTACATCCTTATGGCAGCCATAAGGGAATTGGTTACCACAAGGAAAAGACATTTCTCACCCACGGTGAAGGATGAAGTGTTCACATTAGGTGCAAGATGGTCTCCAACTACCACCATCCCAATTTTGCATGGGAAAATACAATACTTCAGCCATGGTAAGATATTCTTTCTGAATTCATATTTTGGATGGATAGTACTCTCCTTGGACAGCTGTAGGTTGACATTTATGATGAAGTTCTTTGGGTTGAACATGATGTGTGAAAGGGATTTCAAGTATTGCAGCTGTTGCACCTTTCTTATGTTATTAATATCCAAGGATTTTGAGTTGGGAATGTTGCTAACAAATACATACAGCCACAAGTTGACTAATTTGAAGAATTCCAAAGTTATATATGGCTGTTACACTCATCTGCCAGCTCTCATAAGATCTGATCCAAGGCAATTTTTGAAGAGAATTCAACAAGGCAGTTTGGAGGCAACATTTGGAATCCAAAATCAGCAAGGTAACTACAGTCAAAAAGAGGTGAGCATAAGTATTGGTATGCATTGTTCACACCTTATGTTGGAATTCAAGAAGAAGGCAATACTTCAAGGTAGAGTGGATGGAGTTCCAAACATGTCTACCATGGAAGAGGTATATTATCAAAGCACTAAATGCATAGAGTCAAACAAGGGTCTTGAGTTAAGGGCCTTAATGTGGGAAGAAGATTACAACTGAAAGAAAGAACCAAATCAAATTTGATAGCCCCGATTTGGATAAGATTCCATGTGATTTATGGCTGTGGTGAATTGTTTCCAGCCCCTCCACAAGCTGATCTGCATCTTGTAATAAGAGAGATAGCTGCTCCAACTGATTCTTCATTCATTTCTTGCTTTATGATGGAAACTATAGTAGTTTACAGGGATTTTGGTACAGTTGAGTATGTAAAGAAAGATGTCACTGCTGCTTTTGAAATGGAAGATGAGGAAGACTTGAACAAAGAAAGGGGCAGCAGAGGTATGAGTTTGTTTGGGTTGAAGATCCTTCTTTTGACAGGCACGGGAACTAGATTATGGGAGCACTACAGCATGGTCCTCCAACTTGATATGATGATATGTGGGCATATGAGTTTGCATTTGCTTGAGGGAAAGCAAATTTGGGAAGGGAGGACTGTAATGTCCCATTTTCCAAGCTAGTTACTATGAAGGCCTTGGGCCCATTCCACCTTCTGTGGGCTTCAAGGAAGGAAAGCAAGGGAGGTGAACATTGCCATAATTGTAAGTGATTGTATTTTCCTTATTTATTTAATTACTAATTATGGCTTGGAGTGATTTGACTAGGTGATAGGTGAATGACAAAGCAAAAGAAACTTCTATTTTTTCCACATGAAATCATGCTCCAAAGGAACAAAGAACACCAAAACAAAAGGGTCAGGCGACAAAACCCAAGAGATCCCCGCAGACATAGAAATTATTCTACAAGAACCTTTGGAGCAAATGAAGTATTGAAATGACAATATTTCGAGATTATATGAGAGACTTTAAAGATCCTCCAAGGCTAGTTGTAGCTGGTGTTTAGTGCTATAATGCCTTATCCAACAATGATAGCAAAGTATGGACTGCATGTACAAAAATTGACATATTTTTCGCATGAGTAATTATTATAAATAGCTAACATAAAGATAACAATGAATTCTAAAGAAATAACCATGCTATATACTCTCTATTTCATCCTAAATAAACCATAAGTTCAGAGATTACACTTAGATCCACTTTATATATGCAAGGAAAAAGAATGTCAAATATTGTATAAAATGGGCTATTTCTTGGGCTCATCACTTGTTCACTTAATCTTCTTGGCCACTCAAAGAGTGTGGCAAGAAGTCTTCATTTGGCATTAGTTCGAAAAATGGGGTGTTACATAGGCTTGTCTAGGGCTCACATCGGAATGACTACCTCCTTCGTCACAAGCTTGGGCTTTGTAGGGCCTTGGAAAAGAAATATTTTCCTTCCTTGAGTCACGAGGGGTGTGGGAACCCTCTCCCTCCATGAGAGAACCACCACCCAACATATTTTGGATGGCTAGGGTTACCCTCTCCATTGGCTCAGTTATCGCTCCTTGTGTTGTCATGATCGTTTCCAACTCTTCTTCCTCGGTCTCTAAGGGGTTCCTCTTTTCTCTTCTTTGGTAGTACTAAATATCTCTATCATCTATCATACTCCACAGGCTGTAGGGACAAAGCTTTGATACCACTATAATGTCCCTTTTTGGGATCCTTCGGAAATAGCTCAAGGCTAAGCACAAAGGACTGAAATCCAATTTAGGCCGGGTTGTCAGATGACTCGATAATGAAAGAAAACCCACAAGAGTTGTGTCATGTCTCTTTTCGAGCTAATTCCAATTCAAGAGCTTCACCCATTTCCCATCCTCATGGGTCCAAGCGAACAAGCTAGACAAAGCTATCAATGTCATCATGTGCTTCACTCCATGTTCATTTCTTAATTGCATCAGAATTGTTGGTGAGCCTAGCACCCAATGATAAATTAGTAATAAAAAGCTATTGGTGAGCATGTGGCTCCCAAAAATACCAATTAGAAATTAGAAAGTACATTTCTTAATAGGTCGGCCATCATTTACATTATAATCCCCCTTATGGTTATAAAATGGTGGTCGCTTGGCCATTAGAGGATTATGTTATGTGGATTTCTCATTTTTGGTAAAGGATTGCTTGTTAAGCATCTTTTTTCCTCTCTCTCAAGGACGAAAACCCTTGATTGAGGAACTCCTAATGACGAAAAACCTTAATTGAGGCACTCCCATGACGAAAAACCTTGTCAAGAAATGGTGTGGACGAAACCCCACACTTCCCTTTGGTGGATTTCTCTCTATTGCTAGTTATAACAAATTTCTACCCTAAACAACTTGCTTGGAAGTGTGTTTTCAAGGAGTTTGCTCCAATAGAGGAATTTAAGTAGTTTAGTATTAATGGTATTGTGAGCATGTAGGCTCCAATAACATTTTTAATATTTAAAATGTAATTACTTAAGGGGTCGGCCATGATGTAATGTTTCCTTTTAAGCACTCCTTACGCCTATTTAAGGAGGTCGCTTGGGCATTTATGAATTATGTTTTGAAGATTATTCTTATTTGGTGAAAGTTGACTAGTGTAGCCCCTTTTACTCTCTCTCTCTCTCTCTCTCTCTCTCTCTCTCTCAAGGACGAAACCCTTGGGTTGAGAATCTCATTCAAGGATGAAAACCCTTGATTGGGAAACTTGTGAAGGACGAAAACCCTTCATAAGATTTTGGTGTGCAAGCTGGTTGGAAAAAGAATAAAATATCTCTTGCAAGTGTTGTCTTTTTGGTGCAAAATATATTTTATTTCAAGTGGAGCGACCTATGTTGATGTGGTAATTTGGTATGTATGGTGACAATTTGGAAAATTTGAATTCATCATCTTATTCTCCATATTTTATTAAGCCAATATCTCGAGTTTGGTGATTTTTGGTGATGTTCTACTATTTTTTGCATGCTCGGGAATGTTCGCTGGTTAGGGTTTCATAATTAATTAATTTCACATGCAAATCTGAGTTCTAACAGCTATAATTGATTGATGAGGGTTTTCTATTAATTTTGGCACAAGTTTGGAAGCATTTACGAAAAGTTTAACCCTATTTTGAAGGGTTGTTATCACATAGGAAGGTTGATGCCCTAGGAAGGGTTTGAGATCAGTTTTTGCAGGTTTATAATAGCAGTACTCATAAATCTGATTTGAGGGTTTTTGGCCATTTCTTGAGTCCCTCCTAAAAGGACATTACATAGGCTCGAGCATTTTCATGCTTACGTTAACAAGTATTATAAATTCCGATAAAAATTCATCGTCATCTCTCAGGATTCTAAATTCTTTCTCAAAGGCTTTTCTAAGTTTGTCCCTGAAGCCTTGTTTATGGCTATTTCATGTGTACCAATCGATGGCCACTCCTCAAAGCGTGGTTGGAAAGTGCTGCATTTTCATCTATTGTTAGATTAATTAGCTAATATGCTTTGTAATATTATAAGTTACATGAGAAAGTTGCCTAGGCTTGTTAGTTTGTTATGATTACCATTTGACTATGTAGTCATTCTTGGCTATTAGTTAGGAGGTTCTCATGTAGGTTTCTCTTATGTTTGTTAAGTTATTTTGTTAGAATTTTTGCTCCACAATTGTAGCATCTTGAGCTATTTATATGGCTCCTTCCTTTAATACAATTCACAACTTGTTGAGCTTCAATAAAACTTGTCTCAGCGCCGAGCTTAAGGTTTCAAATCCTAGAGGAAAGCCTATGAGGAAGATCATATCAGGGAGGAAGCGTGGTCAATAAATGCACCCGATGTCAAGATCTTGTTGAGAGCTACAAGGAGGGAGAAAAGAGTTGAGGAGACTCGTGGAAGAAGAAAATCTTATGTAATTGAGGTGTTGGTTCTTTGAGGCAAGGTGTTTTGGTAATTTGATGTTTTGGCATTTTTCCCACGTGGTAAAGTGTCCTAATGAGGAGAACGTGGTGAAAAAGGAGATCTGTTTTATTTCATGCTGAGTGTGGCGCAGCAGAAGGAGCCAGAAGCTGATAAAATTCATTTAATCTGGCTGGAAATATGATCAAAAGGAAGTGCCATTGTGGAGGAAGAAAAAAACTGTTGGAAATTTGCATGAGGATTCCATTCAAGTTTTCCTACTCCAAAAACAAAAAAAGAAAAGAGAAACAAATCCTCGTGGAGGATGCCATTCAAGTTTAACTCGAAGCATGTAGATGGAATGTCACTCGGTAAAGAGCCATTACTGAGACTAAGGAGGTGCACCTGCTGGAGAAGAAGAAGAGTCCATCTTGGAATGCCATTTTCATGCACGCACGTGTGGTTTTTAATTGGAAAGTTAACATTATAAAATATTTAAGCGAGGTTTAAAGGTGTTGGCTAGATTTTTCTGCATAGCATAAAACCTAGGCATCATGAGATAAATCTCCTCATTTAACCGGTGAGGCTCCCGTGTCAGATTTGTCAATTTAAGTATGCTAATATCTAAATGGGGTTTTACTTTAATTACTAGGGCCATGAACCATAACTGAATAATTCTAAAGCAAGTAAGCAGTTGTTTAAAAAAGGAAAAGTTATAGAAGAAGGTAATTACATAAACATATAGAAGAAACGAGGAAGATGTGCATCCCAATCAGTAGATGGCAGAGTTGATTGTATGCACATAGAAGAATCCAATAGATATAAACACAGAATTCTAAAACAAAGGCAGCTCTAGATCCAGATCTAAAATAACACAAAGTTTATTAAGAGATCTAAGATTAAAAGCAAGAAACACAGTACACCGTGACACAAAGTTCTCCAGGAAACCTGCTCCTTTGTATTCCTTTGCTCCAAGTGGCTCTCAGGGGTTCAACACAAAGTCTAGAACACAAAATTGCTGCTTACAAATTCTAATCATTAACCCAGAGGTTCTTCTCCTACTTATAGAATGTAGGAGGGAAAGTACAAATGGGAAGTCTAACTGAACTAAAACACAAACAAGTAAAGATGACATTTGGCAATCATCCTCCACTAACTTCTCCTTAAGCGACACATGTATCACTTAACTAATAGAAGTGTTCCACATAACTTTAAGCAATGGTTGCAAAACCAATAACTTTAAAGTTTTACAATTTCATCCGGGAACATAGAAAATAGAAGAAGAAAGAATAGAAGAAGTCATGTCAGTTGTAACATTTATGTCTTTTTTTTTTGTTCTTATATCGGATATACTTGTTCGAACATGTGATTTAGCATCTTCCCATCTGCTTTAGCCATGCTTCCTTCTCTCTGTCCTAAAGCAAAGCAATCCTTCATTCAACACTTGATGCAAGCCTCCACATCTTCCAAGCTCGGCCCAAACCTCGCAATATCCGCCTACTGGCGCCACCAGTCTACTAATAGAATTCATTGTGAAAGGCTTAAGAACTTTATCAATTCTCTTTTGTACCATCGAAAAGATCCTTCCAGGAATTAGGCACTGCTAGAACGATCCGCATGTATGAAGTAACACCTCCAACCACATCCTCCTCAGTGAAAGAAATGATACTGTCTGGTAAGGATGATGTCCTACTCTCAAGTGCTCGCATCCTCTTCAAAGAAACTCGCAGATCTCCAAAGGAAAGATACCGCAAACTCTCACTGCTTCCCTTCTCGATCGATCCGTCCGGCATAATTTGCTCGCAACCAATACATCTCTGGCAGCTTGTTGATCTCTCCCAAAGTACTCAGGTTACTCTCAGCAACTGTGTTCATGTCCACTATGCTCGTTACACCGTTGCTTCACTGATTTGCTGCATCATCCATAACCTTCAAAGGGTGGCACTTCTCCAAGTTGTACGTGAAGCTTGAAGCATAATCAAATCCTTCCATTTGTCAATAGTTTTTACTTGATTGCTTGATCCTCCATTTCCGCATAAGATGATCACTCACCGCTCTCAAATGGGCTGAATGGAAGGCTTAGCAACCTTGGCTATGATCTCGCACAACTGAGATACCTACTTCTAAAGTTCTTCTTTCTCTGCCTTTTCACTGTCAAGCCTAAGGAATAGAGCATCTATCAATGTATGCGTGCCCGCTTCAATTCTTCAGTGGTGGCTTGACCGAGGGGTACTGTTACTTGTAACATCTTCTCGCCGTGAGCTCCTCCTGTCCTTCTACTGGAATTAATATCTCAACAAACTTCTGCCCTAATTCCTCGATGATCAACCTAGAAGTTGCTTTAGCAACTTTAGGCCTTCTATCTCTTCCACCCAAATTCTGGAGTAGCTGCAAGTCGTGCTCTTCTAAGTTCATCTCCACTCTCGCTCGGAACCAATTCAAGCCAACCATTCCGAGAAGTTACTTCTCGGAGAATGAGAAGTCGCTGAGTGCACTACCATCTCCCGCTCTACCTCCTCTCCATCAGAAAGTGCCACGGTGTTATGGTTGCCATCCTCTGAATCATCCAAGGACAAAGCTCTTTCGAACTCCACCATCTGCAGCTTCAACATCTCCTCGAAATAGGTGTTGAACGGAGTGGCTGAGGAGAGAAGATGAATGTCGCGATTCAGTGGAGGCATGGAAGTGTCCTACTGAGGTGCAACAATTGGTGAAGTATTGGGTGCTGGAGAAGCTGGAACCAAAGTCATGTCCGTGGAAGTGATCTTCTCCTTAGATTGAGATCTTTTGTGTACTTTCAACTTCTCAGACTTTCTGCTGCTTTCTCCTCCGTGCTTCCGCTTGAGGGAATCTCCTACGCCGAAGTTGCCCGTGATTTGATTCATCAATACTTCATCAAGGCAATATCCCTTCACAACAACCAGTTTGAAGTATTCACCAAAACAGCTCCAGATCTTTCTTCAAGTGTATGGCAGCCTCCTACGTTATCCTGAAGTATGGCTTTATCTCCTCCCATTTGATGGTAAGTGTCAAGTACCACATTCCCATCATCTTTAAGATCCGCAGGTATCCGCGCTAGTCCAAAGTTGAACACTTGCTTTGCTGATAGCCTGCTGAAATCTCTCTTTCTAACCTCGTACTCACTTTTGCACTTCATCCAGAAATCTTCTAATGAAGGCACATGTGCGTACTCCTGGGAGATCGTCTTCCTGGCTACTCCAAATGGATCGAAGTTCAGCCGCGTAGGAAGAACTCTTGCTCATACTCGGATAACATTTGCGCCTCCATCCCCGAGCTCTATGAATGCTAATGCAGCTGTAATGTCCCACAGTGATTGGGAAGAAGCCCGTAGACTTGTGCCGCTTTGACTGAAGGTCGTGTAACTCCACAAGTTGCCTGCTCAGCTCCATGGCGATCAATCTATCATTCGGATACCTGGGCATCTTTATTGGTTCTCCAGAAAAGCCCGTAACCCTGAGGTATGTGAAATCTGCAAACTGAATGAATAGACTGCCAATCTTGGACACGGCTTCCCACGCTTCCTTGCTTACCCTGTTGGCCTTTAAGTCTTTGTCTAGCCTGCAAATGAAATCATAGAAGAATTCATCGTTGACCACTTTGAAATCTTTCTCGCACGTAGGTACAATAAGTTGTGGGTAGCATTCGAAAATGGGGTCCTTAGAAAGAACACCACATCTATCCAACTTGGAAAAGACGCCTTGTGAAGCTGCAACATACACCAAGTAGGAAGTCATTTTGAAGCTAAAAGTACGCTTCACGTTCCGGAGTTGCTCACCAATGTTGTCGCTAATAATTTCCGACCAATTGATTATGGAATCAACCTTGTTGACTTCAATGGTCCTGATGAAAGCATACATCCATGTATGGAAAGTGTAAGCATTCACCTCGCCATTCATCCTACATAGCAATTTGACCACATCATCGACCTCCTGCACCAAATTGGACCGCGGAAGAGTTCTTGGGAACTTTGAAGGAGATCTAGGCTTCTTCATGTATCTCGCTATTCATTATGCTCACGCAATCAGCTCTATGCTTCTCCCACCTACTGCCGGCATCTTGAAGACTAATGTAAGTCACCACCTTTCGCACTAGAATCTTCAAACATTAATTGATGAACTCTACGTCCAAACGAATTCATTGTCTTCCCGTAGCATCACGCACCGATCCGGATGAAGGATGGTAAGATCTAGCGCACTCCATAAAAAACTCGACAACGGGTTGTGTATGGAAAGGCCGCAACTCGGATAATTCCACTGCTTTTAATCGCACGCATGAGTGAAGTCTTTCCCGCTCTAGATCTATCAATCAATTCGAAAGAGGTTCCGGACCTAGATCTCGTGTCTCCTATGTCTGCGCAAGTTTGGAAGCGATGCATGACTCCATCGTGCTTTCTTTTTCATCTCTTTGCCATGGCTTTGTCTATCTTTGTCCGAATAATTCTTTTTCTTCTTACTTAGCGATTTCTTCAAAACTGGTGCAATCTGGACAATTCTTTAGATTTGGAAGATATATGCAATGTATTGGACATTAATTAAAGCTCATTTTCTTTTTGTAAAGCACCGTAATGAATTCTGCAATTAATTCGACATAAAAATGGCCACCGGAGCATGAATAGTGAATTTTAATTGTAAAAATCTGCACTTTTCAAGTTTGCTGCCCCAAAAATTGGTGTTTAATTTGCACATAAAGAAAGTATGAATCTTTTCAACAACACCTGAGCACTTGTAACACCTATGCAAACAATTATGCATACAAGATCAACCTCCTTCAAAGCATGCACCAAATTTGAAAGTTTTTAGCCTTGTTTCCACCTTGCCTAAGCAAAATCCTTCTTCAAATGGGGCACACTTTTCCTCTTGGCTGCAATTCCTTACCTGTAAATTAAATAATTCACCCATATGGCAGCCCATGCTTATATAACCCTCACAATTCTATAATTAATAATTGCCCTTCCTATTCTTGGCAATTAATTAATTAAAAATCATGCTTCTCTCTTTAAAAATAGCATGTTTAAGGACAGCCATCCAATAAATTAAATTAATCCAATTTAATCCTTCACACTTCACTTCACTTAAGCTTCACAATGTGCCTTGACCATAGCCACTGAAAATAGAAATTAATCTAATGATTTAATGCCTCAAAAATCATTAAATATATCCTAAATGGGGCGCACTTTTTGACATGAAGGGGGCAGCCTTTAAATAAATTAAATTTAGTCAATTTAATCCATTTAATTCTATTTCTTTTATTCCCCTTTGACTTCTTGACTTTCTTCCATGCTTGGCGCCTATTTTAGAAAGAGAAATAATTAATTAAATCCACTTAAAGGCTGCCATCATCTCACCAAAGGGGGCGCACTTTTTTGCACAATATAATTCTATTTTTAAGAATTTTTCACAATGGGATTCTTTACCCTACAAGGCAGCCCTGAAATCCCATGATCCACTTAAGTGATTTGACTTTGACAATGGGATTATTTACCCTGCAAGGCAGGCAATAAAATCCCATGATTTCACTTAAGTCACTTTCCTTTTATTTTATCATGGGAATTTTTACCCTGCAAGGCAGGCAATAAATTCCCACCTACCTGCAGCCTCTAACTTTCCCACTGCAGCTTAAGTGAATTTTATATCACGGGAAAAAGTACCTGCTAGGCAGATACAAAATTTCCACCTTGCCTGCTGCTTCTATTTTTCCCATTACAACTTAAATCCTTTATTTTCCAAAAATGCACCCAACCCCGCAGGGCTTTTCCGTGCATGACTTCGCTTTTTCCTAGTGATCCAGACCTCCGATGGCGACTTCCTCCGGGCATAACATGCGTATATGTTTTCCAGCTGCTCCAAGCCAAAAATCGAGCTTACCCGGCAAAGGAATTGTTCTAGAGAAATTTCACAGAAAACAAAATGAGACAACACAAAAACACGAAAAATTGCCAAAAGGCACAAATAAAGCCCAAAACTTATTCTTTGTTAAAACCCTTCTGGTACATAGGAATAATGACATGTTCGATCATAACAAAGTTAAAACGGAGCGCAAATAGCCTCATACGGGGCTCAAAATAATTAAATACAAATTTCCCGCAGACAAATCCCAACGACAGAATATAACAATTTTGGGCATCTAGGTATTTGGTGAAAAAGGCTAATATGGCTCTTTGGGAATATCTTGACGCAATACAAGAACTTTCAGGCAATAAAAACACAAAACAACCCATTATTTTAAAAGTATGAAAAATTTTCGGATAGGGTAGTCGCAGATTTCAGGATGAAATCTGGGTGACACCAAAAGGTTTATAATTATTTAGGGCAAAAAAATAGATCCTTTTAAAGTTAGTCCACATTAAAACTTTATTATCTCTCTATTTTTCTACCTTAGAAATTCCCTGAAAATCCACGGTTAATTCCGTAGCCAGAACACTAGAAGGAAAAAACAGTTGACACTTGCTTGCTTGTTTGTTTTGATGTCTTTGTCGCATGCAAAAGGAATTTTTGCAAAAGAGTGTAAAACTCAAGATTTTAATTTTTCCGTAATTTTTTGGCAATTTTACGGGAAATTGTAAAATTAAAATCTCTCAAACTGTCAGGAGTTTTGAGCTGAAAATTGGTCAATTTGTTCGTTTTAGGATAGAATTATGAGCAAAAAGATTTTTGTAAAATCATTTATAGTTTTTCCGATTTAATTGTTTTCGTGAAAAACTAGGTCCAAATGGCTAGTCTACAACACCTTTTGTTGCCAAATTCGCAGAAAATGGTAGGCAAAACTTTAGTTTCTGGAGTCGCAAGATACTTACTATCCATCAGTATTGGAATTTTACTCAAATTGTGCTTGGCAAAGAAACAAGACCAAATGATGACAAACTTTCAGTTGATGAACCTGATAACTATGATAAGCATCATAGAGAAGCATTGATGTTGCTAAAACTTTCAGTGTTTGATAATTTGATTCTAGAAGTTAGAAATGCAACTAGTGCTTTGGATTTGTGGAGAAATGGACCATCCAAGTACCAGGCTTCTAAAGTTGGTGTGGTATTGTACTTGAATTTTTTTATTTTCCATTAAAATGCAAGAGGTTGGTTTGATCTTTGATATCTTTTTATAGTTGAAGGACATTTGTGATCAGCTGAAAGCAGTGGAAAAGCCTATAGATGAGCAAGATTTGATCGCTCTGGTACTACAAAACCTTCCAACATCATTTGAATCATTTGTTGAGTCATTGCATATGATCACGGAGACACAGGAGATTGATTTTGAGAAGTTGTCTACACTTCTCATGCAGAAGTAGAGAAGGTAAACTCATGTAGTCATGAGTATTTTGTCATTGATGTCAAAGGTACAACATTAGTGTTGATGGAAATATTGAGGTTTGAATATTTGTTTAATATTCAACATTACAACATTAGTGTTCGTAAAATATTTATCCATGTCAAAATTAGTGTGATGTCAAAATTTGAATATTTTAATATTCAACATCACCAAGGAATCTTACGACACATGGCGGGATGTGTACAAGATATTATGACGCGTAAGAGATTCTATGGCAGCTTATGATGCGTAAGAGATTCTATAATAACTTATGAGACGTAAGAGATTCTATGATGCGTAAGAGGAGTTACTCTTACATGTGTAAGAGAATATTGCTATTTGGAGCAAATTGGCCCATGGTATGGGCACATGGTTTTAGGGAAACCACAAGTGGTTTTTCCTCTCCTTTCTATGAAGCAAGTGTTGTGTGCACTTTTTGAGGAGAGCATTTTGTATGAGTGTGATATGTATGTGAGCTGATATTATAAATCTCTTAAGCGAGTATGAGTATGTGAGAGAGAGAATATAGAAGGAGAAATTATCATTGATTTGTATTGCAGATTTTTTGGAGTGGGTGCTTCGGATTGGGGATTGGTGTCTCCAGAAGTTGGTGCTTCAAATAAGAGATTGCACAGTCAGTGGTGTTTGCATTCAAGGGCTGAATTGGTGTTTGGCTTGGAGATTGGTGTCTTCTGTGAGTGGGTGCTCACACTTTGTAAACACTATTTTTTTCGGCTGGATTTGGACAAGTAGATCCAAGCAGTCTCTTTTGGTGGATGTAGCCCACACTGGGTGAACCACGGTATATCTGGTGTTATGTGCATTTGATTTTTGTGTGTACTCTCATTTTACTTTCAGATTTGAATATCTTGTTAAGTGTGAAAAAGAAAATTAATAAGTTGGAGAAAAAAATTATTGTCGAATACTGATTCACCCCCTCTTAGTATTCCCGTGCTTCTAACAATTGGTATCAAAGCAAGTTCCTTCTGTGTAGCTTAATAGCTAGAAGGTAGATCAGAAAGCACGATGGCAGCTCAGGAAGGATTCTCCACAAATAAAGCTTCGTTGTTCGATGGATCAAACTATGCCTTTTGGAGCATAAGGATGCGAACCTATTTGAATTCTCTTGGACATGATATTTGGCATTTGGTTGAGAATGGCTGTAATGCACCGGCAACGCCACAGATAGATCCGGCTAGTAAGAGAGCATGTGAAAATAATGCTAAAGCTATGAATGTTATTTTGTGTGGTGTAGCAGATTCGGAGTTTGTAAAGATTATGCTTTGCAAAACTGCCAAGGAGATGTGGGATAAGCTCAACAGTTTATATGAAAGAGATTCGAAAGTAAAGATGGCAAAGCTCGCATACGAAAAAAGTTTGAAAGTATAAAGATGAAAGAGGAAGAGAACATTGCAGCATATCTACTCCGTGTGGATGAGACCGTAAACATGATCAAAGGCTTGGGTGAAGAGATGGAAGACCCAGTAATAGTACAAAAGGTATTAAGATCTCTACTTCCTAGATTTTATGTTAAAGTTTCAGCCATCAAGAACTTAAGGATCTAGATAAAATGAAAATGGGTGAGTTACATGGAATACTCACGGCTTATGAGATGATAACAGAACTAGATAAGCCAAGAAAAAGAGAATTTGTTTTCAAAGCTTCAAAAGGAAAGCAGAAGAAGGTTGAATCAGATGATGAATCCGATGAGGAAGAAGAAGCCCTATTGGTGAAAAATCTTAAAAGAGGATCTGGCAAGTACAAAAGTAAACTTCCTTTTAAATGTTTTAACTATGGTGAGATTGGACATTTTGCAGCTAAGTGTCTAAATGCAAAAAGTGAAAGTGATAATGAAGACCCTGTCAAAGCAAAGAAAGGAAAGCCTTTCTACAAAAAGAATTTCAAGAAAAGGAAGTTTGAAAAGAAGAACTGGAACCAAAACAAGAAGAGTCTATGCACTAGAGAAGATGATAGCTCAGAGGAAGATTATTCAGAAGGTGACATTGAAGAACTTTTGTTTATGGCCCTTGAAGATGAAAAAGTGGAAGCTGAAGATGCAGTTGATGAAGAAGGTGAGGTAAACTTAGAAGAACTCATTTGTGCCTTGGGTGAGATCAAGAGACTCAAAAAAAAGACCCTGAAGCAAAAAGTGCAACTTCAAGAGTATGAAGAAGCAAAGAAAAATCTGCATGCTGACAAAGAACATGAGAATACTATTGTTGATCTAAAGACCCAAGTTGAAGAGGCAAAAAGAATAGAGGAAGTGTAACACCCGAATCGTTGTTACTTTCTCCGGACATACAAGTGTTGATATGTGATTTCTTGTATAAGGATGTGTTCTCGATTTAGAAATCATGCTTGATATGTATTGTAATTTCCTTGCAGATTGCAGATCTTGGTAGTCGAGTCAATATGATTAGACTCTTTTATTTATTTCATTTTGTGTCCGAATATTAATCTGATCACGGAATGAATTATAGAGATATTCATCTATAATATCTAGTCTTGGATCAGTGTAATTGATCCAAGTAGTGCTTTAATTTTGTGTGTGATGAATTAGATCACAGACCTTGAACAGGTTGCAAGGTATGGAAGCATTGATTAAGCTAGTCAGGAGTATGACTCAGGCTGATCTTGGGAAATGAATTGGTTCCCGATATCGAAGTATATCTGGAAGGTCTCGGACGTGGACCAAGTAATAATTCTATCATGTATATTCCCGTAGCCTAACGGCTGTGCTTCAGGAGTGAATCCTGCTCGGAGATGCATGATTTTAGGTCTTTTCTTGGCATATAAAATGTTATACCTTTACATGGAATTATTAACGGTTAGTAACCTAAAACTAAAACCTAACCTAGGGGTTAGATTAGTGTTAATCTAACCTAGACCTAGGCTATGTGTTAATGTCCTAAGTTAGTAACTACATGTAATATGGTTAGAATATGTGTTATCCTAAATTCTAACCTAAGATACTAACCTAACTAATGAGGAGAATGGAAAGGGGCCTATGGAAGGGGGTGCGAACCATGGGCGGCGTTCTCTATGACATTTAATGCGTGGATAAGGATGAGGGATAGGTCATGGCGAAGGTTTAGGCAACGGCTAACCTGTGCAGACGTGGCAATTCGCTAAGTTTGGAAATGGGCTTGAATTTTCATTGGACTGTCGCCAATTCTGGCGGTCGGTGGAAGATGAGTTTAAGCGGGAAAGTTGGTTTAATGGCATTCAATATTCTCGGAAGTCGAGCTCGGAACTCGCGAGAAGGCATGCAAACGGGAAATTTGGGGGTTTGTTTGGCTTGTCGCGATTTTCGGTCTTCTCTCTCTCTCTCTGCTTGTTTACTGGTTCTTCGCACCAGTTCTCTTTGAGTTGCATGGCAAGTATGAACTGCTATAGCTCTTTTCTCTGTCATGGAGGATATATATGTGATGGAGATAGCAAAATTTTGTTGGTCGCTTTATCGTGGAAAAAGAAAAGGAAGTTTGAGCTCTTCCTGTGGTCTGCTTCGGAAATTTGATCAAAAATCCAGGCATGTTAGGCCCTAACCTTTAAATAGCTTGTTGTCTTTCAAGTGATTTCATTAGAACAACTCTGTTCAAATGGTTTGAGAAAATAGATGATTTTCTATGGAGATCTTGTTTGATTTTGTATCAGATCTCTTCCTGCCGGTTCGATTTTTCAATTTTCCTCTTGTTGGGTGTTTATTAAAATCGAATTGTGGCTCTATTCCTTTGTGTATTCTTTCTGGTTTAAATATGTGAGATATTTATATGTAAAGAGCATGAAAGCTCGGCCTGTTTGGCGTGAGCCCATAGGATATACCTGTGTTGTTTATAGACCACTGTATGTTGTTGATTTGTGGTCGCTGTTTCTTGTGAGGAAACCGTATGGAAGGATTCATTAGATATTGTATGTTTGATCAGTTCCACGCTCCTTTGGAAACTCGTCGTGGTTTTTGTTGAAAGTGACTAATGGTACTTTTTGGGTTTCATTTGTCTTCTAATTTTTTTGCGGGACAGTAAACCTGTTGTATTACCGTAGCCTATACGACCCAAAGTGGAAGTTGTTCTTCCTGTTATCAGTAGTAACGGGATTATTTGTTGATCGTATACATTATTGATACATCTATAATTTATTTGAACGACTCAAAGGAGTCCTTGATTGAATCGTATATCTACCCACCGTTGAGAATAAAGGATATAGACTTCCGGTATGCATTTGCATTTCTTTGTGAAAGCTGTTCGAAAGTTTCAAGCTGCTCACTTGATTTCCTTGCTTGAAATGGGTATTTGATTTGCTTACACTTGTTTCATTCGAATGTTTGCCATGGATGGTATAGAAGGATTTATCAACTAATTCCATCTTATATCTTTGTTGTTGGGTTCTCGATTATGGGCGTTAACCCGTTAATGTATGTAATGTGTATTTATAGATTTATAATGGTTGTATTCTCAACGACTCGAGGAGACGATTCAATGATTTATATTTCTATTTGGGCATTTGCTCAAGTTGAATATGTTTAAATAGTTGGTGAATGATAAACCGGTGGTTGGAAGGAATGACATGTACTAAGACCTCTCGTTATTTTGGAATTACTTTTGTGTTGCATTGATTTTGTGGCATGATTCTTTAGGAGAATATTTAGGTCTTCAATCAGTGCAAAATTGTGTAAAAGATGGGCAAGGTACACCGGTTTTCTTGTTTTGAATTCGTAATCGGATTTGCTTCTTCGATGTTTAAATAAGCTCCATTGTTGGGCTCGGATGTAATCGTATGCAATTATTTGTTTTATTGTTGTTCGGATTCATATGAACTTTTGGAAGGTATCTTGTATTGCTTGAACCTTATCAATCTGATTTACGGACACTCGCTTTTTGTTTGTCTTGCTCGAGTATGGTTGAATATTTCGTGTTCTCGCCCCGTTGGGGTGAGTCGCGAGTACCACACCTAGACTTGCATGCGCCAAGGTAAGAATAGATATGCAATGTTCCTTTCCGTTTAATCATCCGATTTAGACCGAGCAAGAATAGATATGCTATGTTCCTTTCCGTTTATTCGATTCGTTTTTGGATCGAGCATGTTTCGGAAATACTTGTGTGGACGTCTATGGCATAGTCTTTAGGAAACCTCAGATTGCTTGATGCAATGAAGTTTGTTGTAAAACAGCAATCTTGCTTGCGGCTTGTCTAACTTGTTCATTTATATACTGGTTGAATGTTTTCATATGTGAAGACGGTTCAGTAATGAACTTATGTGAAAGGAAGTATGAATGGTTTGGTTCTTTCTCTTCTTTTGCTTAATATTTGATGATATTTGTCTAACAGTGGGAATTTGTTTGTAACATATTGGTGGAATTCCGAATTGTTATGTTATTTCCCTTTTGGAAGAATGAAACAATCTGACCAATGTTGTGATTTTGGATTCAATGATTGTTTGTGTACATTCGTTCCTTGTTTCTTAATATTTGATGAAATATTAGAAAGTGATTAAGACTATTTTGTAACAATGACAGAGTTACATATTTGTAATCATTTTGTATTACAAGGGCTTAGTCTGATTATGTTTACTTATGTGAATATCTGATCTCATTTAAACAGGGTGTTTAATGAAAACAATTGATGGATTGCAATTGTTTTAAAAGTTAGTGCTTATCATGCTCAGTTCATTGAACTGACTCATGTTGACTATTTTTGCAGATGGTTGCCGTAAGAGGTAAAAGCAATGCAGATCTGACAGCTGATCAGATTGTTTATTTGATTTGTTATGAATTACAGCTTGATTTTATAGATGTACTATATGTGAAAAGATGTTTCTTTTCCGTTAGCATTGTATCAAGTATGTTGTTTGCATAAAATGTAATTGTATAGTTTTGAAAGGAATGGAAATAAGTGTTTGATACTTATGTGTTGTATTCTATTTCTGATAGTTGACCTTCTTCGGTTTATGTAACGAAGGGGCATTGTTATCATTGTATAATATGGATGCTTTTGTGATTGACAATGAAAGCTTGCATGAAAATGAGATTGAATTCTTATGAGTGTTTAGTAGTTCTAATTTGTTCTAGCAAAAGCAATATTGGATTTAAATAATTGTCTTTCTAGAAGATAGGTTAAAAATGAGCCTAAAAGAGAACGCTAAACAAGCTGGATTAAATTACTAATCCCTAGTCCTAAGTATAACAGGACAATATTAAATTGGATTCTTAATCATTTATATCTTTATACCAACAAGTATGATATAAATTCAGTTAAGAGAACTGATATACAATCAAATGGAGTTCAGTTGGCAATCTCAAGCAAAGGTTATGAGATATTGTCCGATTCTGTTGCTTTAGAATCAGGTGTATTCTAATGACTCCTTGATGAAGAACTTGACCTTAATATCTCTACCAAGTAATGGGTTTTATAGAGGAGGGTCGTCTTAAGACGAAGAATCCAGGGATCGGAAAGGCTAAACCTTAGGGAAAAGTCTTTAAAGTAATTTAAACTCAAGTGCGTAACGCTTATTCTTGAGTAGATCTTTTCGAGGCGGATTTAAAGGTTGACGACATAAGTCAATCTGCAGAGTTGTACCTCCGAGAAGATTAGGATCTTCTCGAAGTTACAACAATGCAGATGACTTATGGCGACACCCTTTGCATTGATCGCTAAGATTTACACTTGATTTCGCACGAGTTACCACAGGACCGATTAAGAACGTGGTCATGTTATAAGGCTGCCTAGGAGATTCGGGGTATCATGACACACCTTGGTTGAAGCGCAAGGTTGAACCAAGATGTCATCATATCCCTAATCCTCGTGGGCATCCATATAACATTATCACCTTGTTAATTTGCTTCCGAGTGATTGATTTGTAAGCGGAAGGACCGACAAAGATGTGAGTCGGTATAAGACATTCTATATAACATATGAATGGGGTGAAGGACGTATTCCAGTTGACGAGTATGCCGTTAAGGAATACGAGACATGAGCAAGATATGTTTCAAATCTTTGGCCAAAGTATCATGTTTGCTGATTGCGTTGTCCTAATTCACCTAGTCTAAGGGATGAGATGCCGATGAATAATAGTAACAATTATTCAGCTTAGATTCCTTGGAGAGCATTCGAATCCCAGATTAGGGAAGAGAACATGCAAGCGTAATGTGTTAAATAAAAACACCGACTCTTATTACTCATGAATAGATCGGTAGATTACCGAGTCATGGAATGAATAGATCGGAGGTACTCGAGTCATTACGATTGCATATGGTTTATTCATTATATGAATAGTTATTTGAATTGTGAGTTCTAAATTATGTATTTAGAACCAGGATGCAATTACCAAAAAAAAAAAAATTCACTTGTTCTAAATTATAAAATGAGGATGTTACAGAAGTGATCGAGAGAACAACTGAAATCAAAAGAAAAAGAATGCGAGAGATTGGAGGCAAAGATTGTCACACTAAGACAAAGAAACCGAAAAGTTGAACAAGAGACTCAAGTTTGGAAAACGTTCGAGGTGTTGAGCAAGATTCTGAGAGAACAGAAACCAAAATCATCCAAAGGTGGTATTGAATTCAATGAAGCAGAAAAGAAAAAGACCAAAGAACGAGAGAAGAAAGCCAACTATGCAGATATCCTAAAAGGCTCCAATAAAGGAGAAAGCAACAAGAAACAAGAAGATCATTCTCCACAGAACAAAAACAAAGAAGAGAGCAAGTGGAATAAGGTACCAATAAGAAGTTTTATAAGTTTATCTTATCAGAGGCAACCCTACATGACCAGGTATTCTTTTTACGGTTATTGTTTTTCCTGTCACAATTTTGGTCATAAGATGATGGACTGTAGATCGAGGTTTCAGAGTTGGAATCAGAATTTTCATGCTAGAAACTACAATTCTTTTGCTGCATTGTCAAATTTGAATGAGCATGCGATTAGATGTTATGAATGCAACCAAGTTGGCCACATAGCAAGATTTTGTAGGAGTAAGATTACAGAAAAGCCAAAGCAAGAGAAAGAGGGAAAACAAATCATTTAGAAAGCCAACAATAAGAAACAGTGGCAAAAAATAGAGGAGAAAAGGAAGAGGCTATGTTCGTACAAACCGCGCTCCATGCACAAGATGAAGAACAACCTTGGTACATTGATAGTGGATGTTCCACCCATATGACAGGTGACAGAAGCAAGTTCCTGAAGCTGAAAAAGGCCAGTAGAGGTACAGTAAAGTTTGGAGATAACACTACAGCCAAGATCACAGGAAGAGGTAACATAAAATTAAATGGTCAAGCTAAAGTTGAAAATGTTTTACTCGTTGAAGGACTGAAACATAATCTTTTGAGTGTCAGTCAAATGTGTGATCAAGGTTATACACTCACGTTTTATGCTAAGGGTTGTGAAATTAGAAATAAGGATACAGGTAATTGGGTTGCAGATGCAAATAGAACAAGGAACAACTTATACATGCTAAGTGATGTGAAGGGAGAAAAGTGTTGCATGAGTCAAATTGATGAAAGTTGGTTATGGCACAAGAGATTGGGTCACATTAATTTTGACAACATGGTAAAAATCAGCTCAAAACAAGCAGTGAGAGATTTACCCAAGATCACAAAACCGCAAAGTACTATTTGCAAACAATGTCAACATGGGAAACAAACAAGGGTCAGCTTCGGAACAAAGGAGTACTCTCAACGAAGCCATTAGAGCTAATTCATACTAATCTCTGTGGACAACCAAAAACACAAAGCTTGCAAGGTGATTCTTATTTTATGTTATTAATTGATGACTTTACTAGAATGACATGGGTTGCATTTCTAAAAGAAAAATCAGAAGCTTTTGATCAATTCAAAAATTTAACTTAGCTTTGATTGAGAATGAGACAAACTCTAGGATTAAGTGTTTGAGATCAGACAAAGGAGGTGAATTTATGTCTAACGAATTTGATGAGTTTTGTGAAGAGCATGGAATCAGAAGACAGTTTTCTGCAGCAAGAACACCACAACAAAATGGTGTAGTTGAACGGAAAAATAGAACAAAGTGCAGGAAATGGCAAGAACAATGCTAAATGAGTCCAAGTTACAGATGCTTTTTGGAGAGAAGCAAGTGTACACAACGGTGTATATTTTGAACAGAGCACAGATTCGAGTAAACACAAAAAAGACACCATATGAACTATGGAAGGGAAGACCAGCTTCCGTGAAACACTTCAAAGTGTTCGGAAGTAAGTGCTACATTAAGAGAGACGATGAAGATGAGCTCGGTAAATTTGATTCTAGAGCTAGATGAGGGCATATTCCTTGGTTATTCATCGAGAAGCAAGGCTTACAGGTGCTATAACAAGAGACTACAAAAGTAGTGGAAAGTATAAATGTGAAAGTCGACGATTGGAAGCCGAAGAAGAAAATAGGACACTCAGTGGTGCAAAAAGAGGATGAAGAAATCAAATCTGAGAAAGAAGAAGAAGAAGAAGAATGAGAAAACACAAAGGCACCATCCATATTCGTTCAGAAGAATCATACAACAGATCAAATCATTGGAAACAAAGATACTGGAGTACAGACAAGGAGGAGACTAGCAAGTGCACCACAAGAGGTAAACTTTTCCTTATTGTCAAAAGTTGAACCGAGTAATTTTAATGAAGCTAGTAAGGATAAGTTTTGGATAAAAGCCATGGAAGAAGAACTTAATCAAATAGAAAAGAATGACACATGGGAGTTAGTACCAAGGCCAAAGGACAAGAATATCATTGGTACCAAGTGGGTCTTTAGAAACAAGATGAACGAAGAAGGAGAAGTTGTCAAAAACAAGGCTGATTAGTGTGCAAAGGGTACTCACAAGTCAAGGCATTGATTTCACGGAGACATTTGCACACTGTTGCTCGTATGGAGGCGGTAAGAATGTTTTTAGCATTTGCTTGTTTCAAGAATTTTAAAGTTTATCAAATAGATGTAAAATTAGCATTCTTGAATGGAAATGTAGAGGAAGAAGTTTATATAGAGCAACCAGAAGGTTTTATTCTATCAGAAAATTCAGATTTTGTGTGCAAGTTAAAAAAGGCTCTTTATGGTTTGAAACAAGCTCCTAGAGCTTGGTACTCTAGACTGGACAAGTACTTGAAGGAACAATGATTCAAAAAGGGAATTGCAGATAGCAATTTGTACATCAAGACAGAAGGAGAACATCAAGTGATAGTTGTGGTTTATGTGGATGACATTATTTTTGGAAGTGGTTGCAGGAGACTATGCAAAGAATTTGCAGAGGAGATGCAGAAGGAGTTTGAGATGTCTATGCTTGGTGAGTTGTCTTATTTTCTTGGTTTGCAAATTCAGCAGTCTAGTCAAGGCATTTTTATTTCACAAACCAAGTATATAAAGGAGATGTTGAAAAAGTTTAGAATGGAAGATTGCAATCCAGTTAGTACACCCATGATTACAAGTTGCAAGTTGAGTAAGAATGATGAGTCTCCGATGCTAATCAGACCTTGTATAGGTCCATGATAGGTAGCTTGTTATATACCACAACATCTAGACCAGATATTATGCAGGTTGTTGGATTAGTTGCACGGTTTCAGGCGGCACCAAAGGAAACTCATGTGGCAGCAGTAAAAAGAATTTTCAAATATTTGAAAGGTACGTTGGATTATGGTTTATGGTATCCAAAGAGTGATGATTTCACTCTTATAGCATTCACAGATGCAGATTGGGCAGGAAGTGTTGATGACAGGAAAAGTACAAGTGGGGGAGCTTTTATCTTGGTGACAGATTAGTGTCATGGTTCAACAAGAAACAGGCCTCAGTTTCATTGTCTACACAGAGGCAGAGTATATTGCAGCAGTGGCATGTTGTACACAGGTGCTTTGGATGAAGCAAACATTGAAGGACATGAAGGTAGAGTATGAGCATCCTATTTCCATTTTCTGTGACAATACGAGTGTTATTAACATCTCGAAAAATCCAGTCATGCATTCCAGGACAAAGCACATTCCCATTAAGTATCACTTTTTGAGAGAGAAAGTTGCAGATCAGCAAGTGAAATTAGAATATGTTGGGACTAAGGATTAGATTGCTGATATATTTACAAAACCCCTACCAAAGGAATCTTTTGAGTCACTCAAACAGAAGTTAGGAGTGATTCCTATCACTCTTACTCATTGACTATCTCAAGGGGAGTATGGACATCGGGAGCTACACATTGTAGTATCTTCAGCTCCGAGTACAAGTTCAGGTGACAGGTTCAGTCATCCCCTTGCCATTGATGTCAAAGGGGGAGAATTGTAGAATGGGGGAGAGTTGCATAGAACATGTACAATGCAACAGTACAGAAAGAGCTTAGAGGCAGAAAGTTGGATTTCAGAGCAAACAGGTTTTCATGTCTATTTTTAGCAGGGGTTTGCCATCAATGACAAAGGGGGAGTTTGTTGAGTATTTTGTCATTGATGTCAAAGGTACAACATTAGTGTTGATGGAAATATTGAGGTTTGAATATTTGTTTAATATTCAACATTACAACATTAGTGTTCGTAAAATATTTATCCATGTCAAAATTAGTGTGATGTCAAAATTTGAATATTTTAATATTCAACATCACCAAGGAATCTTACGACACATGGCGGGATGTGTAAGAGATTTTATGACGTGTAAGAGATTCTATGACAACTTATGACACGTAAGAGATTCTATGACAGTTTATGACACGTAAGATATTCTATGACAGTTTATGACGTGTAAGAGATTCTATGATGCGTAAGAGGAGTTACTCTTACATGTGTAAGAGAATATTGCTATTTGGAGCAAATATTTAATATTTGGAGCAAATTGGCCCATGGTATGGGCACATGGTTTTAGGGAAACCACAAGTGGTTTTTCCTCTCCTTTCTATATAAGTGTAGTGTGCACATTTTGAGGAGAGCGAGAAAGAGAGCATTTTGCATGAGTGTGATATGTATGTGAGCTGATATTATAAATCTCTTAAGTGAGTATGAGTATGTGAGAGAGAGAATATAGAAGGAGAAATTATCATTGATTTGTATTGCAAATTTTCTGGAGTGGGTGCTTCGGATTGGGGATTGGTGTCTCCAGAAGTTGGTGCTTTGAATAAGAGATTGCACAGTCAGTGGTGTTTGCATTCAAGGGCTGAATTGGTGTTCGGCTTGGAGATTGGTGTCTTCTGTGAGTGGGTGCTCACACTTTGTAAACACTATTTTTTCGGCTGGATTTGGACAGTAGATCCAAGCAGTCTCTTTTGGTGGATGCATCCCACACTGGATGAACCACAAAGATATCTAGTGTTATGTGCATTTGATTTTTGTGTGTACTCTCATTTTACTTTCAGATTTGAATATCTTGTTAAGTGTGAAAAAGAAAATTAATAAGTTGGAGAAAAAGTTTTTTATTGTCGAATACTAATTCACCCCCCCTCTCAATATTCCCGTGCTTCTAATAGTAGCTTCCTTGACATCAGTGGCTCTAGAAAGTGCATTCATGGCACGGTCAAAGGGAAAGACAAAACAGTGGAATGCTAGTGGTTCTTCAAAAGAATCCTCTAATAGCAATGTAAGTACTTCTAAGCAATCTAAATGGAAGTGTTTTTATTGCAAGGAACCAAGTCATTTGAAGAAAGATTGTCATAAGCGACAATATGATTTGGAAAATAATAGAAAGAAGTCACAATCTGCAAATGTGGCTGAAGAAGATGAACAAAGTTCAGCGGGTGAGTTTGCATTTGTGGTGGCAAAAAATCAGTCAACAGAGTCAAGAATGTGGTATTTTGACTCGGGTGCATCAAGACACTACACGTGTCACAAAGACTGGTATGTAGAAGATGATAGTTGCAATGAATTAGTTTCCTTAGGTGATGGTTGGGTTCACTATGTGAAAGGATATGGAGATGTTCGTATTTCAATGAATTTTGTTACTTACACTTTTCAAAATGTTCGGTTTGTACCTGATATGAACAAAAATCTTCTTTCCATAAGTGAAATAACTGCAAAACCTAACCTTTGTGTGGAGTTTAAAGGAAACAAATGCATGGTTAGTAATCTTCATGATCAAAGAATCATTGTTGTTGGTCTTGGTAACAAGGGATTGTATAAGTTGATTGATCCTAAAACAGCAAATGAGCATGCACTAGTAGTGGTTGATAGCACTAGTGATCTTTGGCATAAGAGGTATGGTCACCTCGGTTATCAACATTTGCATACATTAAGTCAGACTAACATGGTGAATGGAATGTTTTCTATTCAAAAGAGTTTGAATGTATGTTCAAGATGTCAAATAGATAAGCAATTTTCAGATTCATTTGACATTGGTAAGGAATAGAGAGCTAAGAATGCATTGGATTTGGTACATGTGGGTTTGCATGGTCCAATGCGAACACCTTCCATATCTGGAGCATTGAATTATTTGTTTCTTATAGATGACTTTTCTAGGAAAATGTGGGTGTGTTTTCTGCATAGAAAGTCAGAATGTTTCTCTAACTTTGTTGCTTGGAAAGCTATGGTAGAGAAACAGGAGGGAAAAATATAAAAGCTCTCACATCAGTGAATGAAGAAGAGTTTGTCTCTGACAAATTCAAGGAATTCTGCAAGAAAGAAGGTATAACATATTCTACACAGCAGAATGATGTCATGGCAAGGCAGAACAAGACAGTGATAGAGATGGCATGTTGTATGGTGGATAGCCAGAATGTACCATATCAGTATTGGGCAGAAGTTGTGAATACAATTGTGTACACTCTCAACCAAGTCCATCACAAGCCTTGCAGAATGTCACCCCAAAAGCAACATGGTCTAGTAAAACACCTGATGTAAGTAACTTTCATGTTTTTGGATCCACTGCTTCTTTATTGGGAAAGTTGTACATGTTTGTTGGTTATTGTGAGCAGAGGAATGCATACAGTTAATAGATGTCTCCACATACAAGATTGTTGTGAGTAAAGAGGTTTTTGTAGATGAGAAAGTACCATTCTTTTCTAGTAATGGTAAATCTACTGAGAGTATTGTAGTGGTTTCTACTGACAATATTTCTGGAACAAGTTCTGGTAGTAGTGTTGAACAGAGTTCAAAGAAAGTACCAGAGGTATCAAGTTCTAAGGAAGAATCTAGTGGTGAAGAGAGTGTTTCTCACTCTTCACAAGTAGATCAAGAAAACCAACACAAAAGGCCTAAGTGGTACCATATCACTATGAAAGATGTAAGGAAAGATGAATTGCCTTCCTTGTTGGACAAGCACGGGATCTAGACTATGGGAATGCTATAACATGTTCCTTCACCTTAGTATGATGGCATTTAGGCACGAGAGCTTGTAATTGCTTAAGAGAAAGCAAGTTTGGGAAGGGAGGATTCAGTAATGTCCCCTTTTTCAAAATAGCACCAATTGAAGACTTCTTGTCATTTCTCTTCTCATGGCTAAGAAGGAATTACAAAAAAGAAATCCTTGGGTTTTGTTTTTATTTTCTTTTATTGTTATTAATTTTTTTCTTTGGTGTTTTACTCCTAAAGAAATTCGGTTGGGATTATAACACTATTGTAGGGAGACACGTCCCTCACCACTTGGGACGCATATACCTGGGCACGGGTACACATACCGGCACGTCTCTGTACGCGGGAACCTTTGTTAACGTCTCCTCCCGTCTCCCCACACACACGCGCACACACACAGGATTGTTTGCATATTTCTGTTACAATGTACTCTTCCCACAATATGTGAGATATCAAATATCAATAGAATTACTCATCTTTTGTCAACATTTGATTTCCTTACTTCAAAAAGTATAGTTATTTTTAAATTTCAGTGCATTCTGAGTCTAAATATGTACAATAGTATTTTTCTAGTAATTTCATACATATTGTTGTCTCCCCGTACCCGTCTCCCACTTTTCTAAAAAATGTCGTACCAATACCCGTACCCGCCTCCACGTACTGCACCCGTACATGTCGTACATGTCTCCCTGTAACTATGGATTATAATGATCCCAACATGAAATTAAAAGATAAAGTGAAGATCCTTAATACGTCGGCAAGGTAGGAAGATTTCTAACATTGAATAAGACGATAAAGCAAGCTTAAGAGGTCGGTCTACACCTTATGGCTCTTGGCGCCAACCAAAGGGTATAAGAGGAGTCTTGGTGGCTCGTTTGCACATCATCTTTTGGCATATACACTTTATACTTGGTCTCTAAGGCTGATTGCTCTTAGTCCATTCCACTATTGGGCGAAAATCCATTAGTGTGGCATCCAAGGAGGACGAAACCCTTCCTTGTGGGAGATCAAGGACGGAAACCCTTGATTTGGTGGTGTTGAAGTCTCTCATCAAGACCATCTTGTTGGTTTGTGTCTAAGGGCATCAAGGAGAAGCCATAAAAATCTTTTGACATTGTTTGAAGCACCTATCCTAGGAGCGACTAGGGTAGAAGAGGATTTGGGTGCCTCTTAGGGCACAAAACTTCAATAATCTTTGACATTCGGATTTATCATATTTTATAAGGCTGGAATTTACAATTTGGTAATTTTTGGAGGAGTTATCTATCATTTTCAGCCATTGTTTGTGGCTGTCCTGCTGTTGTCATAAAATTAATTGTAGTTGGGTATAATCTTTTGTTTTCTCCATTTCTTTGATGTAATTTGGATGGATAAATGTTGTCATGTTTGAGATAATTTTTTAGAAGCATTTTCAGCCATCTTTGCATGGTTGTATGGTGAGTTGAAGTCCCTATACAATTCGCTGCTAGGGTTTCTAATACTTTTAGATCTGTTATAAACATCAGAATTTACTACACTTGGGATTCGTTCCAATTCCTTGATTTACGCTTCAGCCCTAGAAGGGACATTACATGAAGATGAAGGGTTTGCAATAAACTATCATTGTTGATGTGTTTTCAACTGTTATAAGAAGGATCCCAGCCACTATCATTCTGATTTTAGGGAACAAAATACATGGTTACAGCTATGTTTGGGACAACATGAGGGAAATTGGGAACAACCAATGTTTGGATAGTATTTATGAGGCCTTGGCAAGAAAAGAAGAAGAACTAATCATCATATCCAAAAGCAAGAGTGGATGAAGAAGGGAACACATTTTTTCTTTAACGAGTTTGCTTCATGTGCAGGTATATCAAAGGAGGAGCAGTTGAGATTTATTTGGGATCCAGTACTTGTAATTGCTTGGGGACAAGCAATCTTGGGAAGGGGGGACTGTCATGTCCCTTTTTGAAGGCTGATTTTTGAAGACCTTAACCCATTCTTCTCCCTGTGGGTCTAAGGAAGAAAGCAAGGGGAAGATCTGGATTATATTTTTATTGTTGTTTAGGTAGTTATTTTATTTATTATCATGTATCCTATTGGGAAGCTCGGTGCTCAATAGGACTTAAGTAGTTAGGAAATAAAAGTATTTTGAGCATGTAGGCTCCAAATACCAATTAAATATTTAAAAGCACTTTATCTTAAGGGGTCGGCCATCATTTTTGTATTGTAAAGCACTCCTTGGGTTATAAAAGGAGGTCGCTTGGCCATTATTGAATTATGTTTTGGTGAATTTTCATATCTTGGTTAAGGTTTGCTTGTGAAGCACCTTATCTACCTTTCTCAAGGATGAAACCCCTTGATTGAGGACCTTTCTCAAGGACGGAAACCCTTGATTGAGGGCTTGTGGAGGACAAAAACCCTTCCATAAGGATTTATGTATGCAAGCTGGTTTGGAAAGCAATAAATTATCATTTCCTTGCATGATTTATCTCTTTGGATCAATAATCTATTTATTTGAAGTGGAACGACCCACTTGGGAGTATTATTTGGTATGTGTTGATGATAATTTGGTCAATCTGAATTTATTATCTTGTTCTCCATATTTTTAAAAGCCAAGATCTTGAGTTTCGTGAATTTTGGAGGTGTTTTACTATTTTTCCAAGCTTGTTGAAGTTTGTTGGTTGAGGGTTTCAAAATTAATTATTTTCAAGCTCAATTCTGATTTCTAATAGCTGATTGTGTTTGTTGAGGGTTTCTTAATAATTTTGGCATAAGATTTGAAGGGTGTTAGCAAGGTTTAACCCACCTTTGAGGGGTTTAACTTCTCCAAGGAAGTCGCTGCCCTAGGAAGGGCCTAATTTGCAGATTACAAGGTTGATATCAGCCATCTACAGCAGTTCCCTAATCTGATTTTTAAGTTTACATCTCAACTTTTGGTCATTTCCTGTAATATCCCACTTCCGGGATCAATGGAAAATATGCAAATCAACAACCCTTCAATACACCAATCAATTGAAAGTAACAAACCAGTTGAGTAGTTGACTCAATAAACCTGAGGATAAGGGTTTAATGGTCTTAACTTATCAACTAAATTCCACAATGTATACTGCTGTAAATGAATACTGGAATTACTCTAAAAATCTCTACACAACACTCAGCCAATGATGACCAACTAGAGCATACAAATCCAGCGTTAAACTTCTAATACCAGTCGCTGTAATATTGATCTAATATTTCATATATAGATCTATATAAAGAATCATCAAACCCAATCAGTCCACGACCATACATTCATAATATATTATCTACCAAATATCTTAAGCAATTAATTCCCAGTGGGCCCAAATTAGACTCAGGAAATCAGATTGCTTTCCAATAAATATGAAGGTCATGCACAGCTGCAAAGATCACTAAATCTGATCCAAATTCACCCACACAAAATGACATTCATCCAGAGATCACCCAACTTCATACTATGCTAGATAAACTCGCTGCTCAATTAAGAGGCTTAATCATGCCTCAAAACACTCAGAAGATTACCTTGTGAAGTCGCTGGTTATAGGAGAACACAGCAGCTTTATCCACACCAAACCCAGATCACAATCATGTCAAATACTATCACTGTATTGCCCTGAAAGAGATCGCTGCAACAGGGGTCAGTTCGCTGAATATTTAGAGCCCCAAACATGCATTAAACTATTCAAAATTCACTCCTAGATGGCGCTGCTGTTAAGAAGGAAGATAGATCTATCAATTAACAAACATGAACCTCCAAAAGAGATCGCTGGTCAAGGGAATAACAGCAAACAAACCAGATAAATTCAGTTTTCTAAACACATGGATCCCATGCCAACTCCATATAATAATCAAACCAAAACATGCATAGATTTTAGTCGATTTCCTTCAAAGAACAATCTATATCCAAGCTGGTCGACCTCATACAATATATGGTATACAAACAGCTCACAATCATCAATGATAAGTTGCCAAAGCTTAGAGAAGGAGAACACCAACAAATCGACTTGCAAAAGTATCCACAAACCAGCTGCTACAGTGACATCGCTACAGTAAAAGGGCAGATTTCCACTTACAAATTCAATCAAATACTTGCTAAAGCCAAAAACATGGATCTAGCAAATAATCACTTCAATTGATTCTCAATAACCAGCTTAAAACAACCTCCCACGCAAGAGAGAGAGAGAGAGAGAGAGAGAGAGAGAAAGCATCAATGGGCATGCATCCCAACTCCAAGCATGGAGTATCAAAATAAGTTCATCATAGCATAATAATAATAATGACCCTAGCACTCCTTTTATAAGCAAGGAGGCACAAAATTCGAAAACCCTAGGAGAGGGAAAACATTAAATAAAAGCAGTTTGTTTTTCCCTAGGTGTGGCATCCCCTTTTCAAAGGGTGATTTTAACAATAAAAGCCACCTAAAATATTTATTTAATTAATTCCCCATTTAATTTTTTATATTTTGGGAATTAAATTAAATAATCTTCATAATTAAATAATTAAATAATTATTGCTCCAGGCAATAATATTTAATTATTTAATAAAAATGTTCCCCTTGCACATCCCGAAGCCCATAGGAACGTATAGGCTAAGGGTTTTCAGAAATGGGGACATTACATTTCTGAGTCCCCCTAAAAGGGACATTACACACTTCAATGTAAAGATAAGCACTATCAAATTCTCTAAAGCAATCACATCTTCACCACCTATTAATTTGAAAAAGACTCATTTGCAACCTCCTATGAGTTTGTCTTATCACCCTTTCCATTACCATTGAAATGCTCCCACCATTATCTTTGGTCTATTCCCATTGTTACCCACTGTACATTATGGAGATGCCATTGATTTACAAGAAAAGGACTATGAATGAGGTAAACCCCCTTCGATTACATAAATTGCACAACACAGGTATATAATAAATTGAGATAGAGCCACATTCCTCTTAAAGCACACCTCTCCAAATAAGTGTGATTGCAAATACAAAACTATGTCAAAACACACTAAATACTTTTTTATATCCTTTTCAAACAAACCATACCTCTCTCGGTTCATTATTCTCTATGACTTGATTGAAGAAACTGCCATCCATGGATGTGATAAAAAAACTGTGCCTACGAGTACTCTCTATTGAAAATAGGTGCAAAAATCACTATTAAACCAACTCACTTTGATATTAACACAATTCCATATAAGATTTCCCATCCTCAAATTTAAATATTGTTTCTTGATTTGTTTCAAAATGGGTTACTCATGTCTCTACCATGGCACACAGGGACCTTTACTAAGCTCATAAATTAAAATCATGGTTACAATTCAAAACAGGATATCATTTTTTTTTCTTTTGGAAAAATACATCTTATAGTACTTCAAGGATGAAACATTCATGTCAATCTAGCAATAGGGTTACAAGTAAAGTCCCTCCTATAAACCAAAAAGGAAAGCATTTGAGCTTGAGTCCCAATAGGCAATGAGTTGACATCATTACAAAGACATTTGAATTCAGCTTTAACAAGCAAAGCCAACTCTTTCCTGAAAAGTCTCAACTTCCCTAAGCTGAGAGGTGACGGGTCCTCATGGAAAGTATCCATCTTGACTTCACAGATTTCCAATACAGGACAACCAAGTTGTTTTGCCATACAGATTTCCATCTTTTCTTAATCATCCATTGATTCTCCAAGGAGAAGTAACCACACTTTGAGTAAATAACTAAACTCAACTTTCAACCAACCCCAAAAGATCATGGCAAAAAGACATCTTTAAAAGCATCCTTAAAGGTTTCCTCTCTATGAAAAATCCTGCATACAGAATCCTTAACGATGTTTTGGAGCCTTACCTTAACCGCCGGACCTTGATGAAGCTTTAACCATCCCAAAGCTTTTTACTTCAAAGGATATTGGGGTTTCCAAATATATTGACATCACCTTTGCCTCCTAATCTCAAGATCCTTCACCACCCATGTATTTTTCAATCAAGAAGCAAGTTCAGCACTGTGCCTCACTGCATCACATATATCCATCATCTCACAATTATAGAACACTTTCCCATTAGTCCATCTCCAATCTCTCTAACAAGGACCTTACCCTTGGAGATAAATTTTAAAGGGAGAGTCTTCAGCAATCATTTTACAAGGTTATTGGATATCACTTTTCCTTAAGTGAATGAGAAAAAAAAATGTTCGATGTCTAAACCTTGACAAGAAAGAAAACCATTTTATATGAAACTTTTGGCCCTCAAATCACCTGTTCACGCTTGAATCAATTTCCACACATGGGCGTGTTGAAGGAAATACTGTATTGAATAATTATGAATCATGCATGAAGTTTAATGAATACAAGTTCCAACTAAGAATCTGAAAAAAGGAAACCTCAACAACAATAAAATAAAGAAATTGTTTTTGAAATGCGACTCCCAAATGAGATACAAATCAAAAACATGAATCAAAACTTGCAGTAAACAAAGTGGATAGCAATCTGAAATCCAAGGTAGGGAATGACTCTTCGTCTCGCTATTATCATTATTTCCCTTCCAACACTTTTTCAAAATGCATAATGAGTTGTAGAAAAGAAAGAATCTACTTTCAAATCAAAAATGAAAAGAATTAGTTATCTAATTCTATATTTTGGGTAGAAATACCTGATTTTACGCCCTTGGCCTTCATTTCATCAAATTCCTTTTGAGCCTCTCGTATTCTACCTGCCTTGGCAAACCCGTCTATTATTGTGCAAAATGGCATCTACACGTAAACATAACCAATCAAATTTCTAAGAGATTACTTAACAAAACTCTATAATTACCATCTACACTAGGAATGCTTATCTAGAATACAAGTTTCTTCCAGCATATGATGTACAAAGAGCTTGTTTTCATTCATTATTCTTCCCTTATAAGAAAAAAATAGTTCAAATGAGCCTCTACCTATATCCTCCAGAAGAAATTTGAATGTGTGCAGTCTTGACATAATTTAAGAGAATAGTTTTGAAATTTTGAAGCAAAGGATAGGAGATTTCTCTGAGCACAATAACAGATACTTGAAATTTGCAAATATTATTATAAAGAATCGCAGAAACAATACAAATCTATGGTGAATTCATTCTTTATCATGAAAACCATTCCTCATATAATGAAATACATGTTTCAACTAAGAAATGGATTTAGAAAACAGTGCTCTTCAAAGGCCGTTCATAAAAATCACTGAAGTTCATAGTTCTCTAGGGACATGAGAACTGAAGACAAAAATCAATAACACTCGAGTGATTCAACATTTCCATTAATCACAACTTCCTAGCACAAGGTGAACATTAGTTTCAATAAAAAAGCACAAACTCTGAAGTAATTTTTTCTAAAGTCATATTTGCACTCATGGAGGAATCACTCTATTAGTTTTTCAATCAATTTGCTTATTGAAAATGATGTCCGTACTAGCTTGCTGGAAAAGTGAGGTACTTTCAATCAAACCAAAGAAGTTTTTACGTTTTGTAGAGAATCATTCTATCAAAAGGACATTATTCTTCTATCGAATTCCATGATATTTAAAGCCTTGAGAAGCACCAGTAAAGAATAAGAATGAGTTACTGTAAAAGACAAAGTTTCAATCAGATGACTGTAATATAAATTTGATAGTCCTTTACTTCAATGCAGAGTGCTCCTCAATATTTGTCTAAGGTCATTAGAAGCTGCAAGATGTTGAACTGCAACCAGAAGTTGAGACGGGTTGGTTTCTTATTTACTCACACATAGCATGGCTGGTACCCAAATCTGGAACTTCTGGCTGCATTGCTCAACCCACACCACTTTATTGGTATGTGCTCATGATGGTGTGTCCGTAGGCATGCAGGAGGTGGTGTGTGTCTGTTGTTTGATTCTGGCTAGCACATCTTGCGCAACGGCTTCAAAATCCTAGGTACAACTCCTCTTGGCATTGGATACATTCTATTGTGGTGCAGTTTGGACTCCACATCCATACAAACAACAAGTCTCAAGAATTTGTTTTCTGTTGGTGCCCAACACATCCATTTTTCTTCCTTCTTTCCTATCAAGGGCTTCACTTCTTGCAAAGTCTCACTCAGCATTGTTTCCAGAAAAACCCTTTGTGGTTAGAGGAAAATCTTCTCACTTGATGTCCTCAGAACTTAGGAGAATATCATTAATTGTCCTTATGCGACTGACAATTGGAATGCAACCAATAATTTATCCCATCTTTGGCCACTTTACAATCTTGGGTACAGTAATTGAATTCAACATAATGCTTTCCAAATATGTCTCTCCAAACTTCAGCGGGTGCTATGTCTCAATCTCAGTGAGTGCTATGTCTCAATCACATCAATATACTCCTGAATGATGGCAAATCAGATAAGACATTAGCATATTACTACTTGGTGTGTTTCCGAACCGATCCACCCTAATGGATAACATGGGGGCTGTAATCTTGTCAGTTGCAATCTCTCCCCAACATTAACAAAGATTAAGTTGCTATACCTTCCCTCTTCAAAGACAGATGAAAGCGAGACCCACCTATCTTTCCAGTTGATCTAAAACTAATTATTTAAAGTGTGGATATTGTGTGTTATTTAGGCATATCTACAATAGTTTATGGAAGCAAAATCATTTATTCATACAAGGAGTTATCAGTTCCTTGTACTTGTGCATGGTCATGTCAGGCACAAGGGGAAAAATACTTACTTTTAACACTTGATGAAGAATGTTGCACACACAATAGTCTCAAACTTGTGGTGTTGCCTTTTGACTTAAAAGCTTCTAGTGAATCTTCTCTTCATATATCCACACTCTACAGAAGCATTCCTTTAGGCTTTGTATTTCCAACAATGTTAATTTATCTAGATTGGCATTTCCGGCATTTCAATACCTCCTTTATATTTTAGAATTAGTCACTCTGTTGGAACAGAAAATATTGTCCTTAGATTATCTACTTAACCCTTTCCAAGATGATTGAGAAAACATCCACAACTACTCTACTCCAATAGCACACCATAGCATTCAACACATAAACATCACTAATAACGTGCTATGATACAAAAGATAGAGATAGACAAAATATAATGATACAAGAAGTGTACCAATTTGTCAAGGTCAGAGCATTTAAATTTACAGATTTAAATAATTAAAATTTGTAAAGTTATTTAAATGTTACAAAATAAATTAAAATAAAAACATTACATAGAATAAATGAAAGTACACAAAGAAACCGAGATTTAACATGGGAAACCCCAAAGGGTAAAAAACCATAGATAAATAGATTTCCATTTACGAGAAACTCTTTTTACAAGTCCAATAAAAACCTCTTCTTTCACCCACTTCTCTCCATAAAACATATTTCATGTTTTTTCTTGTCAATAATATTTCACCCGACCATGGGTCTTATTTAAATGGTTCAAACGGGTGTGACTTCTCGTGAAGCACCCCTACCATTTAATAAATTGATTTTAAATAATCAATCAACCATATAAACTAGAGTTTATATTAAATAAAAATATTATATATTTTTATTAATTTAATTATAAACTAAAGTTTATAATCTTAAGAACACTTAAGAGGGGTAAAACCCTACTTAAGATTAATGTTCTAACACTCCCCCTTAATATTAAGTGGGGTTTATATGCCAACATTACATGTTTATACAACAGATTTACAATCTTTAAACCAAAGTGAGGGTTTAGGCTAGCATATCACATTTGAAGGATTTATACACCTTCATCATGCTAAACTTATTTTTTTGGAACAAAAGGATTTGGAATCTATAAATCAGAAGTCGTGATTTAAGCTAAACATGATTTGTGAGACTACATCTCACAGTTTCTCATGGAAAATATATACCAAAGCATCTCTAGGAGCCTTTTATAAAATAAGGACCTCCTTTATAACATGATGCTTCATTATTGGACTACGCATAAACTTAGAGTGATAAGTTTACTAAGATCACAAAAAGATCTTTTACAATGTTTTAATTTAGATCAGAAGTATAGAGGTGAAGAAGAAAACACAAGGCCGGCCGTTAGGAGGTGGCATTGTCATGTACACTCCTCAATGGCAACTCTGAAAGGCCAAGCATTGCACGAAACTTGCAGAACTTTATAGCACATAATAGCTTTGTAAACATATCTACAACTTGATCTTGATGGGCAAGATCTGCAAATCTATATCACCACAGAGCGCCTTCTCTCGGATGAAATGCATATGTATCTCTCTGTGCTTTGTTCTTTGATGTTGAACTTGATTATTAGTTAGAGCAATAACACTCTGACTATCACACGGAAGAGGAGTACTTCCTTTAACTTCAATGTGAATCTCTTCCAACAACCGCTTTAGCTACATGGCTTCTTTCATTGCTTCCATCGCACTTCTATATTCTGCCTCAATAGAAGAGATGGAGATTGTTTGTTGCTTTTTGTTGCTCCAATTAATGGCACATGTGCCAAATTTGAACACATATTTAGTTGTAAATTGTCTATCTAACACATCACCAACATGGTCGAATCACAATATCCATATAAACATGCATTATCAAAAGAAGTATAATGTAAACCAAAATTAATTGTTCCTTTAATATATCTTAATATTCTTTTGGCTAACTTCCAATGATCCTGATATGGTTCTGCATGAATTTGGATGCAATACCTATTGCATATGCAATGTCAAGTCTAGTAATAATTAGATAAATTAAACTACCTACAAGCTGCCTATAAAGAGTAGGATTAACTTTTTCACATACAGGTTTAGGATCAAGTTTACAACCAACTTCAATAGGAATAACAACTAGTTTACAATCTACCATATTAAATCTTTTAAGCAAGTTAGTAACATATTGTGACTGAGATACAATAATAGAATTTTTATCTTGAAAAATTGTCATGCCTAAGAAATGATGCAATAGTCCTAAATCAGTCATTTCAAAGTATTGTTTCAATTTAGCTTTAATTTTAAAAATTAAACTATTAGAATTGCTAGTAATAAGCAAATCATCAACATACAATACAATAAGAATAATTTGATTATTTTTAATTTTAACAAAAGATCATTATCAGAAGAACAATTAGTGAAACCAATATCTTTGAAAAAATATTTATTTTTGCATACCAAGCTCTAGGAGCTTGTTTTAAACCATATAGATATTTTTTCAGTTTACACACATACAGATTCTTTTCCAGGTTCCTCAAAACCTTTAGGTTGAGTCATGTAAATTTCTTATTTTAAATCACCATTAGGAATGCATTCTTAACATCCATCTGGTGAATTTCCCAACCATATTGAGCAACTAAGGCAATAAGAATCCTAATTGTGCTCATTTTTGCAACATTCTGCAAAGGTTTCTACGTAGTCGATACCAGGTTTTTAAGTAAACCCGCAAACTACTATGTGATGACCCTTTCAAGGGTTTTAACCACACACACAAAATGCAGATCTGAATTTTATATTGCAGCAGACTGTTAATGCAAAATCAGCGACTATATCTACCATGAAATATGCCAAAAAACACCATGAAACACCTTGAAACCACTTGCCACAATTTTATATGTATTTTATGGAATATCAAGAGCCAAAAACACAAAGAAATATTGAAGAACTCATTGTTAGGAATTAATTATGAATTAAATATTGCAGCCACAAGAAAATTATAGATCTAGGGCATAGAAACCCCCAAAAATCACCAAACTTCAAATTCCATCCTTAGAAAATATTACAAATCAGATTATCAATCCAGATTTCTGAAATACTTCACCAAATGTTCAAAACCCTACCCAAGGTAAGTCGCTCCACCCCTAATAAATCAATAACAAGCGAGAAATGACAAGTATCTCTCCAAATCATCCTCTAAAAATTGATCCCAAGCCAAGGAGAAGGGTTTTCATCCTTCCCTTAACCTCTAGAAGGGCTTTCGTCCTTCTAGGCAAGTCGCATAAGGAGGTTTTCATCCCCAAATGCAAGAACAAGCAACTCTAAGCTCACTTTGCTCCAATAAGAAGAAATGCGCCAAAGTCTAACCTTCAAATGAGCTCTTAGATCTTCTTTTATATCCTTCAATTGGCGACAAAATATAAAAAGCAAGGCCGACCTAAATAAGAAAGGACAAAATATAAAATATTACTAGAAAAGCATATCATAAAGGTGCTCAAGGTTTTTTTCCTGCATCTTTGCTTCTTTTCTACAAAGAAGGAATGGCAAAAAGACCAAATATTAACTCCTAAGTGGGAAAAAGGAACATTACAGCCCTCCCTTCCCAAAATCGCTTGTCCCCGGGTAATTGTAATTGTGGATGCTCTAAGATCGCTGCACTCTCCCATGTAGCATTTTCAAGGGGAAGATCCTTCCAACGAACCAAATATTCTTTGATACTTTTATTCCTCAATTTCCTTTCACGAACTTCAATGATATCTTCCGGAATTAAGACCAATTTACCTTCTTCATCCAATGGGGGCAGCTCATGTGAAGGAGTAAGATGCTGCCCAAGTGCCTTCTTAAGGCATGAAACATGAAAAACATTATGTATTTTGCTATTTTCCGGAATCTCTAGCTCATATGCAACCTTACCCACCTTGTTTATTACCTTGTATGGGCCATAAAAACGTGGCTTCAATTTTTCCACACCCTTTTGCTTGATGGAAGATTGCCTATAGGGCTGCAATCTCAAGAACACCATGTCTCCCACTTCGAATGCCCTTTCCTTTCTATGTTGATCCACATATAACTTCATGTTGATTTTGTGCACGAAGAAGGTTCTCCTTAAGCTCCTTAAGAATATCTTGGCTACGCTGAATTAAATCTTGAGCTTTTGGCACTCTACTATCAGTCATAACCAAATCAACAAAGGAAGAAGCATCATACCCATATAAAGCCTTGAATGGAGACATACCAATGGACATTTGGAAGGTAGTATTGTAACAAAACTCAACCATGTACAACCACTTTATCCACGCTGATTGTTGCCCATCAATGTAGTTCCGTAGGTACCCTTCCACCCATTTATTCACTATTTCGGTTTGCCCATCCGTTTGGGGATGGTAACTAGTGCTATGAGCAAGTTGTGTACCCACCAAATGAAACAACTCCTTCCAAAACATGCTCAAGAACCGGCTGTCCCTATCACTTATTATTTCCTTGGGCAGCCCATGAAGTCTAAATATTTCTTTGAAAAACACATCAGCCACTATAGGAGCATTGTACTTAGCCGGAAGAGGACAAAAATGAGCATATTTAGTGAGTCTATCAACTACAACATACAAGCAATTCTTACCTTGGACCATGGGCAGCCCCGTAATGAAATCCATAGAGACACTTTCCCATTTTTGAGTGGGAATGGGAAGTGGTTGAAGAAGACCAGCTGGAAATGAGTGCTCTGCCTTGTTTTGTTGACATGTAAGGCACTCCCGGATGTATTGGAGTACTTCCCCTTTAAGACCCTTCCAATAGAACCTTTCTCTTATGTATTTGTAGGTCTTAAAATAACCCGGATGACCAGCTGAAGGGTCATCATGAGCAGCCCTCAAAATCTTGCTTTTAACTTTAGATTCCAACACCAAATAAACTCGGTTTTGTAGAGAATCAGCCCATCTACCACCTTATACCTCCCATCACTTATTACTCCTTCAAAGACATCACTAGCAAACTTATTCTTTGCATACTCAGCTGAAATCAATGCTTTCCAATCCGCTGTAATTTTTGATAAAGAACAGAAATATGATTCACATGAAATGCCCTCTTCTACTAAATAATTAATTTGGGGTGTGCTAGGAAGTATACCTTGCAAGGAGACTCTTTTCCCTTGGTCCATGAAGCTCATCTCCATGTTTTGATAGTTGAGAGTGAGCTCTCCCAACAAGCACAACCATTGGACTCCAAGTATGATGTCAAACTCAGCCATGTTAATCACAAAAAAATCAGCACATACCTCATATAACCCCATGGTAATGTGGAGTTGAGAACACTTTTTGTACATTGCATAGAGTAACCATCCGCTATCCTAACAATGAAGCCTTTGAAGTCCTCAACCTTCAATTTCAGATTTGAAACCAAACATGCATTTATGAAATTATGAGTAGCTCCTCCATCAATCAAAATTGTGACCTTGTGCCCTTGTAGATCACCCTCAATATTAAAAGAGTTGTAACTTGGTGCTCCCAATAAGGTAGCAAGAGTGCTAGTTACCTCTTCCGGATCCTTTTCCAATATATCATCATGCCTAGTCTCATCCTCATTGCTATCATCATCATCACAATCTGAAATTACTTCAATATAATGAACCTTACCTTTTCCCAAGCAACAATGTCCCGGAGTCCATGGATCCTTGCATGAAAAACACAAATTCTTCCTTCTTAATTCATTCTTTGCCTCCTTATCATGGCTGGTTTTTGCAGATCCGTGTGAGCATGAGGCACTTTTGAAGAGGTCTCTTTGGCTGGTCCAAAGGGATGCTTCTAGGCTGCTTGGGGGCTTGTTCCCCTCTCCAATTGACCTTAGGAACACTGCTGATTGCTGCTGATTTTGGGGCAGCACCTTCAAGATCAAGAGCCTTCTTTATTGCCTCTTGTAGAGACAAAGGATCAAATGCACGAACTAACCCCCTTAGGGGCTCAATCAAACCCTCTACAAAAAGCACAATGAGTCTTCTTTCGGACACATCCGTAATCATGATGGAAAGCCTCTGAAAATCAGCCACATACTCCTCCACGGTACCTTGTTGTTTCAATTGTGCAAGCTCACGGAAATGTACCTCTAGATCCACTCTATCAAATCGATCAATGAGCCTTTGACAAAACTCATCATAGGCATGTATCTCACTATGCCCTTGCGTCACAAGTCCATGAAACCACCACTCATGGGCAATGCCCTCAAGATGTAAAGTGGCAAATTTAATTGCATCTTCTTCCACCATAGGCTTCAAAGACAAATAAGTATTCAATTTTTGAATCCAAGCCCTAGTGGTACCTTTTGTAGATCCATCAAATGTAGAAAAAGATAACTTACCCAAAGCATTTTGTACCTCTCTTTGTGGCATGGCATGCCTAGGCTCGGGCCTAGATCTTCCTCTATCCAACCCCATGAACTCGGCAAGAGAAATGGCATCATGGATCTCTCTAGACAAGGCCATATATTCCTCATAACTCGCTGCAATATTTCTTCTTCCCATCGGTCTTGCCTCTTCTTCCGGAATGGCCTCCTCTCTAGGAAGGAAAGTGGGCCTCCAACTCGATCCTCGGGCTGATTCATTAGGTCGCTTGGCATTATGGGCTCCACTCGAACTCCCTTCACCATTTTGAACCCTTGGTTCAATGATTCTTTGGAGGGAAAGAGCTAGGAAGTCCATGGTATCGGCGAGCCTCTCTTGGCCGGCAATTAGCTTGTCAACCTTAGCTTCTGAGAATCGTGATCAGCCATATGTCCTTCTCTTGGCTGGTCCTCTCTTTCAACCTTCTTCCTCCTTTGATAGTAGATGTAACCCTTGTTGCCTTCCTTCATAAACCCTAGGCCCTTTGAAGATCTGAGCTTTGATACCACTGTAATGACCCTTTCAAGGGTTTTAACCACACACACAAAATGCAGATCTGATTTTTAAATTGCAGCAGACTGTAAATACAAAATCAGTGACTATATCTACCATGAAATATGCCAAAAACACCTTGAAACCACTTACCACAATTTTATATGTATTTTATGGAATATTAAGAGCCAAAAACACGAAATACTAAAGAACGCATACTTTGCTGGAAATTAATTATAGATCTAGGGCATAGAAACCTCCAAAAATCACCATACTTCAAATTCCGGCCTTCGGAAATATTACAAATCAAATTATCAATCCCTGATTTCTGAAATACTTCACCAAATGTTCAAAACCCTACCCAAGGTAGGTCACTCCACCCTTAATAAATCAATAACAAGCTGGAAATGACAAGTATCTCTCCAAATCAGCCTCTAAAATCGATCCCAAGCCAAGGAGAAGGGTTTTCGTCCTTCCCTTAACCTCTAGAAGGGTTTTCGTCCTTCTAGGCAAGTCGCATAAGGAGGTTTTCGTCCCCAAATGCAAGAACAAACAGCTCTAAGCTCACTTTGCTCCAATAAGAAGAAATGCGCAAAATTCTAACCTTCAAATGAGCTTTTAGATCTTCTTTTATATCCTTCAATTGGCGCCAAAACATAAAAAGCAACGCCAACCTGAATAAGAAAGGAAAATAATAAAAAAATATTAAAATATTAGTAGAAAAGCATATCATAAAGGTGCTCAAGGTTCTTCTCCTTCATATTTTCTTCTTTGCCACAGAGAAGGAATGCCCAGAAGACCAAACATCAACTCCTAAATGGGAAAAAGGGACATTACATACTGACACGGCTTTAAATTTATCAAGTATTTCCATCGAACTTATATTTTATTTTATAAATCCACCTAAAGCCAACAATACTACGTTTTTTGAAGGAGAGACAAGATCCCAAGTCTAATTTTTAATTAAGGTCAGAATATTCAGCTTTCATGGCTTCTACTCATCTTTTGTCGTGAGATGCCTCTTTGAAAGATTGGGGTTCCAAATCATACATAGTCATTAAGGCATGATAGGTATGATGGCTTCTAGTCATCTTACTAAGGTTATCAGGATTAGAGTTTTGAAGAAGAGTGAGCCCATTTAGGTATTTTTCGTTATAGAGGATACATGAAGAGACTCTTTTTCTATTATAGACTCATTATTACAATCTATTTATTTTTCACAATCATCATTATCATTGTTTTCTAATTCATTAGATTCATCATAAATAGAAGAAATAGAAAATACAGAAGAAGAACTACAAAAAGGTTTTTCTAGGATTTTAACATTCTTGTTCTCAATAACTTCACGTTTTGTAGGATCATAGATCCTTAGACCTTTTGTTTTACCTCCATAGCCTACAAAGATGCAAGGATAGGAGGTTTGATCTAACTTCTTCCTTTTAGCTTTAAGAATGAAGATAAGAGGCAGGGATTCCAAAGATTCTCAGATAAGATACACTAGGTTTCTTATTAATCCACTTTTCTAAGGGAGTAGATAGAATAGGGCTTTAGTAGGGACTCTGTTCAAAACATGAACAGCAGTATCCATTGCTTCAACCCATACAAATTTAGGAACTTGAGCTGAGTGCAACATAATTCTAGCCATTTCGAGAATACCATCTCGAAATACCATTATGTTGAGGAGAGTAGGGAGTAGTGAGTTCCCTTTGTATTCCACATTCGATACAAAACAAATCAAATGCTTTACTAATATATTCTCCTCCATTATCTGTTCTAAGTATTTTGATTTTACGATTAGAACTATTCTCTACTAGGGCTTTAAATTCTTTAAATTTTGATAAAACATCTTATTTATTTTTTTATAAAGAAAGACCAAATCATGCGAGAATAATCATCAATGAAAGTGACAACATACAAAGAATTGTTTAGGGAAGGAACTTCTAATGGTCCTCTAACATCATTGTGGACAAGTTTCGGAGGTTATAAGGAGTTTGCTTCATAATGACTATGAAGGGGGTTTGTTAATTGCTTAGCACGTAAGCACCATTTACAAGTTTCAAAAGCATGAGAGATAGGTGGCAAACTAATAACAAGGTTACGCCGAGACATGTCAAACATGCTCCTAAAGTTAACATGACCTAATCTTTCATGCCACAACTGAACATCATTCCTATTTTGAGAAGAAAAACGTGAAGAAGATGGGAAACCTTTAAAAACATATAAACCATTCTTCTGTATGCCTTTAGCAATAATAACATCCAATGCATTTTTAATAAACCATTTATCCTTCAGTATAAATTACACTATAATCTGTTGAGTTAGCTATGAACATGAAAGAAAATTCATTTTCAATTTAGGAACACACAAAACATCATTTATAAAACCATTGAACATCGAGAATGGAATGATCACCTAGATAGATTTGATCATTACATTCTTTGATATCGATTCAGAATATCATATCTATAAGTCATGTGCCTAGATACACCACTATCTAATATCTATTCGTTTTCTTTGGCAAGGATTAATGCGGCATACAAAGAAACTGCATTAGGTTTTTATTGTTCTTTTGATTTTTGTTTTGATTTTAATTTGGTTTGTTCCCTTTTTATTTTTGAAATTTGGCTTGTTTATTTAGAAAAAAAAAAATCACTTTATTTATTTTATTTTCCCTAAAGGAAAATGTGACCCATGTTGAGGAGCGAAAATGTAAAAGAAAATATTAAATGCGGGAAAAGAAATTTGATTGGTGGTCGCGAGTGACTAAAAGGCCAAAATTTGTTATAAAAACAAGTCGACTTGCAAGGGAAGGACATCTTTTGCATTTTGACAAATTCTGAATTTTGGTAGAGCTTGTAAGCTTTCCATCAAAACTCCAAAGGACGAAAACCCTTTGAAGTTGGCTTGAGAGGATGAAAACCCTCTTTAAGCTTAGAGAGAAGAACGAAAACTCTTCTTTCTTTTGAGAGGGAGTTCTATTCAGGAGCTTTCATTGGTGTTCAAAGATATATTTTAGCATTATTTGAAAAAAAAATTACATATTTGGGCTAGGGTTTGAAGGAGGATAATTGTTGTTGAGATTCCCCTTTAATTTCCAGCTTGTTCATGGTGGAGTGACCCATATAAAAGTTGTCTGGAGTGTTATACAGTTGTTTTGACCATATTTGTATTGTTGTTCTAACATTAGATTTTTAGATACCAAATCAGCCACTTTGTGTAATTTTTGAGACAAAGAATATGGTGTTTTCAGTTGTGTCTGAGGACAGTCATCTGCAGATTTTATAAAATAATTCCAGCTTTGTGATTGATGCAAAATCTGGTATTTTTCTCATATTTTTGTCCTTATAAAAATTGTTGATCTGTTTGGGAAAGAGATTGAGTTGTTTTACCTCATATTTTGTGAAATTTCACTCCTAGAGCAAGTCGCACTTTTCTTTAATAATTCAGATCTGCACTATATATTTTGAATATTTCTTCTAGACTTTGTTGTTTTGGTTGGGATTTGCGGTTGTTCTATTTGGGGTTGGAAAGTTGTCCATCGGGGGAGATTACGGTGGTATCAGAGCGGTAATTCTCCCATTCTATGAAGAAGAAATCAGTTTTGCATGGACACAGGTGAAGAGGGTTTCAGATATCACTACTCAAGAAGAACTCCAGGAAAAGAAGGAATGGGTGATAGAGAAAGACCCCCACCATCAAATGAGTTGAGCTATGTGAATGAAATATTCACTAGAGGTAACAAGGAATTGCAAAACCGTTTGATGGAAGCTCATAGGGATCTAAGAGACTCCTTTGTAGGAGCTATAGCTGATTTGAGCAGATCTATACAGGGGATGAGTACTACTAGACCAAACTCTCAAGGAAATCAAGGCAACCATGGTGAAGGAAGTTCTTCTACCTATCACGGAGAAAGGGTCTCAAGCAAGACCCCCTCTAAATTCTTCCATGCTAATTTTCTTCAAAGAACTGAGCCACAAGAGGAGAGAGAACAGTCACAAGCTCTTGGAGTTGCCAAAGAAATGGATCTATATGGGGAAGAATATGCATCCTTGAATCATAACACAAGAGAGTTGCTTTCTTTCAGGGACTTTTTCCAATTGAGGAGAAGCGAAGGACCAAGGAAGAATAAGGTGAGTCATCAACAAGAGCCAAGAAAGGATATCCAACATAGATTGGGTAAGATTACTCTTCCTACATATGATGGTACGGATAAATGTTCTGCTAGGGCTTGGTTGCAAAAATTGGATACTTATTTGTCACTAAACCCCATGTATGAAGAAGAGGCCCTCAAATTTGTTACCTTGCATTTAGAGGGTGTGGCTCACGAATGGTGGTATCATGGGATAGTTACACAAGGACATGGATCTATTGCCACTCTTGATGAGTTTAGTCAAAGGCTAGTGGAAAGGTTTGACAAGAAGGATCCGGAAGTACATTTCAGAGAGTTAGCACAACTCAAACAAGAGGCTTCAGTAGAAAGGTATGTTGTTGATTTTCAGAAACTTGCAATCATGGTTTCAAATGTAACTGAAAGAAGGTTAGTTGTTTTATTCATGGAGGGCTTGACCAAACCTCTTAGGGGCTTAGTGAAGGCTTTTGAGCCTCCCTCTCTTCAAGATGCCATCAAGAGATCACTAAATTTGGAATCTACAGTTGTTAAGAGCAAAAATCTGCAGTTTGGACAGCAGCGAACAACACCTTTGGGGCAGCAAAAGAACTCATTTGAACAGCCAATAATAGCTCAACATGATAAACAAGGGGCAGCAGTTAGTGGATAGTAAGGTAAGGCAAAGGAATGGGAAAGAAAAAGCCAAGAAATGGAGAAAAGAAATGAGTTACGAAGAAAAAAATTATGCTTCAATTATAGGGACCCATGGACACCCAGCCATCATTGCCAAGGTAAAGGGGTCAATCCACTACATTGAGGTAGTTTCAAATGATGAAGATAATGGAGATGATGCTGATCCAAAAAAGATTGAAAACCAAGCAAATGAAGGGGAGTGGTGATCACAGGTGCCACACTTGCTACATTAGTTTCTATGCATTCCAAGTTAGAGGAGATCTTCATGGGCAAAAAATCACCATATTGATCGATGGTGGAGCTACACATAACTTCATTGATAAAGACTTGGTTGCCAAGATGGGATTGCAAGTGGAAGATTTCCAAGGGTTCAACGTGATCATGGCAGATGGACATTCAATCTCATGCACAAAGAAGATTCCACAACTTGAGTTCACCATAGGAAATCATGAGGTAAGAGATGATTTTTATGTTGTTGGTATTGGTGAATTGGATTTAGTACTTGGAGTACAATGGCTACAATCTTTGGGTGAGTTCATCCAAAATTATCAAACTATGCAGTTGAAGTTCAAAGTGCAAGACAATGAAGTTGTTTCGCAAGGTATGAGGAATGGTACTCATCAAGTCATGATAGCCAAGAGCATGGGAATTTCCTTCCAAAAAGGCAGATTGCATGGGATGCAGAATGTGTAGAAAGAGGTACATCATCTTGTTTATTGCAGCTGTTATATCATGAGGATATTCAGCCCATTGTTGACAAGGATGCAAAGGAATTGGTACAACAAAATCAAGATATCACGAGGAAAGAAGAAATGAAGATCATGATGACATTGTGAGGTATGGAATGAATGAGACAATAGTTCAAAAAATCGTTATCAGCAATTAATCGGAAGACCTAATTTCAACTCGGAAATCAAGAATCGGCATTAATCGGCAACTTTATTGCTACTTTAAAAAACATTTAAATTCATAAAATAAACTTAAATTAAATGTAAAACAGTGTTAAATGACCCGAAAAGTGAATCTATAAAATGCCATAATAGTTACATGGCTAAAAATAATTACAACACATTTATGAATACATGCACATGATAGTTATCTCGCTAACAATACTTGCAACACATTTATGAATTTGTAAATATTAAATATTCATTTAATTTTAAATATTAACTATTATTATTAACAATTTTAATGTATAGTTAATAATTACGGGTAAAAATACTTATTAATAATATTTAAAGATCATAAATTGTTAATTACGCCGAAGGCGTTCCCCCTATGGTAAAGGACCTCCGGACGTTTCGCAACTATGTTAAAATTGACGTCCGTTTTGACGGTTACGACAGCTTGTTTGACGTTTTTGTTTTTGCAGGCTATTTTTAACAGTTTGGATTTTTAATTTTTGCATGCTTATTGTTTTTAGTTTAGCATGCACAGTCTAGAGCAACTTCCAGAAAGTATCGGAAACCTACCATGCCTGAAGGACCTGAGATTAATATACTGCAACTCGTTATCCAGTCTTCCAGATAGTTTTGTGCGGCTGAAATCGCTCAAGATCTTGCATATAAAAAGTTGCATCAAACTTAATGCCATGCCGAAAGACTTTGGACAGTTAAGTTCCCTAATTGAGTTGGTTGTGGAAGATTGCCCTAAGCTGAAGGAGTTGCCGCATGGAATTGAAACACTGCCAGCCTTGAAAATCTTGACGCTGAAGCGATGCAAAAGCTTGGAAAATCTTCCCGCCGGGTTTGGAGAAGTCACAAGCTTGGAAGAATTGACATTAATGGTCTTGATGATCTCAACACTTCCGCATGGATTCCAAGGACTCACAAAATTAAAGCAGCTGTATATATACTTCTGTCCCAAGTTAGAATCCGTGGTGAATGAATTTGAAAATTTGAGCTCCTTGAGAAGGTTACGGATCCAGAACTGTAACATGTTGGAAGGGAAAACAATGGACAAAATAATGAAATTACAACATTGTTAAAAGTGAGAAATTGGTGCAGCAGTGGAAGGCAATGGTGCAGCAAAAAGAAGAATATCCTATGATTGTCTGTACTTCGAATACTCTGGTAAGTTAAACACTGCAAACTTTTGACATTCTTAGGAGGACTTAGATATTTATTGTTTATTATACTTCTTGTTTTGATTTGATCTCAGTCTAAGAAAGAGTGGCAGCGGGCGACAAGAATTGGTCTGTTGGGTGGACAATTGCAAGGAAATACAGTGAGTTTTTAAAAACTATATTGATGTTCAAATATTCCATCAAATTCAACATCTATACTAATTTGGTTTTCTTGGTAATTGTGGTTTTGAATGATGGTAATTTAGTTACAGTTTTAAACTGAGTGTATTTTAAAGATAGTTTGTGTAAAATATGGTTACGATTCCAAATAGCCAGAAAAGCCTTTAGGTTGTTCAAGTCAAAATTGGCCCCAAAACAAGCAAGAGCGGATCTACTGGAGGATTGTGAAAAAAAGGTTTTGGGAGCCCAATGGAGGCTTTCCAGATTTAGTGGAATACCCAAGTCACAATGAATCCCCAAACTAATGCCCACTATTCTCTTTATTAACATAATTTCCTTATGAGGCTACGTGTAAGAAGGATATTACTGTTTGTAAATGGCGAAGGCCATGGTGCTTAAACCCTGGTCAATCAGGGTGCATTTTATAATATTTAGTTTCCTTGTTTAGGAATAAAAAGAAGAATTTGAGAAATTCAATAGTGAAAAAGATTTTCCATAATTACAAACCAAGACACCTGACGTGTAAAGGGACATGTGAAGTTTATTGGAGCCCTTATTGCTTTCATGTAAACTTGACTAACTCGGAAACTTCACACGTGCCCGGCCTTCTCCAGCCAGCACTCACTCTCGTTCCTCTATTACAGAATTTATGAAAATTAATATTTGAGGATATAGCATACCATTCTAATGCGAGTATGTAAGTTCTGATGTAGAATTGGCTATGGCAGATTCTACCTTATGTCAAAAATGGTGGGAAACTTGCACGTTCTTATTAAATAATAGAGTTGTATGAAGCATGGAAAGAACATCTCCTTCAATTGCATTTATGGAGTATCCACAGGGATCAAACTCAAAGTCACAGGTTTTGAGCCAGGTAGAATAGCACGAATCCCTGAATTAAGAGTCATTTCACCAGCTGATTTCACGTTGCCTTTGTAAAAGATAGAAGCTTGCTCACGGTCCAACTGTGTCATGCACATCTCTAGTGTATACACAGGGTCATCAGTTGGAATCGATCTCGTGACCTTGCTCACATTGTGGCGCTGACATGAAAGAAAGGTTGTGGAAGCCACATTAGTGGACAGATCCATCTCTTGAAAGATTGAACAATATGTTTTACCGAAAATATGATCAATCCCTCATTCTCCTTCATAAATTTAACACACCAAGTGATTCACCATACCACTATACAATTTTTAAACAGATGCAGGTAGCCGAGAATTATAGCAATCATTCTTTTATAAATCAGCAAACAATAGGGAAGCCTGAAACATTTCAAAATGTAAAATCCAATCCTTTGAAGCATGGAAGTTCCAGAAGAGACATTGCTTACATCGATGCTTGGATCTCACATGTATGGATTTCGTCAAGGATTTGGGAGGCCTAATAGCATGGAAAATTATTCTTTTCATAGTCCAAATTACCCAGGCCTTGGACACCAGAAAGATGAGCTAATATTGCCTGATAATTGTTCAACTGCAAGCTTTTTTAGTGATGTACATGCAGACAAGCTAAGTCGAACTGATGACCGCAAGAAATCTAGCAAGGCTTATGTTCATCCAGGATCAGCAACAGCTTTCAGAGATAGTAATGCTGCTTACCACAGGGCCACATGGAAAAGGGGCTACTTGGAGGAGGAATCCAATTCCTCTCACCATTCTAATTTCCCTACTCTTGATCAAGAATACAACTTTACAGAACCTGAAAACAAAAAGACCGGATTATCAAAGCAACTTGATAAAGCAAACAATGACTCATCAGATGTCAAAGGGAAAGGTTTAAACTTTGAAAAACAATTGATAGAGCAGAGGCATGTCATTGGAGGTGATACAAGTAGGCTAATTATCACCCCTATGTTAGTGCACACCATCTACGGTATTGAATTTTTCATTTTTGCATTGTATGGAGTTTAATTAAAGACTGTTTTACTATACAACCATACAAAACTCTGGTCCTCCTTTCCATGAAAATAATCTCCGAGTCTTGATTATGTTGTTGTTGTTTGTCAAAATCAATTGTATGATTGTATATCCGATCCACTTCTATGTAATGATTGTGCTAAGTAAGATTATATTTGCTTTTTAAATATATGATCGATTCATAGATTTAATCTTTTTGTAGGCAAGATCGATGATTTGGCATTAAAGTGTCGCGAATTTGGGGTGTCGCCCCTTGTATTTAAGGCAATCGTCTTTTTGCCAATGAGTTGATCATGGTCTGCAGTTGTTCTACGGGAGAAGTGGCATGGCATATTTTCAATTGGTGAAATCACAAAGTTTAGAGGATCTTTAAGTTTAGAGGAGTTTTGACCTAGATGTTGTCGAAATACTATACAATACAAACATGAGATGTATCTTGTTTTAAAATGCCAAGAAATAACCATGCAATTTATAGTAGTCTTCTTCCAAAGTTTTGAATTGTTTTAAGGGTTAGGCATCATGTTTGTGCTTTTTAAATGAAGTGGTCCATCTATGTTTCTACACTTACAAAATCAATCACCCATAGTTTAAACAAAATCAACTAGAAAAATAAAAACTATCCCTCTAAATCAAATAACATATGCCGTTCGGCGTTCACATTGCATTGTATGCATGCGATTGCTAGTAATATTTAAAGATCATAAATGTTAATAATAATAATTAATATTTAACTTACATTAAAATTGTTAATAATCTATAAAATTGTAACTATTAACTATACGGTTTTCAAGAATATGGCCACAGCGACTGTAAACCGAATGTATTCTTGAAAATGTATACACAGTGCACACAACGACTGTGGGTCTGTGATATTCTGGTCGTTTTTGGTATGTATACACATAGCGACTGTAACATAAACAAGCTCGGAAACCCTGGTCGAAGGTCGGAGGAAATAGCCAATAAACAAATTCGAAAATAAATAAAAATGAAGTTCGAACCCTGGTCGTAAAAACACGAATCGCGCAGGAGAAAATAGCCACGAAATGCTTCCAAATGGCCACGTTTTTTTTTGGTTTGGTCGTTTTTTACTTTTATACCTAACCTACACGATTTTCCACAATTTTCCCACCAATTTTCCACATTTTTCTTGGGTTTTACTCGCCGTAAATCGCCGATTTATCGGCAGGTCGAAAAATCGCGATTTTTGCGGGCGGTAAATCGTTTCTAGGGCATAAAACGATAAATCGCGATTTTTAGGCGATAAACCGCGATTTCTTGAACAGAGAATGAGATAATGTCATATTTATTGCTACATATTCAGATTTATTTGTCTCATGACAAGAATGTTGAGTTCAAGGATCAAATCTGCAATATAAAGTATGTGATACCCTTGATGCAAATTTGTGTGTATGATCATCATGAGAGCTATGTATTGTGGCAAGAGATCTCTCATTTAACAGGTACGGAATCAAGACTTTTGGAGCATTATAACATGTTTTGTCTCTTGCACATGGCACTCAGGCAAATGAGCTTGAAATTTCTTAAGGGCAAGCAATTTAGAGAAGGGAGGACTGAAATGTCCGTTTATCTCAAATAACTGATCGAAGACCCTTTGCCCAATTTTGTTTTCCAATGGCTAAGGGAGGAATAAAAGGGAAACTTGTCATAATAAATTAATCATAAAGTGCATCTTAAAATATTATTATAAGCATTTTATTAATTTATTAATGATAAAGTTAAAAAAAAGGCAAAATAAAATGATAAAATAAAATTAGAAAACAAAAGTCACTTTATTTAAATTATTTTCCTAAAGGAAAATGCGATCCATGTTAAGGAGGAAAAAGTAATAGAAAATATTAAATACACGAAAAAAATTTGATTGGAGGTTATGGGTGGCAAAAAGGCCAAAAATTGTTATCTTCTTGGAAGTTGCTTGCACTTAGGGAAAGAATCATGGTATTTATCTTCTTGATAGCTCTTAAATGCTTAATAATCACTTTGTTGATGACTCTCTCCTTTCTATTCAAGCAACCCTGAACTCTATTAATAGTACTACAGCATGTTTGAATACTTTTGCGCCATTGTGAGTCATCACAAATCTGAATATTGGCTTGTTGGTTATGATGATGTACCTTCTTGGATTCCACCTGAGTGGTCATTTAGGCATTCCTTTTGGATTGAATCTTTCTCCGGTGAGCATGTGGGAGTGGGTTCTTCAATGAATTCAGGCTAAACTTCTCTATTGGCAGAACAAAGATCTCTCCTTTGCAGGTAGATTAACTGTGGTGAGCAGAATTCTTTAGGCATCTCATGTGTTACAATCTTTCTTGTTCACTGCCTTCAAAACCTCAAATTTTACGTCTTGAGAAAATTTTGAGGACGTCTCTTTGGTCAAAATATAGTGATATGCGGGTTCTTCCTTTGGTTCCGTGGGCTGTTTGTGTTATGCCCAAGGAAGCAGGGTTGGGCATAAGGGTTATTGTCAAATAGGGATGTATTTTGGCAGCGAAATGGGTGGTTCGTTACTTTGAGGGTTCTTCATAATGGAAGATTTTCATGACCAATCAGATATTAGCAGCCCATCATTTGAACAAGATCAGAGGCTCCTTCGGTCTTTGTGATATTATTGCTGATCCTTCTAATTTTCAGATTTCCGGATCTTTTGACCTCAAGAGTATCTAAACAACATGGTAAACATTAGCAAGTATGATCACATGGACAATTTCTGGTAGTTGCATTACATGAGATCCAGCCAATGGATTTGTATGGACCTAGACATTACAGAACATATCTCTATGCCACTATCCGTAACAGTTTCTAGGGCTGAAACTGAAAATAAGGATTTTGGCTCAAACCCAAATGACAACTTCTGATTTTTATTGCAGCCACTGGTCAATCACTTTAACCTTAGAGGAACAAACTGAAAATGCCATTAGCAACAAAGAGAAATCTGAATATTTATGACAGAAAAGGAATTCATATGGCAGCCAACAATATCACCACTTAGCCCTAGCAATGAACCTAATTTTCTATTTCCTAGGGAAGCGAACTGTATGGGCTTTTCAAGACAATATTCTCATGCAATATAGACTGAAAATCAATATAGAAATATCCCAAACACTTCATAAGTCCAGCAAGATGAAATCTGGAGCAAATATATATTTTATAAATTTAATTCAAGTGCAAACACAGCTGAAACTTTGAAAATTCATAACTCCATCAATACTTGGAGTTTCAACACAAACAAATGCTCAAAATGATCTCGGAGAGACCAGCTATCAAATAAAAGTGAAATCACAATTTTCCAACCACGGAAACCCCTCCAAAAGTGATCCCGAACTTCCCAAATGGGTAGATCAAGTGGAGGAAGGGTGCCAACACCCTTGAAAGTTCCCTAGCTGGAATATAAGTGCCCTAGTTGCAGTTTAAGTGCCCTATGCACGGATAAACACCTTGTTGTTCTAGAAATCTGCCAATGAAGTCCACTTGTGACTCTTGAATGAAGCCACTAATGCACACAAGAGGGTTTCCATCCCCAAGTGTGATCCTATTAAAGGGTTTTGTCCTCAATAGGTGACCAAGGAAGGGTTTTTATCCTTCAATGGAGAGAAGAGAAGCTACACTAGCTCCAAATCCAAGTAAATGTCAAAATGATGAATGATAATGATCCTCCTCCATTCAAACCTCTTTAAGTACCCTTCTTTGATGCCAAGGATGAATTAGAAGATCAATCTTCATGACCAACCTCTTAATGAAGGGGGAAGTGCACTTTTAATCATCACTTAAGAAGACCGACCTCCTAAAAGGGAAAGGCTATTTCTTTATCTCCATTGTAGCTCTCAAGAAGACCGACCTTAACGAACGAGAAGATAGAAGTTCCTTTTTGCTTTTTCATTCACCTATCACCTAGTCGAATCACTCAAAGCCATAACTAGTAATCAAATAAATAAGGAAATTACACCAATTATGGCAATGTTCGCCTCCCTTGCTTTCCTTCCTTGAAGCCCACGGAAGGTGGAATGGTCCCAAGGACTTCATAGTGACTAGCATGGAAAAGGGGACATTACAGTCCTCCCTTCCCAAATTTTCTTTCCCTCAAGCAAATGCAAACTCATATGCCCAAGTATCATCATATCAAGGTGGAGGAACATGTTGTAGTGCTCCCATAATCTAGATCTCGTGCCTATTAAATGAAGGAGCTTCAATCCAAACAAACTCATACCTCTGTTGCCCCTCTCTTCATTGAAGTCTTCTTTATCTTCCACTTCAAAAACAGCAGTGACATCTCTTTCCTTTGCATACTCAGTTGTACCAAAATCCCTCCAAACTACTGTAGTTTCCATCATGGAGCAAGGAATGGATGAATAATCAACTTGACCAGCTATCCCTCTTATTACAAGATGCAAATCAGATTGTGGATTGGCTGGAAACAAGTTACAACAGCCATAAAATACTTGAGACCTCATCCAAATCAAGGCTATCGGGTCTGATTTATTTGTTTCTTCCAGCTGTAACCTTCTTTCCACATCATCCAATGATGAAATCCTTCTTAAAAATGCAACTAATGGCACTCTCAACTCTGAATTTTGCATGCTCAGCCACATGACAATGATATAACTATCAAACTGAAATCTTACTAGAAGGGACAATTTTATGAGTAGTGTAGGGACTGAAAATTGTCTTACATAAGCGGAAAAATTAAGAACAACAGATCTATAATGGAAAACAACAGATATATTGGCCCTTAGTTCAAGATTCTTACAGCCCACACTTACCCCAACTTGGTGTAGAAGATGGCTTTCAACAAGAAAGCTCCATTTTGCACATAATTCTTCAAGTGTCCCCCACAAGGAAGTAATATCGTGCATGCCTGGAACTAACCAAAAATTATCACCATGAAGTACCTTACCTAAGAGTAGACAATAAATACCAATACTTATGCTCACCTCTTTTGGATGGTTGTTACCTTGCTGATTTTGAATTCCAATTGTTGTCTCCAAGCTGCCCCACTAAATTTTCTTCACAAATTGGTTTGGATCAGACCATAGGGGTGCGGATGAGGGGTTGTAATAGCCATGTACAGCTCTACATTTCTTTCCGAACAACATTAAAGCTGTTGGGATGTTGGCTTTGCTTGATCCCAATGATTGAACCCTCTTACACATCATATTAAGTGGAAAGAATGTCTCTAAACATGCCCATCTCTTGTTGTCCATGGAAGATATGCACCGCCCCATACATAAATTAGTCCTACACTAGTCACATTTTCTAGCATAAAATTCAGATCTGTAGAAATTAATTTGGAATATATTTTATAATTTGCACTTTGGGGTTTGGATTTGCCTAAAATCCAATTGGGGGTAAATAGTGTCCATTTGGGGACATTACATAGCCATTGTTGAAGATCCACCAGATGTTGAAAGTGGTGAAGAATTTGCTGATGAAGAATACATATTTTAAAGAAACCCCACACTTTGAAGATAGGAAGAGATCTAGTGTAGATGAAGCTCAGCATGGATGGCTGCCCAATTAGTTTGAGAGTTTGTGGATCTTGAGAATTATACCCTTATGAGGGACATGAGACAACTTGATGGAGCACTATGGATGTAGCTCAATATGGATAGTTGTCCAATAATTTGGGAGGTTCGTGATTCGGGAGTTTGGGGAGATGGAATCTAAGAACTTGGAAATTCAGCTTGGGAGCTACACCTTTACGAAGGTTACGAGGCAACTTGATCAAGTTCTACCTAGTCAAAGAACTGTTTTCAAAGAGAAAAATCTGATGAATGTGTTGTTTTGTTTGGTTTTTTTGGTTTTTGCTTTTTGTATAGTAGGCCTTAAGAGGGGTTATTAGAATATAAGATTTATTATTTATTGATATGTCACTATTAGTTATGTATTAACTAATGTACAGTTGTAACCACCTCAACCATTTTGTAACTATCTCTTGCATAATAAAATGACGGACACACAATTTACAATGTGTGCAATCCACCTATTCAATCTTTCTCTGCTCAAGTCTTATGACACCTCTAGCCCTTTACATCTCCTCCATGAACAATGGTGTAATATATCCAACCATTTCTTATGACCGTTAGAACCCCACCGGAATAGGAAACACAATGACAATTAGAATGGTTTGGATATCACTATAGGCTATGCACTCCATGATGTAGTGTCATTCTATCTCCACCACCCACTTGGTACAAAATAGGCATGTTCTCTTATCCCACTCTTCTTTAGGCGGTCCACCCGTGAAATAACCCTTTCAAGGGTTTTAACCAAACACACCAAATGCAGATCTGAAATTTAAATTGCAACAGTCTAAAAGAGTAAAATCAGCGACTTGAACTATCACCAAAAATGCCAAAAATCACCACAAAACACCACAAACCAACTCACCAATATTTTATATATATTTTATGGAATATTAGGAGCCAAGATCACAAAGGAATGCTGCAAAATACATCTTCGAAAATTAAATATGAACTGGAAATTGCAGCCACAAGAAAAATATGAAATATGGGTCTAGAAACCCTCTAAATTCACCAAACTTCAGATTCCGGCCTTTAAAAATATTACAAATCAAATTATGAAACCAAATTTCTCAAATACTTCACCAAAGTTCCAAACCCTACCCAAGGTAGGTCGCTCCACCCTAAATAAATCAAATACTAGCTGGAAATTACAAATATCTCTTCAAATCAACTCTTTACTTCAAAACAAAACAATGATGAAGGGTTTTCGTCCTTCACCCAAGCCCCTAGAAGGGTTTTCGTCCTTCTATAAAGCCTTATAAGAAGGTTTTTGTCCTCAAGTGGATGAACAAGGAGCAACAAGCTCACAATGCCCAAGTAGAACAAAACGCGCCAAGTCTCGATACAAATGATGCATCTAATCTCCTTTTATATCCTCCTTTTTTGACGCCAATGCTCAATTAGAAAAGGCTGGTCTGTATAATGGAAGAAAACACTAAATGAAATATAAAAATATTAGATAAAATATATTATAAAGATGCTCAAGGGTCTTTTCCTTCATTTTTGTTTCTTTTCCATGGAGAAGGAATGACAAGAAGACAAATATCAGTTGATGGGTCGTTGTAGCTTCCAATCATTTAATCAACCTATTCAAATGTTGATGTCATTATAGACCTGGGGTTGTGTTCGAGGTCATTTGTATGCAGAGAAGTTATGTAGCTCAGTCATTATGGTGGTTCTCTTTATGGGGGGGTTGTTTGGTATCCATTTTCTTGTTCTACACTACTTGACTACTGAAAACGAGTAAAGGTCGAAACTATTGAATATCAACTTCTAAACTATCAAATGGGAAGCAAAGTATATCAAACACATCTATGTTACGAAAACAAAGTTACTGAATGAAATGCTTGCAGAAGGAAAAGCTCGGCTGAAACGGAATGCTCGTTTAAATGAAATGACAAGGAAAACTTGTTGAAATAAAGAGATACAAGATAGCATTCAGATAATCACCAAACCAAGATATGAAAACTGGAACTTAGTAAATGTAAAGATTTTGCGTGAAATATGTAATGTCCCCATTTTTTAAGACCCTTAGCCTATCATTCCCCGTGGGCTTTAGGGATGTTGCAAGGGGAAAATTATATTAAATAATTTTATAATATTCCCTGGAGAGTGATTTTTATCATTTGACATTATAAAGTAATATTTATTTAATTATTTAATATTTATGGAGCAAGTAATTATTTAATTAAATTCCCAAAATGCAAATTAAAAGGGGAATTAATTAAATAATATTTAGGTGGCTTTTAAATATTAAAATCACCCTTTTTAAAAGGGGACGCCACACCTAGGGAAAATAAATTGCTTTTATTTAATAATTTCCCTCTCCTAGGGATTTCGAATTTTGTGCCTCCTTGCTTATAAAAGGAGTGTTAGGATCATTGTTAGACTTATGTTATGATGATATTTATTTTATGCTCCATGCTTGGAGTTGGGATGCATGCCCATTGATGCTTTCTCTCTCTCTCTTGCGTGGGAAGTTAGTGAGCTGGTTTTGATCAATTGAAGTATTCTCTCTTGTTCCATTTGTTGAGTTCTCTTGTGTTGAAGTATGTTCTTTGCATGATTCATACTTGCTAACAATGGCGACTTGATATGGGACTTGTTTTGGCATGTTTTGTGAGTGAACAAGGTAAAATATAATCTGCTCTATGTTGGTATAATTTTCCAAGTGTAGGAATGTTATTTGGAGGGTTTTTGAAGTGTAGAAAGAGCTGAAAATAATTTATGGCATTTCATCTAATCCTATGATCTGGATTTGGGACTTTTGGGGGCTATTTTGGAGGGTTTCCAGTTGTCATAAAATTCAGATCTTTAGTTCTTTGGAAAGATCTTAATTTATAGAATTATCTACATTTTATTTGAGGGGAAAATATGGGATATTGAAGGAGTTATGCATTTTTGAATATTTCAGCTGTCTGCAGGCTTTTCTGGGTATGGAAAATTGATATTTATATCAAATCTGCAGTTTGGGGTTGATTTAATATTGCATATGATTGTAGAAATTAGGAGAAATAAGGAGAAGATGTTTTCATAATTTTTGGAGTGGATTTGATGCCCTAAATGTGCTGGGCGACCTACTTTTTAGGTCAAAATTAGGGTTTCGGGTTGGCTGTGCGAAATCTGATTTTTGCATATTGTTCTTCATATTTTTGTGGTCCATTATCCAAAATTTCAGCTCATTTGGACTTCTCTAGCCAAAGATATGAATTTTTAAAAATTGCAGCAGTTGGGGTTTGAAAATTAATTATTTACAGCTGTGTGTGATCAGATTTGTATGAATTTGTAATGTCCCTCTTTCTCGAATAGTTCGGTCGAAGACCTTTAACTGTTTTGTCTACCCGACGGCCAAAGGGTGTTTTCAAGGGTGACTTCGGTTTATTAATTTTATTATATTGTGCTCAAAATAAAGTAAAATATCATTAAAGCACATATAATTAATTAATAGACTGTTTAAGTGACATTGACTTAGGAAAGTGCATTTTAATAAATTATTTAAAGTGCCTTCCTAGACAAAAAATGCGACTTGCCTTGGGGAAGGGTCAAATAAGCCAAAAATGCGACTTGGTTGGAAAAGGAAATAATTAATTAAAAATTAATTATGAGGATTTGGAAAAAGTGCGACTTGTTCCTTTGGAAGGTTTTTTTGGCTATAAGGGAAAAATGCGACTTGGGGAAAGGGCATTCAAATTATTATTATTTTCTCCCCACAGTTAGCTCTAAGCTTTTCTAGACAAAATCCAAGGATAGAAACCCTCTGGATTATTCCTCTTGCGGACGGAAACCCCAGGAGTGAGAGAAGTTTCCATTCAGGGATCTTCATGGTATTCACAGGTTTTTATTATTCCAGCAGTTAGAGAAATAAATTGCAGCAGTGGGCATACAGACTTCTTCTAGAGTGGGGCGACTTCTTCTACAGTTGTTTTATGCAAGATTCGAGGTATTTTTCATGATAGATAATTATCGTAATTCCCAAAGATCGATATATATCAAATCGATTTGGTTTGAATCATTTACAATGGGTTTTTGGACAATCTTTTTATTAATCTATCTCGCAAATTTATAATTGTATTGCTGTAATATTTAGCATCGAAATCATTATTAAGTACACGGCTGAATTGTTTATGAAGAAATGCTGTTAAACCCTAGACGCCTTTTTCGTATTCACCTAGTTTTTGCGGGGTTTGTTTTATTTAATTTATCTATGCAGTTTTAGTATGGTGTTCTATGGATCCTTTTGATGTTATCAGTTCAGATTTGAGCCAGAGCAATATATATAAAAAAAAAGTATTCAGGCAAAAAGGGGTTTGGGATCTTTCAAAATTCCTAACTTGTCCTAGAAGGGGACATTACAAAATACTAGTCCTTCAATCTCCTCGGTCAGTGGGCCCTTGCTCTACTTCGAGATTGAAGTTCTTAACACAACCATATCCTCGAATCGCATATTGTATTGATCAAAAAAACAATCCATTACAAAGTTTAGAAAGTAATCGAATAACTTTTTTATATTAACTCATCGTAATCTTGGTAAACACTACTAAGAAACAGTTCAAGGAGGTGTCTTGCAGACACATTCGATTACAACACATGCCACAAATATAGCCAACAAATTAACCGATGACATTTTCATAAAAGTTCCATGACGCCCCATAACTCTACTGGAAACATGTGTCCTAGTTTGTAGTTTGTTAAGGGTCAGCCTCCAAAATGGCGTAGTAGTTGTGGACTCGGTCTACTTTGACTGCATCGCACAAAATGGCAGAAAATGCGCCTCATCATCTGCATATGTCACCAAATCAGTCAACAAAGAAGTTAGTGAAAGTTTCATTGGGCATTAGTTCGCATAAGACAGAATAAGGGGAAATGCATCACCTTCTACTTTAGATATAACTATTTAGAACATTCCCATGCATTGATTAATGTTTTTAGGAGTAAAGTTTATAGTTATATAGATGTTATGATGGGTCAATTTATGGACTCATCATCTCCCCGCACTTTACCTTTTGCAAGTCCTCGTGCAAGCTATCTCGACACGGTCTCGCCTGTTTGTTGTGCCATATTGTACTCTTCAAACCTGATGTGCATATTGTTTCCGGGTGCCTTTACATCCTTCGTTTTCCAACATAATTTTGGCCCATGCCTTAAGGCTTTCATGTGATTGAGGAGCACTATTTTGCCAAGTAGTCAATGGGCTAAGAACTAGAGGAGGCCTAACATGCATTCCAAGCCATTCACTACTATACTCATTGTTCCCTTTTGTGTTAACTACCGAATAATTTCCACAAGTGCATCTCCCCTTCTTATGCTCCAGCTGAGATTCTGAGGGGAAATCACTTCTCTTCTTTTCAATGGCAGATTCAAGGTGTCCCATCTCTTATCACAGGTGGTCATGGCCTTGCCAAAGTTTTGCTGACAATAAGCTTCAAATTCTTGGACACATTTTTCCAAGATCTCAGAGGTGTGTCTACCAATGTCGGCCTGGTAATACAAAGACCTAAAATCCTTCTTCATTGAAACATCATTATGGTGCTGAGGTCGAATGTAAAAACCAATAGTTTTGGCCTGTTGTGTAAAGATGTCAGTCTTTTCTTCCCACACAATCTGATTCCTTATCAATGACTGAAAAGCTTTCAACTGAAACTCTCCTACTGATCAGATTTATGAAAAAATCAGGAACATTTGAAACCATCATGTTATGGAGATAAAATTCACACAACAAGTTTTGTACTTCTGGAGTACAACTCTGATAAATCTATAAAAGGTTTTTCCATCAGGAGCCTCATGAGGCTCTCCACAACAAATTCTATGCAACTGTCATGAATAAAATTGTTCTTGAAGAAATAAACTATAAACTGAAGATGGTTTTTTGCAAGCTAAAAGTTTACAAGCTAAAGGACAAACAGACTCAACAATTGCTTCCAATTTTGTCTTTGCATTAGAGTTGGATTCAGCCTCTTCCTTGAGTTTTCTATTTTCTTCTACCAACTCCTTGTTTCTAAGAGAGAGTTGAGTCCAACGAGATGATAAATCATCCCATGCTTTCAACCCAATATCCTTTTGTCTCTTTAAACTAGTAACTTCCATTCTCAAAACATCTATTTCTTTATCTTTTTCTATATTCTTTTGCACAAACTCATTTTGAAGAGACAAATGAGTTGCTTCCATACCTTTCAGTTTTTCCTTGAGAGCAGCAATTTCCTCTTGGTGTTGCCTCAAAACCTCATCTCCTTGTGATTCCGCACATCCAACTTCTTGTGCAGCAATTTCCGTAGCAACCGTAGGGATTTCCGGAGCTGTAGGCATAGCTTCCGGAGCTTCCAAATGAGTTTCCGATGCATCCGCAACATGGCATCATTCCCTAGGAATGGCCAATGTAAACTCAAAATCCTTGACAAATCTCTGGGGCATAGGAAGTCTCGGCCCAACAAATTCTTCTAAAATTTGGGCTGCACCTTCATCAGATAATGCAAGTTCAGGAACTACATCCTTCATGGTTGAACTAGATTTTCTCTTTCTCACTGAACTCGAGCAGGGGTTGACATGATAGCCTTTTTCTTCAAAGTTTTAGGCTCCAGGGAATGCTCGGCTTCATCTGCAAAATCTTTAATAAACACATGGACAAACTAAGGAGTGGATTGAATCTTAGGCTGAGAGTTGTGTGCTGGTTCGGCAGAAATTGGCGTAGGAGCCCCTTTGACCCTATTTTGCCTGGAACTTTCTCCTATAATCCTCTTTTCTACTTTCTTCTTGGGCTTTCTTGAGGCTTGGTGCGCGCAAATCAATTGAATAAGCCTTGGGTGCTTAATTGCAGCATCACCACCTCCACTTTTATACTTTTGTCCCACTTTTATGATGGCATCTGCAAGATATTCGGGAGATTGACTCGAGCTCAGGGTTTTCCCTGCCTCTCTTCAAATGGGTCAAAATTTTCAGGGTATCGCCTCCCAATATTGATTGTTGTCCACAAATGAAATACCTATTCACCCAAGAAGCTACCTCCTTCCAATGGCCCGGTAAGCTATCTCTTTTAATACCCTTCTGAATTCCCGGGATTAACTATTATCTCAGGAAGAGGTTCCCCTTCCTCATGAAAAAGGGCTATCAAATCTTTGAGGGGGGAGTTAGTGACAACCTTAAGTCCAAAATATGGAAGACCAGAGATTGTGCTAACAATTTGGTTATCTATTTCAATCCTTTTCCCTCCTACTCTAGAACAAGTTGCTTCAAAATTTGACAAAAACTCTTCAATAAAATCTTCATCAAACCCTTCAAATCTTCGAATAAAATTCAACCAACCCCGCGTCGTCAAAGACTTGAGAGATGATAGCATTCCTCAGTAGTGGTTCTGCAAACTCTGGCTCTAACTTCTTCTTCCCCATCGAATACACCTTTGGTTTTCAATTGGAATGGCAAGAGCAAAGTGAGGAGGTAGATTTTCAAAGCAATGGAGATGGTTTCTTGGAAGAGGCAAAGTAGTTTTGTGCAATGTCAATAGCTTAAATTCAAACTACCTATGAATTTATGATAGCATCATGGTGGCATAGAATAACGGTGGAAAGGACTGATGTGATTGTTTGAAGGTGGCGAGCTTTTAATTCATGAACACGGTTCCCACACTTCTATCCTTGTCACTCATGCCATATGTCATCCTTCGAAAAGAGTGACAACATGCCTTTACTCATTCATAATTACCTCGTATCTCTCCAATTACTCCTTTAGATTTGTTTTTGTTTTTTAATCAAGTGCATTGGGAAGTTCAAATATAGTTAATACCTTTGGCAAAAAGTAAATACACATCACCTTACCAGCTCAGCGTCCTTTTGACCATTGGCGCTCCACCTCCTACATTTGAAAAGCAATTATGGTTAATACACATTTTGATAATTAACACTTCTAACCTTTATTTGCATGCATAAAAGAAAACATATTTTTGTGTTTTTTGGATATAGGGGAAGAGAAGATTATATCAAAATTATGGTCTTCTTCCTTTATTTGCATATTCCTAACAAACTACTCATGGCTAGAAGAGTTGAAGTCTTCCACTGAATTGAATTCTTGCACAGGTTGTATGTCCTTAGTGAAGGTTTTTTTATTGGGGTTACTTATACAAACCTCATTCTATGGTCGATCACTAACAAAGTTCTTATGTCACCATCACTGGCAACAATCTCATAGATCCATTATCATATATCTTCTCAATTTGGTAAGGTCCTAACCATCTTGTCCTCAATTTCCCTTTGAAGTGTTGGTATTTCGAGTCAAACAAGTAAGGCCCGGTCTCCTTCATTGAATTTTTGCTTTGGATATGAGAATCATGCTAGACCTTCCTTTGATGGTGAAGGATCTTAGCTTATTATTGTGCTTCCATCCGCATTTCATCCAGTTCATTCAGTTACATCACTCTATCTTGTTGAGCTTCATCCAAATCAATTCCTATCTTCAATGTTGTTCTCCAAGTCTGCAATTCAAATTCCACTGGGAGCAATGGCTTCTTTCCATATACTAGTTCATATGGGGAGAAACTAGTGGTGGTTTTCTAGGTTGTGTTGTATGCCCAGACTGCTTCAAGCAGTCTTGGCACCCAATTCTTCCTATCTACATTTACAACTTTAGTCAAGATGTTTTCCAGTTCTCTATTTGTGACTTCCACCTGCCCATTGGATTGGGGGTGGTATGGTGATGATTTCATATGCTTGATCGATAAATCTTCAAAAAGGCCTCAATCATGTTGGACACAAATTGAGGTCCTTGATCAGATACTATGGCTCTGGGAGCTCCAAACCTTAGAATGGTCTGTGGTATAGAAAGTCAGCTACAACGTCCTCATTGGTTGATGTCAGTGCTTGAACCTCGGCCCATTTGCTAACATAGTCGGTGCGCACCAGCTGATACTTTTTCCATAGGAGGGGGTCTATAGGTCCAACGAAATCAATCCCCATTTCTCAAATGGCCCTAAGACCAGTTGAGGATTGAGGGGCATTTCAGAAGACAGAGTAGGCTTCCCCATTCGTTGACATGCATCACATTGCCATACATATTTCTTGACAAACTTTGTGGAGAGAAGGTCAATAGTACCAACTCCAAGGACCTTATGAATTGTCCTCTTTATTGAGTAATGCCCTCCTCCAGGTTCATCATGGCATGCTCTCAATATGTCATATACCTCATCTTCTTGAACACACCTACAAAGAATCATGTCAGGACAACATTTAAACAAAATTCCATTGCACCACTTATATGTAGCATTGTTTCTGACTAATCTCTTTCTTTCTTTACTAGTGAAATAAGTTGGAAACTTCCCTGTAGTTAGATAATTGGCAAGATCAGCAAACCATGGAGGGCGTGTTGATATTGCAAACAAGTGCTCATCCAGGAAGTGATCTTGAACTGCCTTATCTTCTCCTGAAACATTCAATCTTGAAAGAAAGTCAACATTAACATTAGCGTTTCCATGCTTATCAATAATGGTCAAGTTAAACTCTTTGCTAAAACAAAAGTAACCACCTAATAATTATGCCCCTAGTACCGGTTTGTTCATTAAATATCTTATGGCTGAGTGGTCCATATAAACAAATTATGCCCCCTACTACCGGTTTGTTCTTTAAGTATCTTATGGCTGAGTGGTCCGTATAAACAAAAATCTTATATCCAGTAATGTAGTGTCTGAATTTTTTTATAGAGTAAAGAACAACTAGAAATTCTTTTTCTGTAGTGGTGTAGTTTCTCTCTGTAGGGGTCATATTTTTGCTAATGAAATAGATGGCATATATTTTCTCTTCCTCATCTTTCTATCTAAGAACAACTCCCATTGCAGTGTTGGAAGCATCAATGTGAATATGAAAAGGCCGACCCAATTGGGTCCTCTCAAGACTGGGCAAAGTGGTCAATTTATCCTTTATGACTTCAAAAGCTTGTTGACATTGAGGAGTCCATTCAAAAACACAGTCTTTTGTCAGCAAAGAGAACATTGGTGCAACAATCTTACTAAAATCTTTTATAAACCATTTGTAATAACTGCATGTCCAAGGAAACTTTTGATGTTTGTTTGATTTGTTGGTGTAGGCAATTTAGTAATGACTTCTATCTTCTTAGGATCAACTTGGATACCTTTAAAGAAAGATGTGATGACCCAAAACAATCCCTTGATCAACCATTATCAAACATTTTTCATGACTTAAGGAGAGTTGGTGTTGCTCACATCTGGTTAACACTTTTTCAAGATTGCTCAAAGACTCCTCAAAGGTAGACCCATGGACAATGAAATCATCCATATAAACTTCAACATAGTCATTGGTGAGGTCTGCAAAAATAGTTAAAACTACTCTTTGAAAGGTGGCGTAGGTGCATTACAAAGTCCAAATGGTAGAACTATATATGCAAATGTACCCTAAGGACAAGTGAAGGTGGTCTTATCTTGATTAGCAGGTGCTATACTAATTTGGTTATATCCACTAAACCCATCCAAGAAGGAGATATTTCTTACCTGCCAAATTGTCTAAAACCTGATCTATAAAGGGCAGGGGAAAGTAATCTTTCTTGGTGGCTTTATTAAGCTCCTTATAATCTATCTGATTCTCCACTTACCATTTTTCTTGGGAACTATAACAAGCGGTGATACCCACTGACTATCAGATATTGGATAGATGAATCCTACCCTCAACAGTTTCTCTATTTCATCTTTGACAATGTCTCTTAGTGTTGGGTTAATCCTTCGTTGTGGTTGTTTGACTGGTTTGACATCCTTAAATATGATGAGTGCAGATGCTTGGATGAATCCCTTTCATGTCAGTATAATCCCAAGAAAAATCTTTGAATGATTTCTCAAGATGTCTATGACCCTAGTCTCTTGGTTGTCTTCTAAGTTGTTACCAATGGTCAATTATTTGCCTACCTCAACAGTTACTTGTTTAGTGTCTTTCAAAATAGTTAGTTCTATCTCAACAATCAAAGAGTTTAATGGACAAGCATGAGGCTGTAGTGTGTGAAAAATAGTCATGTTCTCAAAAGATACAATCTTGGCTAAAGGACAATGAAAATCAGTTGATGTTTGGCCTTCATGGTAATCATAGGTCTCTCCACAACCTTCTATAGAAATTTCACTTACCAAGGTGATGTTGTTCTCTTCTAAGTTCAAAACAGTCATTTCCGTAGCCACAGTTTTGGTTTCCATAGCCACATCATCTTCATCAAACATTGGGTATGTCTATGTAATTTCTTCCATATGATTTTTTACTGCAATGGTGGCCAGATAAGCAGGACTCATATTGTTAGTATCCGAAAAATATACCCACACACGTTCACAAACATCCACATATGGCTGGGCAGGAGGATAAAGAGAAATATTTTTGCTTTTTGCCCATTTAAAATAGTCATTTTTCCGAGTTCGATCAATGTATGCAACAATAGTAGTAGCTAGTCAGGGTCTACCTAAGATAACTAGATATCCCATCTTTTGAGCTTTAGGCAGTAAGACCATAAATCTACTGGATACTCCCAGGATTCAACCGTAACTATGACATCCTCAATTACTCCATCTGGTACAACAATAGATTGATCTGCTTAGTTGGAGGAGGATAAGATTGGCTGCTGCAATCCTGTTAAAGACAAATAATTGAATGTATCTGTTGTTATGACATTGATGGCAACACCAAGATCCACCAAAACGTTAGATATTGACTGACCATTTACAAAAATAGTAATGACTGGACTCCCAAGGTCCCCATATTTTGGTGAAAGAATTTTTCCAGCTACAAGGTCAGCTAGATTTCCTTCTACTTTGACTATTTTTGGTATTTCCTCTTCCTTCCTGGTGTCTTTATGTAATGGTTCCTAATGGTTTGGTTTAATTCAAGGAGGATGTCCCTTATTGCTCTCAAGAGTGGGACCTCAATATTCAACTTTTTCAGCTCTTGAACTAGTGTTGTCTCTTCCCCATTTTGTATTTCCTTTAATCTCTCTAGGAAAGGAGTTGCATGCACATTCTTGTCTTTCTCCCGATCATCCCAGTTTCTGGTATTTGTGGAACATGTTTGGTTCTCTCTCTTTCCTCAAGTACCTCAGTAATAACTATTCGAGGATTGTTTAGTGTCTTTCCAGGATCGAGCTGCATGTTATTAATGACATTAACTTGGATTGTCTCACCCTATCCTGCTTCACTAATTGAGGTTGTTTGTTGATTTTTGGGGTTTGAGATAGGTTGGGCTAGAAGTTGAGTTTGTGTTGCTTGCCCTTGCTGGTAATTTTGTTGTGGTGGTGGCATTAAAGCTTGTTGTTGTGTAAACCTCCTTGGCTGATTATAGTTCTATTGGGGTGACCATTGTTGGTTTGGCCATGGATGTGCATTGGCTAGTGGTGTCCAACCTTGCTGATTATATGGAGGCATCCATGGTTGTGGATTTGGGTAGGCCATCCAGTTTGGTGGTGTCAATCAAGTTGTCCCCAAGTTGGTGGGGGTCTGATTGGGCCATGGCATCATCCAGGGGTTCTGAGCAGGTCTAGGGGCATAAGCAGATTGATTATTTGATCTTTGAACAAATTTTACTTCTCCATTTGTTTGAGTCATAGCATTTAATCTTTCTTTCAGCTGAGGTGTAAGAGTACAATGATTGGTGTCATGTTCAGGGACATCACAGATCATGCACATTTATGTGATATCTAGAGGACATTCTTTCAAAGGATGTCTTTTCCTGCATCTGGGACAATATATGTCTAGAGGTTCTTTTGCAGCTTTGTCCTTAGCTTTCAGTCCATCCAGGGTTGAAGTTAACTATGTCAAAATGTTTGTTTTCATATTGGCCAGCTCCTCTAGAAGTTTTGAGGCACCAGAGGCATGTTTTGATGTTTTCCTTCTTCTAATGCCTCCTCTTGTTCTAGAGTAGCTCCTACATAACTCAAAGCAATTTGTTCCATGGTGAGTTTGTGTACATCACCTCCTCCCATGAGATGGAGGGATTCTTTGGTTTCATCAAGTCCTTAAAAGGAAGACTGTCTTGGTTATTTCGCATTCAACTCTTAACCACTTCTCCTATGGACAAAAAGGAATCTGTCCAAGTAATCTTCCATATTTTCATCTTCTTTTGTCTCATCTGAAAGAAATCTTTTCTCTTATCTCTTCCCCTCTAATAGTCTTGGTATTTGTCCAAAAAGGAAGTCTCCATCTGTTCCCATGAATGAATGGAGTTAGAGGGAAATCCCATAAACCACCTCATGGCAGAGTCCTTGAGGGTGGAAGGAAAGAGCTTGAGTTTCTGGTTATCTGTTTTGTAGTCATATGTTTGGCATAGAACTTTGAATTCAAACAAGAATTGGTCTAGATCTTCTGTGGGCATTCCTCAAAAGATAGGCAGAATGGATGGGGAAATGTTTTTCATAGGTGCTTCCTCGTCCTCATTTAAGACAATGGGGTAGGTAAAGGTTCTACCCAAGGGTCTATCATCATTGTTTCCATTGTCTCCGTTTTTGTAAGTTGTTCAAGTTCTAAATAAGTTGATTCAGACTATTCAGTGTCACTCTCAGGAGTGGTATTAGATGCAGTGTCACTCTTAGGAGTGATATTATCGAGTGTTTACTACAAGTCATCCTATTGGGCATATTCTTTGAGTGTTGCAAGGTATATATCTCCCTCTAGCATCCCTTGGCGTATGCATCAATGTTTATCTTTAAGCCAAGGATTTAGGATCACTACTGGTTGCATAGATCAACTTCAATAACACCCATAGCATAAAATGTGAACAGAATGGCATGTTTTTCTTAAGGTGTTATGGGCAATAGGGCCAAAAATGATGGTTCGTTGTAACTTCCAATCATTTAATCAACCTATTCAAATGTTAATGTCGTTATAGACCAGGGTTGTGTTTAAGGTTATTGCAGAGAAGTTATGATGCTCGGTCGTTATGGTGGTTCTCTTTATGGGGGTTGTTTGGTATCGATTTTCTTGTTCTACACTACTTAACTACTGAAAGTGAGTAAAGGTCTAACTATTGAATATCAACTTCTAAACTATCAAACGGAAAGCAAAGTATATCAAATGCATCTATGCTACTGAAACGAAGTTACTAAATGAAATGCTTGCGAAGGAAATGCTCTGCTTCTACAATGGAATGCTTGTTTATGGAAATGACAAGGAAAACTTATCTGAAATAAAGAGATACAAGATTGCATTCAGATAATCACCAAACCAAGATATTAAAACTAGAACTTAGTAAATGTAAATATTTTGCATGAAATACCAGTCCTTCAATCTCCTCGGTGAGTGGGCCCTTGCTCTACTTCGGGATTGAGGCTCTTAACACAAACGTATCCTCAAAATCACATATTGTATTGATAAAAAAATCTATTACAAAGTTTAGAAAGTAAATAAATTTTTCTATTAACTGTTGTAATACTTGGTAAAAACTAACTAAGAAACAGTTCAAGGAGGTGTCTTATAGACATACGCGATCGATTACAACACATGCCACAAATATAGGCAATGATTAACCGATGACATTTTCATAAAAGTTCCATGATGCCCCATAACTCTGTTGGAAACAGGGGTCCTAGTTTGTAGTTTGTTAAGGGTCAACCTCCAAAATGGCGTAGTGGTTGTGGACTTGGTCTCCTTTGACTGTGACTGCACAAAATGGTAGAAAATGTGCCTCATCATCCTACATATGTCACCAAATCACTCAACAAAGAAGTTAGTGGAAGTTCCATTGGACATTAGTTCGCATAAGACAGAATAAGGGGAAATGCATCACTTTCTACTTTAGATATAACTATTTAGAACATTCCCATGCATTGATTAATGTTTTTAGGAGTAAAGTTTATAGTATATAGATCTTTATGATGGGTCGATTTATGGACTCATTATCAACTCTTAAGTGGGAAAAAGGGACATTACAGTCCTCCTCCCCAAATTGCTTGTCCTCAAGCGATTCTGTAAGTTCTGGATCCCAAACAAGTTTCAGCTGCCCCCTTTTTGTATAATCTCCATCCAAGCATTGGTATTCCACCATCTCCTTCTTGTTGTCACAATCACCAATAGAATCTTGCTCCTTTCCTTCAAAATTCAAGATGAGAGGAACTAGAATCCCACCTCCAATTGTACAAAATAGTGCAAGAGTGTCATTTTGTAGAAAATACAATCTTCGGCTATAGAAATGTCTTTTGAAGAGCCAAAGCTTCAAGAAGAACAAACTAAAAATCAATAAATCAGCAAACTCCTTTGGTGGAACCATCTTCAATTTGACCCTTGGGTTAAGGTATTTGCCATTCCATCTTTCTCTGTAATATCCCCTTTTGGGATATTATCCAAATATGCAAAATTACTTTACCGAATCGACTCCGAAGGACTAAACCCTCCTAGTTTGACCTCAAATAATCCAATGTTAGCTTCAATACAACCCTAAAAAGGGTTTAGAGTGAGCCAAGGTGGTGGATTAGATGGGAGAACCAGTTAGGCAATTAATCACTTCAAATCTGAAATTAATTACAACTGTAATTAATTTATAAATGCACTAAACTGCTGCAAATTTCAAAACTAATAACTCCTTCACCATCCATTATTTTTCTATCAAACTCATGTCAAAATATTCTTAATATTTTTAGCTTTCCAACAAGCTATAGATCACAATTTTTGGATAAGTAAAAGGCATGCAAATCAACCCACGAAATCTGAAATTGTGTAGATAAAACCCTGGCACAAACAGCTGAAACTTGGAAAATTCATAACTTGCTCAATACTTCATCTTTTTCTATGAATCAAGGTGCAAAATAAACTAAAAATTTAGGGCTTTCTCTGCATCAAAGATCTGAATTTTCTGATCATTAAAACCTAGCCAAAACAGCCCTAAAAACTGATTTCAAGTCGCTAGGGTTAGAAGAAATCAATTAAATAATTTTCAGTTCTTTCCTAGCCTCCAAATACACCAAAAAAATTGCCCTTTACTCTGAAATAATTAATAACACAGCAGATTTGCAGATCTAGCATTTATGGCATCAAAATATGGACAAATCATCACCAACCCAAGTTGCTATGGCAAAAATAATTTCAGCAATAACAGCAGAAATAAAAGCACCACAAAACCCTACACAATATTCAATAACATGCAGATTTTTCATCCAAACAAATGCGCCAACACCAACACAAGAGATCCCAATGGATAGAACAATAAGATCTTCAATATCTTCAACAATGGCTTCCAAATGAGAGAGCAAAATGCAAGAACTAGGGCATACATCCCAATACTCCAAGCATGGAGTGAAATCACATGATCATCAAAAACATAATAATAATAATGATCCTAGTGCTCCTTTTATAAGCAAGGAGGCACAAAATACGAAATCCCTAGGAGAGGAAAGTTATTAAATGAAAGCAGTTTGTTTTCCCTAGGTGTGGCGTCCCCTTTTCAAAGGGTGATTTTATCAATAAAAGCCACCTAAATATTTATTTAATTAATTCCCCATTTAATTTTTATATTTTGGGAATTAAATTAAATAATCTTCATAATTAAATAATTAAATAATTATTGCTTCAGGCAATAATATTTAATTAATAAAAATGTTCCCCTTGCAACATCCCAAAGCCTACGGGGAAGTATAGGCTAAGGGTCTTCAGAAATGGGGACATTACATTCTCCCATATTTAGACCATTGATTCCTTAAGAGAAATAGCACCATAGTGACTGAATGAGGGCTACAAAATGACTACAACAGCCATGAAGTGTTCAGTACCTCTTCAACCATGTGCTTAGAAGCTCCTTCTTTTGTACCTTATAGATAAACAAATGGCTGGAAAATTTGTGATCAGTAGTACAAAGGAGAGTACAATAGATGAAATCATGATATACCTTCAAAGTTCCCCTTTCCATTCATGCTATGGGAGTTGGCCACAAGATTACAGCTGATAAGAACTTGGAGAGATGGCTGGAAATGCTCATAGAAAATTTTATGGCAGCATTATTGGAAATAAAAATATGGTAGTCTTACTACTTTCTAACGGAAATCTTCTTTCCTCATTTTTCCTTGATAGAATGTTCTCAAAAATAAAAACATAATGCTATTCGTGACTGGAATGGCAGCCCCATATCTGATTTTTGCAAACTCAGCTATAATTCGATAGCATAACAACTGTCAAACTGAAATCTTATGGAAAAACCCAAATTTGTGAATAGCATAAGGACTAAAATTTGCCTTACATGGGCTGGAAAATGAAGATCAACAAGCTCATGATTGAAATCAGCAAACATGTTAGATCTTAACACAACATTCTTGCATTCCTTTCTTGCCCCAAAATAAATGCTTGGAATACCAAAATAAGTATTCCGGGCTGCATGCTTACCGTTGTCCATAATCCCCACAATTCGTCCAACTCATGACTGAAAATGTGCATCCTATCATCCAATGAAGTGACAACAACTGGACATTCATCACTATTGATTAGAAGAGTTTTGAAAATCTGAAAATTACCATCTCTAATGGCTGCCCTGAACATGCTTATTCCACCCTCAATGCAAAGTGGAACATTTTTCCAAACTTCTCCATCAAACACACCATTAGCAAACTTGTTCTTTACATACTCAACTGAAATTAGTGACTTCTAATCCGCTTTGTCTATGAGGCTTATCTTCATGCTTTGATAGTTGAGAGTGAGCTCTCCCAACGAATGCCACCATTGAACTCCAAACACAATACCCAAATCAGCCATCACATCAAAATCAGCACATACCTTACATGGTTCCAATGCAATTTGGAGTTGAGGACACCACTTGGTATGTTGTATAGAGTGACCATCCGCTAACTTCACAATGAGTCCTTTGAAGCCTTCAACCTTCAATCCCACTTGTGCCACCAAGCACTCATTAATGGAACCATGAGTGTCTTCACCATTAATCAAACTAGTGGCTCTTTGTCCTTGGAAGGTAGAATCCTTCACAACCTTGTTAGCATACATAATGATTTCAAAATAATCCTTCCTCAAAATTTCTTTTAACCATGTGCATGGGGTAAGAATATCATAATCTTCCTTTCTACAATGCAAGAGGTCAACCGGAACCATGTACCCTTGCAAAGAGATATCTAAATGCCATGTGTCATCCCACAAGTTCTTCATATTGGAGTCCCCGTGGATTTCACCCTGAAATCTGGGGCTACCCCTTTTTAAATTTTTCGTTCTTTTTAAAGTAAAGGGTCATGTTTTTGTTTTGTTTTGCCTGCAGTTGCTTGCATTGCTCAAAGGTATCTCCAGAAAGTCATAGAGCCACATTCACCAAATACCCACATGCAAAAGCTCACTCAATTCCTTCGCCAGACTTTGTCTGAAAGCGTTTTATTTATTTTTATATTAAATAAATAAAGTTCTTTTAAAAATAGATTGAGCTAAAATTAGAGAATTTGGGTTATATAAATCACTTCACCCCATCATTGTTACCACACCAGTATTACTTTCACCTCAAAGTGGAGCATTCACCCGATGAAGAGTTTTACAGATTAGCTAAATTGGAGAATTCTTTTCGAGCAATTGCCCATAGCTTCTTTTAGGTATTTTTGTTTATTTATTTCTCTTGTGTTCGGTTTTGGTTTTTCTCCGTTTTTCACCTGGCAATCACCATAGCCTTCTCTTTCTTCCTACGCCTAGGGTTTTGAAGAGCTCTCCATTGATTATATTGCAAGTCAACTTGTCCCAACTGCAATTAAATGAATTCCCGCAAGTATTCAGGCCAAGTCGTGGTTTTTTGAGCATATGCAAAGTCAAGTTGCAATTTTTAAAAAAGCAAAGGTTTTCTTTAATACAAATCGTGGTTTTTCAAAGTTGCCTTCATCCTTCAAAATTCACGAAGCTTTTAAAAGGAAAGTCACTTAAGGAAGTCGTGGATTTTGAATGCTTCCAGCTGCCTTCTTCCTTCAGTTTGCACGCTGCCTTCTTCTTTTAATTTCCACACAACTTAAAGGCAAGGTATTTAAGTGCAAGTCGTGGTTTTTCAAAGCTGCCTTCATCTTTCGAAATCCACGAAACTTTTAAAAGGAAATCCACTTAATGAAATCGTGGATTTTCAATGCTTCAGCTTGCCTTCCTCCTTCCATTTCCACGTTGCCTTCCATCTTTAAAATCCACGATAGTCTTTTAAGAGCAAGTCGTGGTTTTTAAATGCTTTGTCTACCAATTGCCAACCGCCTGGTCCTAGCAAAATCCACGCAATTTTAATAAAAAGATGAGGTCAAATTTGTTTGTGCAAGTCGTGGTTTTGGAGTCGTTGTCTTCCAAATCCATGCTTCCTTTCCTCTCCGAAATTCACGAAACTTTTAAAGGGAAAATATTCAAGCCAAGTCGTGAATTCTCATGGTCCAAGCTTCTCAAAATCAACGCAGCTTTTAGAAGAGAAATTATTAAAAGGAAGTCGTGGCTTTTAAAGTCTTTGTTTACTAATTAAAAGTTGCCTTTCCTCCCTAAAATCCACGCAAGTATTTAAAAAAAGAAGTTGCAAGACCAAATCGTGGATTTCAGGTAGTTGAGTCTTCCAAATTGAAAGCATCCATCCACAAGGAAATCAACGCAGCCTTTTGAAAGAGAAGCATTTAAAGTGTTTGCATGTGAAGCCAACTTGTCCTCCAGTTTCAACGCAGCTATTCACATTGCCAAATCCATGCAGATGCTAAATTGCATGCTAAATCCCTCTAAAAGCCCATGCATGTTGTCTAAAATCTCCCAGTTGAGCCCATGTTGAGCCTACTTCTCTTTGCTTTCATCCGAAGTAATTCCCAGAGTTCAAGGCTGCCCATATGCAATAAAAAATAAAAGGGGGATGAGTTGAATGTTTGTCTGAATTCTTTCCGGACAATTCACTTGTGCACATACTTGAGAAGAACTGCAAAAGCTTCAAGGACAAGAGGTGAAGACAGACAGAGGCAACATCCGCAAGCAAATCACAGTTAGCTGCTCAGGGGGAAATAGATGGAATCATTATTCCTCTCACGGGTAATCCAGTTGAGAAGTTGATAAAATCTACAGTGATGTCAGACCCAGTTTGATGAGAGTCGAATGAGAGTCAAAGGAAAGGATTCAACAGCATATGGGAGAAAGAGCTTCTCAGATTCAAGGCAGAGATATCATTCATGAGGCGGAAGTACAATACATGTTGGATCAGCATACAAAGTATGGAAGGAGAACAAGACTAAGAGTGTTGCAGCTGGATTAACTTCTAATTTCTTCTCCTCTTTCTTCTTCTTTCTCTTATTTTCTCCGACAAAGTAATTGAGTAATCAATTAAATTGTAAAACTTAGGTAATTGGTTTAAAAGCCGTTACTTCGAGTTACTAGAAAAAGTCAATTACTTGGGAATAGGTGGCAGACATGCAAGGCATTGATTTAGTCTTCAATTGTAAATCATGCATGTCATGCAAAGAGGAATTCTAGGAGGAAGATTGCCAATTGTTTCCTTTCTTATAGCTTCCACATGCAGGAATTCATTGAAAGTTACCTATTTGTATTTGCCCTCTATGCACTATAAATAGAGGAAGAGCCTACGGGTTAAAGGATCACAACTTGTTCATCAGAACTTGTTTAGCAAAGACTTTTGTAACTAGAGCATTTTTAGATTTCAGACTTTGTGTTGGAACCCTTGATGTGATTTCTGTGAAAGTTGGGGATTGAATAAAAGGTGGATTTCTGGAGAACTTTGTGTCTACAGTGCTTTGTTGATTACTTCTATTCAAGGTTTTAGATAAACTTTGTGTTATCTTAGATCTAGGTTAGAAGTTGTTTCTTTCCCTCTTTGTTGAATGTTGTGATTTATCTGTTTATTTAATTTGTGGATGAGACCAACTCTGATAACTATTGGTTGAGTCAGACATCTTCATTTCTTCTTTCCCTACTTCTATTTTTCCCCCTTCTACAAATATTCCATCACAACTGCTTACTTGTTGCCAAATTACCCAACTGTGGTTCACGAGCTGAGGGAATTAAAGTAAAACCCCTTAAAGTAGTTATTAGGATTCACCCCTGCAAAATAGATAAACATCTTACACATGAGGCTCACCGTTAAATGAGGGAGATTTATCTCATGACTGCCTATGTTTTAAGTTGTGCATAAAATCTAACTAACACATATCATCATCCAAACTTGGCATATGATCTTTAACAACAACTTTCCCAAAAGGATATAAGTATGGTAGGAATATAAAAGAAAATAAAGTGTGATTTCCATCATACCTTGGATTGTCCATCACATATCTATCTTCCCCTATCGGATGAGGAGTGATTGAAACATCCTCCGTATTCCCAATCTTGAGAGTTAGAATTTCTGAGTTGGAATCAACCTTCTTCTTCTCTTCAGATTCAACAAATGAAGGTCTTTTCATTGTGTCTTTAACAATATCTAACACACACTTGCTTGGGACACCTTCATGGTGCTTGTCAGAGTCATGTACACCAACAAATGGCCCTTTATTGACTGTTGTTCTATAAATTCCAACAAGCTCTTCATTACCATTTGCCGTTGATTTGTAAATTCCAACAGACTGAAAACCCTTATGAATATCATGTGAGACATCCTTTTGAAGGGCATGCCTCTCAACCGGGACATCCAAAATCTTGGCCTCAAGAACCTCATGTAGATATGATTTTATTTCATCAACTTGCCACCACATGCAATCATTAGAAATCACAAAAACATCATTTATTGTCAAAGATCTTTACCTTCACACTAAATATCGGTCTCCCCTTGTTCTTGTTCTTTGAGTTCTTCTTCTTGCTCCACCATTGCAATTTGGAAGCTCTTCACCTCTTCCTCTCTTTGTGGCATGGCATGTCTAGGCTCGGGCCTAGATCTTCTTCTATTTAACCCTATGAACTCTGCAAGAGAAATAGCCTCACTATCTCCTGGTTAGGCCGTGTATTCTTCATAACTCGCTGCAATATTCCTTCCACCCATAGGTCGTTTGGCATTATTAGCTTTGTTTAAGCTTCCTTCACCACTTTTAACCCAAGGTTCAATCATCCTTTGGAGAGACATGGCAAGAAAATTCATGCTCTCCGCAAGTCTTTCTTGGCCGGAAATTAATGTCTTTTTAAACCCTAGGCCTTCAAGATCCGTGCTCTTATACAACTGTAATAACCCTTTCAACGGTTTTACCCAAACACACCAAATGCAGATCTGAAATTTAAATTGCAGCAGTTTGAAAAAATAAAATCAGCGACTTGAACTATCACCAAAAATGCCAAAAATCACCACAAAACACCACAAATCCAACTCACCAATATTTTATATATATTTTATGGAATATTAGGAGCCAAGATCACAAAGGAATTCTATAAAATACATTGTCGGAAATTAAATATGAATTGGAAATTGCAGCCACAAGAAAAATATTAAATATGGGTCTAGAAACCCTCTAAATTCACCAAACTTCAGATTCGGCATTTAAAAATATTAAAAATCAAATTATGAAACCAAATTTCTCAAATACTTCACCAAAAGTTCCAAACCCTACCCAAGGTAGGTCGCTCCACCCTAAATAAATCAAATACTAGCTGGAAATTACAAATATCTCTTCAAATCAGCTCTTTACTTCAAAACCAAACAATGATGAAGGGTTTTCGTCCTTCACCCAAGCCACTAGAAGGGTTTTCGTCCTTCTAAGAAGCCTCACAAGAGGGTTTTTGTCCTCAAGTGGATGAACAAGGAGCAACAAGCTCACAATGCCCAAGTAGAATAAAATGCGCCAAGTCTAGATACAAATGATGCCTCTAATCTCCTTTTATATCCTCCTTTTTTGACGCCAATGTTCAATTAGAAAAGGCTGGTCTGTATAATGAAAGAAAACACTAAACGAAATACAAAAATATTAAATAAAATATATTATAAAGATGCTCAAGGGTCTTCTCCTTCATTTTTGTTTTTTTTTCCATACAAAAGGAATCACAAGAAGACCAAATATCAGCTCTTAAGTGGGAAAAAGGGACATTACAACCTGTCAATGTCACACCTTAGATGATGTGAGCTAGTGTTTAGCTGAGTTGTCAACATTTTCACTTTTCACATAATTTTTTTCTTCCGTGTAGGTCTTTTTCTCATGAACATATGTGATATAAAATTATTTGACATAGTATTCTTTCATCTACCAAAGTTGTTTTGTCCACATGGTTACCCTAAATTTTGTTAGCATACCTTTTCATTTCCTTATATATTTGATAAAATCTATTATAAAGATGCTCAAGGGTCTTCTCCTTCATTTTTGTTTCTTTTCCATGCAGAAGGAATGACAAGAAGACCAAATATCAGCTCTTAAGTGGGAAAAAGGGACATTACAACCTATCAATGTCACACCTTAGATGATGTGAGCTAGTGTTTAGTGAGTCATCAACATTTTCACTTTTCACATAATTTTTTTCTTCTATGTAGGTCTTTTTCTCATGAACATATGTGATATAAAATTATTTGACATAGTATTCTTTCATCTGCCAAAGTTGTTTTGTCCACATGGTAGGCCTGAATTTTGTTAGCATACCTTTTCATTTCCTTATATATTAGATAAAATATATTATAAAGATGCTCAAGGGTCTTCTCCTTCATTTTTGTTTCTTTTCCATGGAGAAGGAATGACAAGAAGACCAAATATCAGCTCTTAAGTGGGAAAAAGGGACATTACAACCTATCAATGTCACACCTTAGATGATGTGAGCTAGTGTTTATTTGAGTTGTCAACATTTTCACTTTTCACATAATTTTTTTCTTCTATGTAGGCCTTTTTCTCATGAACATATGTGATATAAAATTATTTGACATAGTATTCTTTCATCTACCAAAGTTGTTTTGTCCACATGGTTACCCCGAATTTTGTTAGCATACCTTTTCATTTCCTTATTAGTTTTTGGCACTCTTGCATGCTAATGCTCCATATACTTGGTCACGTGTTCTTTTATTTCATCCACATGATCTTACTCCCACTTAACTCTTCCTCTCGCAACCATTTTAGGTCACCACCGAGTCTCCATGCTTTTTGTATTCTTTAAATAGTTCAACATCCCAATCATAGTTGATGATTCTAAGGGAAAGAACCTATTTCAGCTAATAAAATATCATATAGTACTCATGTTTCGATTTTGATATTGTTTGTAATGAGATGTTTTGATTCTCTCCATGTGTCCATTTCAGATCTAGCAAATTGCTTACCCAAACTTCACATTCATGGAGGACCACCGCTTAACGAACAACCTTAACAAGGTTCTCTTGGTTTTTCCAATCCAATACTTATGCATTCCTATATCTATCTTGCAACCAATATAAAACCTTCTCCCGTTATATTCTTTTTTTCCCGTAAGCCTCCCAACCAAGCTTGTTGTGAAACTCAAGCCTAAGGTACTTGTATTCTTCCACCATTTCTAGTGGGCTTCCTTTGAAAAGGAAGTCCATTTGTTTCTTTTTCTCCATAATGAAAAAATCATGTCTTTACTTTTGTTGGTATTTACCGGCATTCCAATCTCTTGAAAACAATCTCTCGACTCCTCCAAAGTATTCTCTCAAACTAAGTATTGTTTTTGCAATTAGGATAAGATCATCCACATATAGGAATATCTATAACACGTAGCTAGGCGGTGAATTCCTCCACCAGCATTGTTTATCCACTCTAAATTTCTTTGTATAGCCCATACAAATAACCTTGTTTGACACCAATGTTGCTTGCATTCTAACATTCCTTCACCTATTCTAATTTTGGCCCAAATTTGATCATATAGCCTATGAGCCGCCACTCTATACTCATCTAGAACTTCAACTTCCTTCATCCTACTCCGACGTTTGCTTCTAGGTGTTGTGTCAAATGTCATTTTGAAGTCAACAAAACAATGCAAAAATTCTCCTTGGTTGTCCCATACTTTTTCAATCAAGTTCCTAACTAAAAGTGACGTAGTGGTCAATAGTGGAGTGCTTCGGCCTGAAACCTACGTGTCCTTTCACTCTTTTCCCTCATTTTCTGCCCAATCGCTAAATTTGCGCTCTACCATGCTCCCGTATAGTTTCTAAGAACAAGGTTAACCATGACACTATGATAATTTGATGGGTCATTGATATCTTTGCTTTATTAAGGAATAACAATATTGGTCATCCGATCTATCGAGAGCCTTTCTTGATGACACCATTGAATATGCTTTTGATGTATGCTGTGAGAACTTCCAAACCCCATTTTATATATTTTGCTTGTAGCCCATCTATGTCTTGTTTCTTAATTCTTGCTAGTCTCTTTATACTTTGATAGTATCCCCTGTACAAAAGAGCTCAGTTATTGTGTTGATTATGCATAATGCAAGGAGGTGGGGTGATGTCTTTATCGTGATCTCGTTCATAGAGTAATTTTACGTATTCTAACCATTCGATATCAATAATATTATTCTCTATTTGTTTTCTTGTATGTTGTATTTCTCTCGAATGTCTTTGGGATTGTGTTTTCAGAGAGAAATCAGTTCTTTTCTCCTTGTGCTCATCTAACATTCTTTTTAAGACCATATTAGTTTTCCATAGACCTTATTTTATTTATCCATCCCAAGTTCTCTTTTACATCTTGCACTCTTCCTCATACCATAGATTTGTCAAAATACTAGTTGTGTGTCACCCTTAGTTCTAGATCTTTTGCATGTGCTTAGTAGTTTATGAGTTATGGGAATCAACATACTATTGTTTATTTAGCAGCTAGCCGTACATGACATGCTATTCTCTGCATCCTGAAAGTGTTTTTCAGGGGCTACTTTAAAGAGTTCTTGATAATCGTGAGTCATGAGAATTTTACCTTGAATAAGTGTCATATTTTGATTGTAGTGGGCATGTTTTATTTGTTGATTGTTTATGTGCATGTCAATCTTTATGTATATTGGACTATGATATGATTTCAACTTTATAGGAAGCCCCCAACTTCCAACTCCTTCATTCTCCAGATATAGCTCTAGAAACAAATAACATAATCCACCCCGCTTTGACCAACGTGTATAAGCCTCCACTTCCATCTTGTGAGACACTTGCCAAAAGCTGGTCTTTTTCTTCCTTTAACCACAACTTACTTTTCACCCCACCTTCACTTCTCAAATTGAGGGCCCAGTTGTTTGCTATCCTCACACTGAAGTCCCCTATTAGTATGACCTCCCCAAGGTGCTAAATATTGAAATGTCACTTATTATCGATGTATATGGGTCTTCACAATCTAAGTTCCTTTCTTATATGTTTTTGAACTTCTTACTGCAAAGTAGCAGGTGGTGAGTCTAATTTTTAACTCATTTTTAATTACCTTCAGCCATATGTATGGCCTGTTTGGGTCCTTTTTCTCCACTTTTATAATTATGCCCCATATTTCTTTGATTAGCACCGTTACATCTCCATGCCCTCTGCCAAATTAGTCTTTTCATTCCAAACTAATATTCTTCCATTCCAAACTAACATTTAAATCATTACACTCATTTACCTTAATCTTAGGCTCAAGTAAAGGGCATCATTCAAAGACTAAACTTTTGCAATTTAGCAAGGTAACTAAGCCAGCTATTTCCCTTTTCTTCCTCCACATCTATACTAGAACCAAAACAAACCTTAACCTTTTATATATTACACTTACAAGTAAGATCGTCAAGAAATATTCCAGACAAGGAATCCAAATTGCATAGAAATGGAAGGATCATATGTTTGTACCTCATTTAAAGCATGGCCAACAGCATCCAGTTCACCAAGCACCTCCTTTGCTTTTTCAAACTGCCCACTTTTAGCATATACCTTCATTAATGAATTTAATACCACCTACAACACAACATAGCAGTAATAAGTCTCATAAATACTACAAACAATACAGCCAAATGGCATTTTCTTCATTTCTGAGAGATATCATGTAAATGTCATCTAACATCAATTTAACAACATAAACACAACTCAGAGATATCCCTGTCCAGACACACATATGTCATAGCTGATATAGCTTCCTACTCTTAATAACATATGTTCAAAGAAAATAAAGTAGCAGCATCTTCATATATAAAACATGTACAGAAGAACAAAGCATATTCACCCAATGTCTATCTAAAACAGAACTAAAATAGATAATGACGCAAAAGCATAACAAAACAACAGCTGCAACAAACACAAATAGAAACCCAACCCGCAAACATATCCTCATCTGTCTCAACAGGCGCATGTGCAAAGCAAAGGCAATCCAAAGAAAGTTCATAGCGAATGTCATGTATTCAAGTCCATGATCGTGCAAACACTGCAACTTGCACCAATTCTAGGATCAAAGAGATACCGGAGAACCCCAACATTTTTAAAATTATAGCAAAACCAACTACACCAATCAATCCTTCCACCCCATAAGGATTATAAACCTGTAATTTGAGTTTGATGCCTCCAAAACAGAGATTTCATTTCAAGTTGAATATCAAATCTTTTCTTTTTCTTTACAAAATCCATTTATAAGTAGGATTTCCATTGAGGTTTATAAATATTTTTGACCCTTTACTGAGTGTTTGGTAACCATTATCCATATATATTACAACAAGAGAGTTTTATAACCCTTTACTATGCACATGACAAAACATGAGTCAAAAGAATCGGCACTATAAGGAGGGTCCATTTCAGTTAGATTTTCAATCTGGAATCTGCAAGAAGGGTTATCCACTCTAGATCTAGGTTTGGAGAAATCTTGCATAATCTTTTGTTTGAGCATAGGATACCTCGTAAGGATATGGGTAGTCAAGAACCCGTTCTATATAAGGGAGAACTCTGATCCCACCCATCGAGAGATAGGTCAATACTAGTGTTTTTGAAACCGGTCGAACCGGAACCAGTCGGTTCGACCAGTTCAACTATTTTTGCCCCAAACTCCGATGAAATCCCGGACCATTCGGCCGGTAAGGAACCGAACCGGTCAGTTCCGCAAGGAACCGAACAGTTCAGTACCAAACCGACCAAACCGGTCCGGTTCTTACCTGAACCGGCCGAGTCGTGAAAAGTCACCAAAATACAACGCAAAACATTAAAAATCAATTTTTTAATTAAAGTTTCAGATTTTAATTAAACTTAAACCCTAATTTATTACTATATAGAGCCCTCCCCCTCTATTCATCTCACACCTCTCATTGAGCATTTGTGAGCAAAAGCATTTGGAGCATAACATTGAAGAGTTTAGTTTTGAGGTGACCTTGGAAGTTGGAGCTTGTTTGCCATTGCTCGTGGGATCTTTGTGGTGGTATTGGCATCCATATAGAGAGTTTCTCACTTCTATTTGTGAGCACCTCTCTCATTTATAAAGATTTGGAGGCTTGGAGGAGCATTGAAGAGTGTTGATTTGGAGTGAGCTTGGGGTTTGTTTGGCATTGCTTGTGGGCTCTTTGTGGTGGTCTTGACATCTACATTTGGAGGGTGCAGCCCATATACAAGCTTGGAGTGTTTCTTGACCGCATTTGTGTGCACATTGAAAGGTATGTTAAGTTTTAAACCTACCCCTATTTTTAAATCTTACTAAATAGGAAATCTAAAATATATTTTCTTTCTTGTAGTTTCTATATTTGCATTTTCAGATTTCTTTGCATTTGCAATGGCCCCCCGAGTTAAAGACCCTACATGGAACCATGTTGACATAGTTGATAATCAAGTATTTTGTAAATATTGTAAGAAACACATCCGGAGGGAGGGGGCGGGGGCATTCATAGGTTGAAACAACACTTGGCTGGTCAAAGAGGCCAAGTTTCCCCATGTGATGCACCGGATATTGATGCCATTAGATTGGAAATGATAAACTTGCTTGAGAAACATAAAGAAGAGAAGGCTGGGAAAAAAGAGATAAATGCTGAAATAGGGAGGAGGCAACATGCCATGGCCCAAACAAGTGTTGAAGGATCTTGCTCTTACCCCTCTGTCCATGCTAGAGGAGAACCTTTTCAATATATATGTCCCACATCCATTCATAGTCATGAAAACCATCCTCCAAAAAGAAGAAAATCCAAAGCTTTTTTCATCTTCCTCCAAACTCGCTTTCGAATACATTGCTAAATGGTGGTATGATGCGGGTATCTCTTTCAATGTTGCCCGCTCACCTTATTATCAGCTTATGTTTGATTCCATTGTTGTTGGTAAGGGCTTCAAAGGCCCTAGTATGCATGACTTGAGAGGATCTCTTTTGCAGAAAGAAGTTGGGTCCATAGATGAATATTTGAAGAGTTGTAAATTATCATGGGCCAAAATAGGATGTACTATTATGTCAAATGGGTGGAGTGATGGCAACAACCGCATCATAATAAATTTTCTTGCCTCTTGTCCACAAAGAATTATGTTTTTGAAATCAGTTGATGTATCTGATAGAGTGAAAGGTGCAAATTTTTGTTTGAGCTTTTGGATGAAGTTGTTGTACAGGTGGAGGTGGAAAATGTCGTACAAATCATCACAGATAATGCCTCTAACTATGTTCTTGCTAGTAAGATGTTAGAGAATAAACATAAAACAATATTTTAGACTCCATGTCTTGCACATTGCATAGACCTCATGCTTGAGGATATTGAAAAACAAGATTGGATTAAGAACACTATAGAGCATGCCAAAAGCATCACAAAATACATCTACTGATCATTCATGGGTATTGAACCTAATGAGCAAAAACACCGAAGGAAGAGAACTTGTTAGGTCAACCATCACGAGATTTGCAAAGCAAACTTCCTTATCATTGCATCTCTCTTCTTTCCCAAGCAAAAACTTAAAAAGATGCTTTCAAGTGATGAATGGAATGCATCCAAGTGGAGCTGCAAACAAGATGGGAAAGACACAAAAAAAAAATGACGATGTATTTTGGAAAAAAACAACAGAGATTGTGAAAATTGGTGAGCCTCTTGTTAAGGTGTTGCGGTTGGTGGATGGGAAAAAATTAGCCATGGGCTACATTTATGAGGCTATGGATTAGAAAAAGAGCAGATAAGGGCAACATACAAAGACAGGATAGCTAAGTATGGGCCTATATGGGAGATTATAGCTAATAGATGGAACAATCAACTCCATCGCCCTATACATGCGCAACTGATATTTCTTGAACCCAAGATATCATTATAGAGCTCAGCTTGGAGAAGATCAAACAGGAGAAGTCAAAGATGGTTTGTACGAGTGCCTAGAGCGCATGGTCCCTGATGAGAGGCAACAACTTGAAGTTCACCAACAAATCAGTTTCTTCAATAGAGCCACGGGTACCTTTGGGAAAAACCTTGCAAAGATTGCAAGAGATGTGGACCAACTAAGTAAGCAATTCTAAATTTTTTGAAGTTCATTTGATTAAACTTTATAATGAATAATCATGAATTTTTAGCATAAGACACAATCTAATTTGTTGAATTACGCTTTAAGTCATAAGTTTTAATTTTTAACTTTGTTTTTTATCGTCATTGTTTAATAATTAAACATTTACATTTTTTATTGCAGCACATTGGTGGGATTCATTTGGTAGTCAGTGTCCTCAATTGCAAAAGTTTGCAATTCAGATCTGAGCCAAACTTGCAATGCTTTTGGGTGCGAGTGCAACTGGTCCATCTTTGAGCGGATTCACACGAAGAAGAGAAACCGTTTGGAACAACGACGGTTAAATGATCTTGTCTTTGTGCAATACAACCTTCGGCTAAGGCACAACCAATTACTGAACCGAAGACCTGATACAGATCCCATTGTCTTGGATGATATAGATCCAACCTTAGATTGGGTAGAGGAGAGTCACCCAACAGAGTTTGATCCCGATAACATGGAGTGGATGGCTTTGGATCGGGATGATGAGCCATAAAGTAAGACACCATGTCACGAAACATGTCGGGCACTAGTCGCACTCGTCTCTACTACCAATATATTTATTTGAAATGTCCTTGAGGATTTGGATGGGTCAAAGTCAGAGGAAGGTGATGATATTGATGAGGGTGAGCCTGAGGATCCCATTCTCAGCAATAGTGCAGAGTTTGATGATTGATCATTGATGTCATCTAATATCTTCTAGAGTTTTGTAACTTGTAACATCATAGCATGTTTTTTGGAATCTTGGACTATAGAGGCCATTTAGAGCCTCATTATTTATGTATTTTGTTTCGGAATCTCATATATGATATATGTATTGTGTATTGGTCTTGGAGTTTGTGTCATGTTGCCATAAAAACATTTCTTACATGGTATATAGTATATACATGAGTAAACTTTGCCTATTTTGTGTGTTATTGTTGGAATCATAGTTTCTAATCTTTAAAATATATTGTTTTCATTAAAAAGATAATTTTTATGTGTTTTTAGTAAACCGGATCATAGTTTTGAACCGGTCCGGTTCAATTCAATTCGGTCTAGTCAACCTCAACCGGTTCCAAGTCCGGTTTCGATTTTTAAAACATGGTCAATACCCTTGGACGAATTCAAAGAGTTCTTTGAGAGATATGGCCCATTTAGGGGCAACACTAATAACAATCGTCCACCGTTGCCCCAGCTTGGTTGACTGGAACAGCCATGGTCATACCGAGGATGTGCACAACTCTACCAAGAAATGCAAACAAATATCTTCTTAGATTTAAAAATGAAGGAAAAATGTGTAGTTGTCTTTGCGCATGCTCTTACATTGCTCAATGTTGAATGTGGAGACATGGCTTGTAGGTTATTCCGTTAATTTTCTAGACATGGTCTATGATTGGTATTGAAATCTCGCACTGTGGTCCATTACTAGTCGCATCATGTTTGACAATGTTTTAATCTCCATGTACATTTATGCAACCAGTCCTAGTATGTTATTTAAATAACTTATCTTGGTGAAAAGAGAAGGATCAAAACTAGTTTGGAACTTCAATGCTAGGCTCTAGAGGATGTATAATCAGAATCCTCAAAATAGGAGGCCTACACATGAAATGATCCTTGAGATGTACCTAGATGCCCTTGATTTGATGACATCTATTTTTGTAAGAATGGCTATGGTGAATAATTTAAATGATGCTTATGTGTGAAGCTATACTTTTCAAAATAGCTATCCTCATCTCACACGTCCCAAGATATATTGTCCCTTTCTAGGGCTGAACCACAAAAACAATGAAATCACACAAACCCAAACTGAAATATATTCTGATTTTTATACCAGCCAACTGAAAAATGGAACAACAGTGCACAGCAGTCTGATTTTTAGGACAGCAGCTAGGAAAGAGCAATAATTCAACAAAATATCACCATTAACATCATCTACAACATATAGAAACACTTTAGGAATATTTTAAGGCAATTATCACTCAAAAACTCAACCACAAACACAGCTGGAAATTAATTAAATGACAGCAGAAGTACAGCTCTCAAAAGTGACTGAAAATGAGGTCTCCAAACCCCAATAAATGTCAAATAAGTGATAGATTAGTCTTATAAATTTGGAGAAGTCTGAATATCAACTTGAAATGCCAAAACATGCCCTAGAAGGCACCCAAACACACTCCTACCCAAGTCGCCACCCTAGGAGAGGGTGCCAAAGTGATGAAGAACCCTTGATATTCTTCTCCTTCAATGCCCTAGCTGCCCAACCAGCAAGATAGTCTTTGTAGAAGTCCTTAACACCACCAAATTGGAGAGTTTTCATTCTCCAACCTTCAACAAGGAAGGGTTTCGTCCTCCTTGCTTGCCACACTAATGGATTTTCACCCTAGCGGCTTGGAATAGAGCAACTAGCTCTAGAACCAAAGAGATAAAATGATATTAGCCGAAAAAATCCCCAAAATGAGCCTATGCAGCCCCTTACATATCCTTGCGGTGGTGCCAAAAGTCTTTAAGGAGGAATTCCCCAAGACCAATCTCCTTAAAAGCTTATTTCATCTTTTAAGCTTATATTAAAAGCTCTCCAACCTAGGCGACCTGCTTAAGAAGGGAAAAACAAAAGAAAAATATAATTATTAATTAAAGAAAGACTAGATATAATCCAAGGGCTTCCCTGGTTGATTTTTTTCTTGCCCATGGGAAGAACAATGGGCAAGAAACCTTGATTGGATCAATTCGAAAAAGGGGACATTACACAAAATTAGATCCAACACATTTGCATATGATTATGCCTAACACAAGGAACATTGTAGGACAGGGTATACCCAACAACAATAATGCACAATGTTGGCACCCAAAAATGTCTGCTACATGTTTGGGACCTTAGAGTTAAATTCTTTGAGCCTTGGGATAAAATTGAGTTTCAACAATGGTTTATAGCCAATTTTTGGATGATTAGAGGTGTGAAGGAACTCTGTGTTGATTGCATATATGACTAGAATGTCTTATCTGCTGATATGGATCCATGGAAGGAGCCAAGCGTTTGTTTGAAGCTTTCATGAAGGCGGTATTGACCATGGTTGATGCCATCGCCATTAAATATGCAATGGTCGACGGTGTCGGTCAATTATTTGGTCTTGGAGGATTATCCCGATTAGCGGAGAAGTGCACTCAAGGGTATATAAATAAAAGCACCTAGTTTGTCAAGTGGAGCAAAAGAGCTCTGCAGGACTTGGTCCATTTTTGGTAAAATGTTGGAAAAGGCTTAGGCATGAAGTAGTGCGGGGTCTTTGAATCTCTGCCATTTATCACAATTCTAACAAGATTCAAAACTTAGCCCGACTATTGAAGAAGTTTTCCTGGAATCCGGATGCACAAATTGTCGCCACGAGGCACAATCCGTGGACCGGACTTCAAGGAAATTTGAAGCGAAGGTCACGAGTTCGAAAGGCCCGAGAATCAAATTACCACCACATGGCGCGATACCGAAAGCCAAGGGATATAAATAAGTTGAAGACTCTATGAAGCATGAATTTGCAGATCGTCAATAAGTGGCAAAGATCCGTAAACCGGGACGTAGCTTGGGGAAAAGAGATGAAGGAAAAACCAAAACAAGAGACTTCACGGATAAGCGTGTAATGTCCCTTATTGGGGACTCACAGGAAAACATGCAAAGCTAAAGATAAACAATTTTCACATTTTTAGTAGGTTGTTAGTGACTGAAATAAATAGGTAAAAACACTTAACGCCGCGCCAGCCTAACACCCTTCTAGAAAGCGACCCTGTTCGGGGTTTCAAACCAACTTTTGTGCCCTCAAACCCTTGAAATCAGATACATCTAAGTCTCTAAAATCTTTATATATTACCAACAATCATATCATCCAAGAAAACTGATTTTTATAAACTTTGAAATGTCCCCTTTTTGGGCTATTTATTAATTAAAAAAATGGAAGACCTTTAATCCAATCTTCCCATGGATTAAAAAATTAAAAATGGGATAATGTCATTACTTCTTTTATTTTTAAAATTAAATAATTAATTCTCCTCTTATGTTTTATTTTTAAAATATTAAAAGAGGGAATTAATATTCTTTTTGGAGTTTGACTTTTCAGAAAAGAGACCCATATTAAAAGTGACCCTTCTACATGAGAAAATGCCCCAAAGGAAGGAGGGAAACTTGGATATTTGAAATGCCAAATCTATATAAGGAGATATGGCGACCCCTTGGGAGCATGTTGAGATTTTTATTAAAATATCTTCATGCTTGAAAACGGATGTATGCCCATGTGATCATATTATAAAGGTGTTCTTCAAGACCGCCATTATTGTGGAAAGAGTGAGGCCTTCTAAGCTTTCATTGAGTGAATATTGCGTGATATATTCATTCTATGTTTGGCGCATTTATTTGAGAAGGAAATCTGCATGTTATTGATTATTATTGAAGGGTTTGATAGTGATTTATAATCTGTTGTTACTGCTGCATTTATTAGAGCTAAAGCGACTTGCATGGGAGGTTGTTTTGGCATGTTTGGGTGTCTTTTGAGCTAGATCTGCAATCTGATCTGTATTGGCATATTTTTCCAAGTGTGGGGCTGTTATTTTGGGGTTTTGGAAGCATAGAAAGAGCTGATAATAATTTATGCAATTTATTCTAACCCTAACGACTGGGTTTCAGATTTTGGGGGTTGTTTTGAGTGGGTTTTGGTCATCAGAAAATTCAGTTTCATAGTTCATTGGAAAGGCCTTGATTTCTAGTTTATTGTGCATTTTATTTGGTGGCAAAATATGGAATATTGAGTGAGATATTAATTTTTGAAGTTTCAGCTTTTCGGGTGCATTTTTAATTAATTAAACTGTTGTTATAAAATCAGATCTGGAGAAGATTAATTTTCTAATTGGTTCTCCCATCTAACCCACTACTTTGGCTTACTCCAACCCCATTTGGGTTGTATTAATGCCGACATTGGGTTATTTGAGGTCAAACTAAGAGGATTTAATCCTCTAGGGTCGATTTGAGTTAATTAATTTGCAGATTTAAATAATATTCCAAAAATGAGATATTACAAACTTCGAAGTGAGAGATCTGATTTTTATGATAAAACCCTTAACTGCAGAAATTAATTAAATAGTCTAGAACTGCAACTAACTTCCACGAGCTTGGAAAAATAGCAAATCACCACCAAAATTCATGAAACTTCATAACTTGGCTCTTAAAAATATAGAGAATATTATTCCAATCTCAAAACCATGAAATTGTTGCAAGAAAGTACCGAAATGCTCCCCTAGGTGGGTCACTCCACTTAGAACAGCCAATAAACACACCAAAACACACCATAAAGTAGGTCGTTCCACCTCAAAAAGGCCAAATATGCATTAACAACAAGAAGTAATACAAAGATCTTCAATTATTGATCAAATGGCACCTTAGGGAAATTCGCCTAGGGCTGAAATAAAAGATAATAGCAACAAAAGATCCCTCAAGGGGGTGGAGACTCCTGTGTTGAAGTCTTCCCTAGACTTGGTGAAGGGTTTCGTCCTCACACAAGACTCTCCAAGGGTTTTTGTCCTTAGGAGAGGGAGAGAGATGCTTCACAAGCAATCTTTCTAAGAGATAATAGAATTCACATATGCTTATCAAATGGCCAAGCAACCTCCTTTTATAACCATAAGGGGTGCTACATTTCAAATGATGGCCGACCCAAATAAAAAGTACTTTTTAATTATCTAATTTGTATTTGGAGCCTACATGCTCAAAATACTTTATTTTCTAATTAAATAAGTTCTATTGGAGCACTAGGCTTCCCAATAGGAATACATGATGATAATAAAAATATTTGCTTAAATAATGACAAAAATGTCATCCAAGTCTTCCCCTTGCTTCCTTCCTTAAACCCACGGGAAAGAAAATGGGTTAAGGTCTTCAAATCTGCTAGTCTCCAAAAAGGGACATGACAGTCCCCCTTCCCAAGATTGCTTGTCCCCAAGCAATTACAAGTACCCGGATCCCAAATAATTCTCAGTTGCTCCTTCTTTGATGTACCTACACATGAAGCAAACTCATTAAAGAAAAAATGTGTCCCCTTCTTCATCCACTCTTGCTTTGTGGGTATGATGACCAGCTCTTCTTCTATGCTTGCCAAGGCCTCATAATTACCATCCAAACATTGGTTGTTCCCAATTTCCCTCATGTTGTCCCAAACACCAATGTAATCTTGTTTTTTCCTTCAAAAATCAGAATGAAGGTGGCTGGAATTCCACTTTTACTTGCATAGAATAGTCCAAGCATGTTAGTGTGTAGTGAATACAACTCCCAACTATTAAGATGTCCTTTTATGCTCCAAAATCTTGAGAAGATCAAACTGAAAATGCACCAAACAGCAGGCCTCCTCTGTTGAACAGCCCTCAAATTGACCCTTGGGTCAAGGTATTTGCCTTCCCACTTTGCTCCTATGATTAGGCAATCAATCCTTTTAGAAAAATAGCACCAAAGTGATTGTACAGGGGCTGTATAGTGACTGCAACAGTCATGAAATGCTTGGAATTTCATCCCAAACAGCAACCTCTTTGTCTTTACTAACATTTTACGGTGGAACCCTTCATGCTCAACTTTGTTGCCCTTGTCTCCACTCATGCTACAGCTGTTAGAAGGTGCTTTCTTGCTCAAAAACTGATTGAGACTGACTGGAATTGATTCTAAAGTGTGCAAACAATTTCCCCCTCTTGTTGCCTTCTTGGGTATGACCACCACCAAGATGGTAGACAAGCTGGAAGTGCCTATGACAGCAATGTTATGATCAACAACCAAATGATTTTTTCCATGCTTACCATCTTCCCGTATCAAACACCTTGTTGCCCTTGCAATGATGAATGAGGTGAGAAGGGACCAATCCCCAATGGCTGAAAATGCTTTGGGAATTTGGAAACTATTTCTTCTCATGGTTGTCCTCTTATTGATGACAACAAACATATTGTAGGGCGAAGAAAAATAGAGTCTTTTCTTTCCTTGGTGCCCAAAATGTTGCCTCTTTATCCACCTCTGTTGTAGAAGTCAAAGAAGTAAATGAAGAATTAGAAGAGGTGCCTGAAATATATTTAGGAACAACACTTGTTAAAAGTCAATTGGATGTAGATCCATTTTATACCACTTTGCTTGTAAATAGATGGTTGCTACACAATTGTATGTTGGACCTTTGGAGCCTCCTGTGATATGATACTCCTTGCTGTCATGAACGAGTTAAGTATAAGAATTTCTATGGCATATGGCAAATGTTATGCCATGGATTCACATGAGGTGCTTGCGGTTGGATGTGTGAGAGGTTTGGTGATTCAGCTTGTTTCTTATCATAGGAAGTTCCTTGCAAAAGATGTTGTTGATTGTCCTCCTAAGCAAGGAATGTTGTTGTCACATAAATAAGCTGCCGCAGTTGGGGGCAGTAATCAAAAGGATGTCTTATGCCACTATTCCATTCATGGAAAACAAGTAAAATTTTGCAGAGAACAAAGATTGATACATTTGATTGAGGACACAAAAAGAGCTTTGAATGAAGTGTTGTATGCTGGTGTAGATATGGAGAATTTTGTGGGGAATACTTGTTTTATTGAAAGTCATCTCGATCCTAGTTGTTATCCACAGGTTCCAATGTTGATTTTGATGATTTATGGACCATGTTCTTTGATGGAGCTTGTTCAAAAGGACTAGGGGCTGTAGTTCTTATGTTCACTTTGTAAGGAGCTTCATTTAAGTTTGCATACGGAGCTAGTGGCATGTCCCTAGTGGCATGGCTTCCAAGTAGTTTAGTATTAATGGTATTGTGAGCATGTAGGCTCCAATAACCTTTTTAATATTTAAAATGCAATTACTTAAGGGGTCGGCCATGATGTAATGATTGCTTTAAGCACTCCTTATGCCTATTTAAGGAGGTCGCTTGGGCATTAATGAATTATGTTTTGGAGATTATTCTTATTTTGGTGAAAGTTGGCTAGTGTAGCCCTTTTACTCTCTCTCTCAAGGACGAAACCCCTTGGGTTGAGGATCTCTTCCAAGGACGAAAACCCTTGGTTGGGAAAACTTGTGGAGGACAAAAACCCTTCATAAGGTTTTTGATATGCAAGCTGGTTTGAAAAGGAATAAAGTATCTTTCTCTTGCAAGTGTTGTCTCTTTGGTGCAAAATATATTTTATTTCAAGTGGAGCGACCTACATTGGTGTGGTAAATTGGTATGTGTGGTGATTCTTTGGCAAATCTGAAGTTATCCTCTTGTTCTTTATATTTTATAACGCCAATATCTTAAGTTTCGTGAATTTTGGAGCTTCCAATGTTGAGTTGTGAATTTTAAAAATAACGCTGCAGACAAGGGTTTATTTGAAATTCATATCTCCAGATTTTAAGCATTAAAAATCAGTTTTCTTACATGAGATGATTGCTGGTGATATCTAATAATTTAGAGAATTAAATAGAGCTAATTCGAAGGGTTTTGAAGGCATTTAAGTGGGTTGAAAACCCCAAATCAGGTCGCTGCCCTAGGAAGGGTTTGGAAATCAGTTTTGCAGGGTTTATAACAGTAGTGTCCCAGAACTGATTTCAGATTTTCTGCCATTTCCTAAGGTCCCCCAAAAAGGGACATTACAGCTAGACTTTGGAGGTACTAATAATGTGTCCGAGTATGAAGCTTTGCTTATTGGTCTCAATTTCGCATCCAAGTTTAAAATCAAAGATGTCATGGTGAAAGGTGATTCAAAGTTGGTTGTGCAGCAGGCGAGGAAAGTGTATGCTGCGAAGAAAAAAAAGGCTCAAACAGTATAAAATGTTGTATGGGATTCGATGGAGCTTTTCAATTCTTTTAATACTGTACATGTTGAACGGTCATTAAATGCATGTACATGTTGTACATGCATATCAGCTTGTTTTCTGTGCAACCGTTTACCAAAATGAAGTAGCTGTTCCTTTTTCTATGATGTTGAAGTTTTGGTGAAGTCATCCATGCCTAACAATGTCAATCATTGGCAGGTGTTTGAAGATGACAGTCACATTGTAAGATTTGTGACTAGCACAACTGAGTTTGAAGACTAGCTTATTGATTTGGAGCCCTTTGTTGAAAATCAAGAGGGGAAAGAAGTGTTCTTGGGACAAGAGGTGATTCAATTGAAGACAAATATGATCCCAAGAGGATTGATGATGCTGGAAAAAGCTTTTGATGTTGCTGATAGAGTAAAATAATGGATTGTTCCAGCGACACGGGATATAAAAGAAATTAATATGGGATTAGCTGTTGAGCCCAAACCACTCTTTGTTGGAAAATGTATGGAGGATGGGAAGAAAGCTCTTGTTAAAATGTTGCAGAAGTATAAAGACTGTATGCCTTAGTCTTATGATAAATTGAAGGCATGTAGAGAAGATCTATTTCAACATGATATCCCATAGCAGCCCGATGCAAAGCCTTTCACAGAAAAACATAGGCCTATTAAACCAAATTTGGCAACAAAGATAGAGACTGAATCGAGAAAATTGAAAGAGGATGGAATTATTTAGCCAGTTAACTTTACCTTGTGGGTTGCAAACCTGGTTCCAGTGAGAAAAAGAATGGAGATATCCAGTTTTGCATTAGGAATTTGAATAAGATGTCTTTGAAAGATAATTATCCATTGCCCAAAATGGATCATTTCCTGCAAACGGTCACTAGATCCAAGATGATGTCAATGTTGGATGGTTTCTCGGGATATAATCAAGTTGTTAATGAGTCAAAGAGACACAAGACAAGTTTTACCACACCTTGGGACACTTATGTATATGTAAGGATGCCTTTTGGCCTAATTAACGTAGCAGTGCCACAGTTCAACAGTACTCCACCTATGAGAAAGCATTGTATGTTGTTGTGCAAGAGGTCAAGCAATGGAAGCACTATATTTTGGGTAAGATGACGGCCATTCAGTAGGATCATAAGCCACTTCAGTTCCTGCATACAAAAAGCAAACTAGAGAACGTATGCCACATGAAGCGGACGGCTTGCCTACAGCAATTCCATCTCGTGATAAATCACAAGAATGGTAAGGATAACAAGGCAGCGTATTGCCCTAGTCAACCACGATACACGCATTCATCACAATGCTAAACACACGTGGCCACAACTTTGCAAACTGGGTATCCCTCTACTCAACTAACAAGGACTTCACAGATGCCTACACCACTCTTTTGCAAGGTGAACAGGTTCAGGAAAACTACTTATCCAACGAGCTTCTTTACAAAAAGACTCATTTGGGAGGCGCACTGGGCGAAATTATCAGGCCACTTCAACATTGGAAAGACTCAAGCCACAACGCACTCACAGTTCTATTTGCCGCACATGCACATAGATGTAGAGCACCAGATCAATTCTTGCGCTCCTGTTGCATTACAAATCCCACAAACAAGAAGCTAGAACTTTACACACCTCTGTCGGTTCCATCTAAACCATGGGAATCCATGAGCATGGATTTCATGATTGGGATGCCTAGACAAAACATAACAAACATGTTTCTTGTAGTGGATAGGTTTACAAAGATGGCAATTGTGGTTGCTTGCGAGAAAGGCATTGATGCAATTGGCACTGCTTGTGTTTTCTTCAGTCGTGTTTGAATGCACTTTGGACTCCCCAAATACATCATATCCAACCAAGACCCTTGATTTTTTGTCATTTCTAGCAAGCATTGATTGTGGGAATTGATGGGTATACAATTGGATTTGTCGACGATGTTTCATTCTCGAGATAAATTGACAAACAGAAGTTGACAATCACACTCTCATTCATCTTCTAGGTATGTACAATTGTGTGCATGTTTGCACATGGGATGATAATTTGTTTTACATTGAGGCATAGTCCATTCCAGACATGTCTTGGGTTCCGTCTACGACACCTCTAGACATCTCCTATAGTGCACCGATCAACACTCAATCACACACAAAGGAAGCGAAGTAGACAAAGTACAAAAGATCTTGCAGCACATATAATCTATTCATCAATAGGTTCAGTAAATTCTCTCACATTCACAATAGAAGTACAAAGAACACCATGGCACGCATCCCACACCTCATGCATTTCAAGTTGGCGATAAAGTATAGTTGTATCTTCAGAAGGAATGGTCCAAGTGTCCACACCAAAAGATCAAGCCTCTACGTTATGGTCCTTACACAATGATTTGCACAACTAGTGAGAATGCATTCGTTCTTGATCTACCTCCATGCCCGGGCATGCACCTAGTATTTAATGTGGAGCATCTTAAACTTGACCTCCCCCCATTTCTTGAGCCAACAATGACACAACATCCTTTTGATTTGGTTCCCAATTACATGCATCCCACAAAGAGGGATCAAATCATTGAGGTACTCACACTCCACACATCAATTGTTGAGTGTTCAAGGATGGGCAATATACTGATCAAGCTAAGAGGTACTGACCTTCAACAAATTTATGTTCGGTTCCCATAGCTAATCAAAGATGTAAAGGGGACCATTGTTTCTCAAGAAAGGGCCAATTATCCGTGCTCGTCCTCCTAGCATAACTCACAAAATCTCATAGCCACATAAGATTCCTCACTTCTCTTGAAGACTTTGTGTTCACCTCACTTACAAAGTGTTTCATATCACACGTATAGACTCGTCGTCTCTCGAACACTAGCCAACCGCTTGCCACCTACGTGCTGACTCCACAACATCCCGCACCTTTCCCAACACTTTGTACCATTCATGAAGTCCTACAACACCTTGATGCATTGATTTGCATAATCCCATGCTTTCCACACTACCGCTTCATAATTCTAGCAGCTGTTGTAGTCCTGCATTAACATACCTCAACACTCACTACTTCCTTAGTGTTGCGCACTTCACATCACAGATTTTTCTGTCTTTCACCAACCTAGCTCACGGCTTCTACAATGCCGCACACCGCCTCAAAGCCTTGCGCATCGCTGCACATCAACTCGCAACACACTCACACGCTTGTGCCTTCGCTTCTTCGTTAAAGGATCAAAATCTGTAATAGAGAAACACCAACTGCCATATAGGTCTTCCATACAAACATCCTTTTATCATTGGTGCGATAGAAGACACTAAGCACCTAATAAATATTTAGAATGGTCCAACCCTCACAGAAGAGGATTCAAAGACAATAAATACCTTGACTCTCAGCAGAGCTAAAGAAAATCTTGGCCATTTATAAGGAAAGGGATGGAGGTCCTAAAAGGAATCAAAAGAAAGGAAATCAATATGAGCTTAGAGAAGAAGAAAATGGTGTGGTCTGCAAGAGAGGAGGAAAGCGGAGAGAAGGTAAAGTACGAGTACCCAAGTAGTTGTGCAACATGTGGAGGGTGCAATTGCATGGAAATGGAGAGAGGGGTTCAACCCTACTTTTGTGACAACATCATATGACCATGCGAGGACAATAAAGCTTTCAATATGTTGTGTACTTTTTGTTCTTTGATCTCATGTTTAAATGCAAAGTCTTGATTCTAGGAAGTTAACTTTGTGGTTAGGGGTCTATAAGGTTGTCTAAGTTGCCTCTATGCAAGCTTTTCATCATTACGTATGCTCGTAATAGCTGGTAAAAAGTGTTTGTATCTATGAAAAATTGTTATTCTCATCATGGAAGATTGATTTCTCTCTTATGAGTTGATTTCTCGGGGTTAGGCCCTTGTGGTTTGGCTTGTTTGGGGGTATATTTCATTGTATCTAAATAAAATTGCTATCATGGCGGACTAACTTATTTGACAAAAAAGGATTCAATGACATTATATACATTCACTCAGGTGGAGCTGAAGAAAATCCTAGCCATTTTTAAGGGCAAGGGTCAAATGCCCTAAGAGGAATAGGAAGAGGGGAAAGCAATATGGTCTTAAGGATGGAGCAAATGGTGCAAGCCTAACAAGAGAGAAGAGTGAAGCTATAAATAAGGGCAAGTGTGATTATCCAGGTGGTTGTGCCACACATTGAGAGTGGAAGTTGCTTGGAAATGGAGTGAGGGGTTCAACCCCACTTGGTCGTAACTATTATCCAAAATACCCCGGCTATTTTGATAACTTGCATTATTATTTTGGACTTAGGTGAATTTACTGATTGATTGGGCCGAGGAGTTCAAATTTCCTTTGTGTCAGGTTTTTGGGTTTCATTTGCATCGAAACATGGCAAGTTTAAAACATGTTCTATGGCCTATGTTTTCCACCCCGAAACCTCGGCGATCTTCCTTTGTGTCGGGTTTCGGGATTCTTCATCATTGAGACATGGTAAGTTTTAAACATGTCATATACCAATTGTTTTCCACATCCGAAACCGGACAGTTCCTTTGTTTGAGTTTTGGGTCCATCATACATCGGAACATGTCGATCCATTAACATGTTCCATGTCACATGTTTTCCGCCCCGAACCCCAACTTGCCTTGTTTTGGGTTTTCCAACATGCAAAACATCAAGCCAATTCCGCCCTTTGTGTTGGGTTTGGGATTCTTCGTCATCAGAACATAACAGCCCAAAAGCATGTCATGTTCTCGCTTCAAACCCAACGGTCTCCTTCATTTCGGATTTCAGGTTTCTCTTGCATCAAAAAACATGTCAACCCAATTACATGTTCTATGTCATGTGCATTCCAATCCCGAAACCCGATTTCCTTTGTGTTAGGTTTTGAAGGTCAAACACATCGGCGCACGTTAACGATGTCTCATATCATTCGATCTCCGATTCCCAAAAAAACACATTCCTTTGTGTCGAACTTTGCGAAGGTGCTCGACTTAAGTGATTTGAATTCCACTTAAGTGATTTGACTTTCATCATGGGAATTTTTACCCTGCAAGGCAGGTAAGAAATTCCCGTCGGTGCTTTAAGTGATTTTTCTTTTATAATGAGAATTTTTACCTGCAAGGCAAGTAAGAAATTCCCATGTCTGCCACCTCTAATATTCCCATTGCAACTTAAGTGACTTTGACTTCATGGGAAAAAGTACCCTGCAAGGCAGGTAAGAAATTCCCGCTTGCCTGCCACTACCAAAATTCCCATTGCAACTTAGATCTATTTATTCCAAAAAGTGCGACTTGCCTAGGAGAGGCTTTTTGTGCTTGACTTCATCTTTTTTTATCAGAAGTTTGCTTTCTGAGGCTGATTCCTTCTGGCATAGCGGCCGTAAATGATCTCCAGATGTTCCAGGCAATTAAATAGACTATGCAGAACAAAGAACGGACCTAGGGGATTTTAACAGAAAAACTGCAGAGAAAACCGGAGAAAAACGCAAAAGAAATAATTAAGAGCGGCGTTGCGTTGCGAAATTGCGTGATAATCTGAATTCATTCCAGGTGAAAATCTTATTGAGATGTGTGAATACTGGCATGCAAAACTTCAACAGGGTTCAATCGGAGCACAATTTACTTCGAACGGGGCTTTATTTATTTAATAAATAATTAAATAAAAATTTCCCTCAGACAAAACTTGGCGGAGGGATAAAATGAGTTTCAAAGCATCTGGGCATTTGTCGAAATTGGCTCATATGATTCACTAGGAATATCTTAACATAATACAGACATCTTCTGGCAATAAAAACACGAAAAGACCCGTTATTTTAAAAAGAATGAAAAAATTTCAAATGGTTAGTCCTGATTTCAGGGTGAAATCTGGGGACACCAACTCTTATGAATTGATGATTTCTTAGGGTTATGCCCTTGTAATTTGGCTTGTCTGGGTTGATTATTTTTGTATTGAAGGCCCCTCAAAACCCCTCTTTTACTAAGAAAAAAATGGACATGCCGTTCAAATTTATAATCAATTTATCAAAGTCTCAAAACCTTACCTATCTACACAACATCATACCTAATGCATTGACTTAAATGGAAATGGAGTTGTATTATAGCATTCATGAAATATGTCATGCATGTGGATCATTATCTGTCATAATGATATGGTCCCAAATTACGCAGGAGGGAGCCCTCACAAGATTGTTGGGAAGCAATGTATAGACCATGTATAGGAAGGTGGTGATGGTAAATGATGAGTTTTTACAGCCTTCGCATAGTAACTAATTGACTAATAATCATGAAAAGAGAAAACTATGTTAGTTCTTCAATATTACTCTGCTTATTTAAAATCATTGGCTCAACTAGCTGACACCACTAAAAGGAAAGAAAGCAATTTTGACATCTAAAACAAAGAAGCAGATAGACATTGATGATGTTCCAAAGAATAATGAGGGCAAAATATCTAGTTAATATAGAAAGGAATATTTTGTTCCCAAAATTGTTTTGCAATCCTACATAAAAATAAATATGCTTAACATAACAGTAAATACAAAATCAGCATCCGCTGATATTTACAAACGTCATATTTTGCAAAGTGAATACTTGTAAAATGTTTTCATCTACTTTGCATACTAATGTTGCAGGTGGTAAGAATAAAAAAATGTCGCACAATAATATATTCTTTAGGGGTGCTCAAGAAATATACGTTTCTCGGAGAGATTGTGAGAGTAGACAAATCCAAAATTACGAGAAAAAAGATAGTTCCGGGCATCTACAGACAAGCAAGTTTCTAGAAATATGAAACTTCCATGAAGTCAATTTTAGAAGCAAAAGAATTCATAGGATTACCTTGTTTGGTACTAAGCCTGAAGATTTCATCTCATCTACTAGTTTCTCAGCCTTTTCATACTTTCCTTTTGCTGCATAAGCATTTAAGAGTGAGCTGTAATGAAATTCATTGGCAGAAAGACGCTCATTCTTCAACTGCTGAAAATAAGTTTCAGCTTCTTCATCACGATCATGTGAAGCACAGAGAGCTAAAACAGATCCATACATCATCATGTCAAACTTCAAGCCCTTCCCTTTGAGATCTTCCAGAAACTTGTGAGCTTTTAAATAACCATCTTGTGCTTTTATACAGCCAGAAAGCAACTATTCTTGCCACATGCATAGAGATTAGAAAATAGATGTCAGGAAAGCTTCACCTGGTATGAACAATGTCACTACCATTCAGTCCCAATTAAATTAACACCCATTCTAGATCCTAAGCATTACAACACATTTCATGAGAAAGTCTATGAACCATATACACTCCCTGAAGATAATCTCAAATAAAATTGCCCTCGCTATCCTTAATTTCAGTGAAACAAGATACAATGAATTATTATGTATCAAAACACAAATAGAAAGCAAAACTCTAAACAAAAAGCAGACACCTCTAGTTGTAATGAAGAAAAATCATAAAAATCCAACTAGTGGATGGAAATAGTAATTCCAGTTTAAAGGAGGGTTCCATCCTGATTGTAAGCAAAACAATGACATGGAATCACCTGTTCCAAACAAATCCATTGCATACCCATACATCTAAAACAAACTATTTAGAACTCTACGCATGAAGAACAACAGAAGACCATACCGTAGAGTATGTAACAATATCTGGAATCAGACCCCTTTCCTGCATCTGCTCAAACAGCTTAAAAGCAGTTTCAATCCTCTCATTGGAAATAAGGCATTTTAACATCGCATTACATACAAACACATTTGATTTGATATTTTCGTCTTTTAGATTGCTATACAGCTCCAAAGCCTTTTAGGGAGGCGTCCTTTCCCCATTAATGTTATAAAACTTGCGTATGAGGCAGCACTAATATAGCCACATTTCTGCATCCAATCAAACATCTGCAATAGATGTTTTTTTAAAAAGAGTATTAGTCAGCATAGCCATGAGTATATGGTGTGGCCCCACTCCTATCATACATCCACACAAATCCACTTATAAATTTAGAACAATATAAGCCCACACAGTCCAACCTTGAAAATGTAAACATTAAAAGGTTCAGCAACTGTTTGTGCGGCAGACAAAAGATGCCATATATAGAGAATAGATTAGAGATCCTTTATTTAATTTGTACATAAATGAGTAAGTGTTTCATTTCTTGCCATATTTCATATTGAATTAACCTGCTTTGAAGTTATCAGGGAATTGTTCCTTACATTTGATTAGTCTCCTGTGATAGGTTTTCAATTCTAAGATAAACTCTCTCTATCTCTCTCTAGTTCCAGTTTTAAAATCCTAATTTGTCCCCTGCAATAAAATTTCAATTCCTATTATCTACCCCTGCCTGAATATCCCTCTTTTCCTCTCTTTGGTTGTGTTTCAGCCTCAAATACAGTAATGAACTACGTACTGAGCTTACATATAGCCAAATTTCTCTTTACATGGTGTATGACAACAGGAATATGGCAAAAAGAAGCTCAAAGGGATCACTAAACATGTGCAAAGTCATAAAGTCAAGATACCAATATGGAAGGTACTGCCCCGCCAAATCCCTATGGGAAATAGAGATTGTTGGCTGAAAGGAAGAACATCCCAGGTATAAGACATCAAAAAAATTCATAGCGATATGGAGAGCAACTTGCTCTAGGGCATAGTGACATGATAAAAACACTTCAAAAATCCTAGTGAGTTGCCCTAGGAGAGAGGTGACTTGTTCTAGAGGGGAGGTGACTTGTTCTAGAGGGGAGGTGACTTGCTTTGAGAGACCATTTTTGTAATGTCCCTTTTTTTCAAATTAGCACCAATTGAAGACTTCTTGTCATTTCTCTTCCCATGGCCAAGAAGGAATTGCACAAGGGAAGTCCTTCGATTTCTTTTTTATTTTCTTTTGTTGTTATTAATGTTTTTCTTTGGTGTTTTGCTCCCTAAGTCGGGTCGAGTGGGATTATAATGCTCCCAACATGAAATTAAAAGATAAAGTGAAGCTCATTAAGAGGTCGGCAAGGTTGGGAAGTTTCCAACATGGAATTAGAAGATAAAGCAAGCTTAAGAGGTTAGTCTACACCTTATGGCTCTTGGCGCCAACCTAAAGGGTATAAGAGGAGTCTTAGGGGCTCATTTGCACATCACTTTTGGCATATATACTTTATCTATTTGGACTCTAGGGCTGTTTGCTCTATTTCCAACTCCACTAAGGGTGAAAATCCATAGTGTGGCATCCAAGGACAGCAACCTTCCTTGTGGCATTTGGAGAATGAAAACTCTCCAAATTGGGTGGTGTGAAGGAGAATATTGAAGATCCTCTTGCTGGTTTTTATCTAGGGCATCAAGAAGAAGACCTACAAAGGGCTTTTGCATGATTTGGAGTCCCTCTCCTAGGGAGCGACTAGGGTTGAAGTCATTTTAAGTGCCTTCTAGGGCACGGCACTCATTTATTATTTGATATTCAAACTTGGCATAATTTATAAGGCTGAAATCATTCATATTTGGTTATTGTTGGGGTTTGGAAACCTCCATTTTGATTATTTCTCTTAGTTGTACTTCTGTTCATAAAATAATTTTCCAGCTGAGTAGTTGATTGATTTTCATGGTGAAATTGTTCTAAAGTATTCCTAAAAGGTCTATAAATATTGTGGATGAGTTGTAGGGTGATATTTGGGTGAAATCTTGTGTTTTACAAGCTGTTGTTCCAAAAATCAAACCATTGTTCCGTACTGATTTAATTTTCAGTTTGCTGGTCCAAAAATTATATTTAAATCAAATTGGGGTTTGTGCTAATTCCTTCTTTTCAGTTTCAGCCCTAAAAAGGGACATTACAAAGGTATCGAGCTTTGTTCTTCCGTAATGTCCCCATTTTTGAAGACCCTTAGCCTATCATTCCCCGTGGGCTTTAGGGATGTTGCAAGGGGAAAATTATATTAAATAATTTTATAATATTGCCTGGAGAGTGATTTTAATCATTTGACATTATAAAGCAATATTTATTTAATTATTTAATATTTATGGAGAAAGTAATTATTTAATTCAATTCCCAAAATGCAAATTCAATATTAAAATCACCCTTTTAAAAGGGGACGCCACACCTAGGGAAATAAACTTCTTTTATTTAATAATTTCCCTCTCCTATGGATTTTGAATTTTGTGTCTCCTTGCTTATAAAAGGAGTGCTAGGATCATTGTTAAACTTATGACAATATTTATTTTATGCTCCATGCTTGGAGTTGGGATGCATGCCCATTGATGCTTTCTCTCTCTCTTGCGTGGGAAGTTAGTGAGCTGGTTTTGATCAATTGAAGTATTCTCTCTTGTTCCATTTGTTGAGTTCTCTTGTGTTGAAGTATGTTCTTTGCATGATTCATACTTGCTAACAATGGCGACTTGATATGGGACTTGTTTTGGCATGTTTTGTGAGTGAACAAGGTAAAATATAATCTGCTCTATGTTGGTATAATTTTCCAAGTGTAGGAATGTTATTTGGAGGGTTTTTGAAGTGTAGAAAGAGCTGAAAATAATTTATGTCATTCCATCTAACCCTAGCGACTAGACTGGGACTTTTGGGGGCTGTTTTGGAGGGTTTCGGTTGTCATAAAATTCAGATCTTTAGTTCTTTGGAAAGATCTTAATTTATAGAATTATCTGCATTTTATTTGAGGGGAAAATATGGGATATTGAAGGAGTTATGCATTTTTGAATATTTCAGCTGTCTGTAGGCTTTTCTGGGTATGGAAAATTGATATTTATATCAGATCTGCAGTTTGGGGTTGATTTAATATTGCATATGATTGTAGAAACTAGGAGAAATAAGGAGAAGATGTTTTCATAATTTTTGGAGTGGATTTGATGCCCTAAATGTGCTTGGGCGACCTACTTTTTAGGTCAAAATTAGGGTTTCGGGTTGGTTGTGCGAAATCTGATTTTTGCATATTGTTCTTCATATTTTTGTGGTCCATTATCCAAAATTTCAGCTCATTTGGACTTCTCTAGCCAAATATATGAATTTTTAAAAATTGCAGCAGTTGGGGTTTGAAAATTAATTATTTACAGTTGTGTGTGATCAAATTTGTATGAATTCCTAACTTGTCCTAGAAGGGGACATTACATCTTCCCATCCTAAGGGTTTCATGCAAGAAGGAAATAGGGGTTTCATTTCTTTATTAGAGGAGTGTTGTCCTGTAATTTTGCAGGGGGGAAAATTCACTATCAAGCAGGACAACCACACAACAATGTCAAAACTTTTCAAAGTTATAACTTTCCAAAACCCCCAAGTCGGTCCGTCCCCAAGGCCAGTCTTATCCAGTCAATCTAATGATTCCCAATTGGATGTCAATTCAGTACCCCTAGGTGATTTAGGAAAGCAAGGTCAGTCCCCTAGGTGATTTAGGATCCTCTAGAACATGCAAGCATTCAAGCAATTTTGGGAAGGGCTACCATTAGCCTCCCTAGGACTAGTGCACCATCCCTAGAAGAGCGAACAAAGGAGAAAAACTCATCGTGGAGGAGTATTCAAGTGTTGGGAACATCAGGGAAAATGAGTTTGGAAGATTCGGGAAGATTTGAAAGTATTGTAACCAATTCACCTGAAGCGAGGCATTCGGGCTGAAGGAGCATGCACCGTGAAGGAGGACCTAAGCTTCAAACAAAGATTATAGGAGCCTCGTGAGGATTTGAAAGCCCAAAAAATTACCTATGGAAATTATTTTCCATTTCCTAAAAGGTGGAAAATACGGGACATCTTGAAACATCATACACTTTCCGAGGCAACTCATTCTTTTGGCACACAACTGGCGATCCCGAGAAAGAAGGGGCCATTTGGAGGTGTTATAGTCAAAATTGGATCTTGAGACCATCACCATTGGATTTAGTGGGTTGTTTTCAGGTGGAATCATATAAAATTTCACCCCAAAATTCATCCGGGAGCCCGAGATATCATCTCCGCAAGTTGGTCCCAAGGTGCGATTTTTCATACTTAATCAATTTTCAAGCAGGACACATGACAACTTGTGGTGAAGGCGCATTTTCATGTCTCCTTTGTCCCTTTCACAAGGGGACATAAGGGACACAATTGCGCTCAACCCCTATGAAGCCTTATGGTCACTCATATGACCTCAAACCGGCCCCAGTGCTATAATCCAGGCCCCTCACTTAAATGGCTCAACGAACAAAAAGAGGACAAGTGTCGAGCTGAGGATGAAAGGGAATTTTGTGTCCCCTTTGTCCCTTTTGAAAAGGGCGAAAGGGACACAAAAATGCGCCCTCCCCTTATTTCCATGTGGTTTTTCATATGACCCAATCTCAGCCCCTGTGAGGAGAAGGTAGTCAAAATAGGTACCTGATCTTCGTCGAACGATTGCGGGAGCTCTGTAAGGAGTTAGAAGGCAAACAAATACTCGTCGGAAAGCTGAGAAGATCCTCTACATGATGGAACATTCATATTTTCAGAAAACCTGCGTGCTTCCTAGGTGATTTCATTTTGAGCAGGCACACTTGGTGATTCCAAGGAAGGATGTCATTTTTGGAAGAGTTTTAAGAAGAATCGGAAGATTAGACCCATTGCTTTACCATTTTTCCATGATCATATGAGGATAAAACAAGAAAAAACATGGATTTTTGAAGGCTCCTAGGCTTGTTCTTCGCCAAAATGACTCTGTTGGCCCCAAAGTGAAAAATCTTCGTAACTTGAAGAACGGTGCAATTGACATGGGATTTTTTGTGATCATCCACATTTTCAGAGGTTGTTAGAATCCAAGTGGAAGATTTTGCAAAAACGCCCCAAATTTTTACAGTAAAGAAACCCCAGTTTCCATGGCGAAAATTTTAAATTTTAAAATCTCCATTTCCAGAGCTCGGGTTGACGTGAAATTTCAGAGGAGCACTGTAGAGAAAAAACCCATATCGGGAAAATTTGTTTCGTTGCAAACGATGCCCGAAACCCACTTTCCAAAAATAGTAAGCCTTCCTACACAGTACTAGCTATTTTTGGTAAGCCATCTCAGTAGTTGCGGTGAAGATGGTGTGCACAAAGATAATCAGAAGATCAGAATGGTCGAGCAGTGCCAAAAATGGTGAAAACGCCCACTTACTAAAAATAGTAAGTTCCCTATAAGGGTACCAAACTAAAAATAGTAAGTCATCTCAAAGAGTGCTTTCAGAGGGAGCAATATACACAAGGGAAATTGAGAAAGCCAACTTCACCGATTGGGGTCACGAAGGGTGAAATCTAACACTTACTAAAAATAGTAAGTTATCCTTTTTCAGTGTAGTAAGGTGTCCAAAGAAGCATGAAATTCCAGTTCTCCGGGTTGTTATGGTTTTATTTGTCTTGAACAACTACTGCAGAGGAACGATAGTGTATCTAGAATGAGCAATATTCACTTTGATCAATGGTGTATTCATCAGTCCGATGATTAAAGTATATCATCCCATGATCCATCTTTGTCAATTGAACATGGTAGTATTGCAAAGAGTCGTGAGAGAGGTCAATTTTGAGCTTCAATCTCTTGAGGGATCTTCATGAGTAGAGCCCGTGATCACCAAAAGAATCATTCGACAGTTTTTCTAAACACTTAGCCCGTGGTATCTACACGTCATCTAAAAGAGTTTTCTCATGGTGCAAGAGATTCAAGGATTCATAGTTCACTACAATGGAGTGCTTCATTGGATCATCTGACAAGGATCAACGGACTTCATCGAAGGCGATTCTTTGTCATTGGCATAATTCTTCTTCTCTCCACTCTCTCTCTTGTCTCACGCCCAACTTTCTCTCTCTTCAACATTAAAAATCTTCATTGGGGGTGCACTTTTTCACATGTACTTAATGAAATTAAAAAAGAAACTTTATGTTTCTAATGTAAAACTCACCTTTAAGTTATAAAAGGGGACTGAATAATTTCCTAATCTAAAAGAGTTTTCTCATGGTGCAAGACATTGAGGATTCATAGTTCACTAAAATGGAGCGCTTCATTGGATCATCTCGACAAGGATCAACAAACTTCATCGGAGGCGATTCTTCGTCATTGGCATAATTCTTCTTCTTCTCTCCACTCTCTCTCTTCTCTCACCCCCAACTTTCTCTCTCTGCAACATTAAAAATCTTCGTTGGGGGTGCACTTTTTCACATGTACTTAATGAAATTAAAAAGAAACTTTATGTTTCTAATGTAAAAGTCACCTTTAAGTTATAAAAAGGGACTGAATATTTTCCTAGGAAATTGAAAAGTTTTAAGTTGAGCAAGAACATATGAAAGGTCATTGGGGGCATATGAAGAGTCACCTCTCTTATAAAATGTAAAGGCCTCTCATTTTCAACTTCTTCTCTAGTTGGTTGCAAATTTGTGAATTCATGAGAGAGCTTTTTCCTACTTGTGGAAGAACAAAGAGTTAGCCAATTTTCTTCTATTTTCTCCTCGCTACTTTTCCTCCATCCTCCTACTATGTACAACTCTAATTGAAATGCTAATGAAGGAAGAAGTTCTGTTTTCCAAGGCATATGAATGTGTGCATCTTTATATGCATGGTTTCCTCTAGCCATAGCATGGAAGTTTTGGTTGTTTCTTCTCATAAATGCATGTGTTGAAATTTTTAACTAGTGTGTGCAAGAATCTAAGTTTCTACCCACAACATTAGTTCCCCTATCTCTTTTCTCACTCCCCTTTCCCGCTCTCAGACAAAGTCCTCTCTAGCAAGTAATTGCTAGCTTTGCCACAGGGTCAGTGGAGTGCCCCTGTTAGATCCCCGGCCACAAGGCAACTAGGAAAATCCACCTTTTCACACGCATGCAAACACAGAAGTTGCACCGTTTAAGTAGAAAGACTCCGATTCCCAAAGCATTGGCAAGAAACCCACAAATTTGTCCACTCGACAAATTTTCTCGCCAACAAGGAAATAAGATAAGATAAATATATTAAATTTCCAATGAGTGACCACAAAAGTAGGTCAATGGGACTGCAACCATACATGAAAGGCGGATTAGATTCCATCCAGAGGACCAAAGTCCCCGAAAATAACTAGACAGAGATGAGAAGGAAAAAAAGAACGGGCAGGGGAAGAAGCCTAGAGGAAGTCTACAAAAACTACCCAAATCTGAACACCCAAGAGCGGGAAAGGAAGGAAGAGGATGTAGGAGACATCCTCAATTACCAACCAAGACCGACTGAAAGAAGCTAGTAATGTGCTAAAGTCCGGTGTCCGAAGCTGTGGAAGGTCTGGAATGACGATGCCAGAAGGATGAACTCTCTGTGTTCGTCTGGTGGACCTCAAAGTCCATCGACGGGGGGTGGCCTCGACCTCGTGTGTGACTGAATGTCCCTGGTATGTGAAATAGCACCTCGAGTCCGGACAAATCTCGTCTGGTCATTAGGATTGGTATCACCGTGTCGCTTAGTACCCCTCCCAAGGGAGAGCGTTGTAAAGAAGGAAGTAATATGCAGAGTAGCCATGCTGTCTAGAGGAAGGCGGAAGAGACTAAAGAGACTCATCCCGAAGCCTAAGGGTCTCATGCAAATAAAGAGCAAGACATGTCTGATCATAGTATCTGAAGAATCCAGTGAGGGTAGAACACTCTTTGAACAGGCAGTGGAATCTCCCTCTAATCTCGTAGTAAAAGGGGCATCGAAAGATGAAATGCTCCTCCGTCTCAACCTCCTGGAGGGAACAGAGTTGGCAAACCACGCTTTGCAACGATCAATCTAATGACACTCAACACAGAGCCTGTGAGAGCCAACTTTGAACTGACCTAGGGAGATGCGAAGGGCATGCATCCAATGTCGGGAGATATATTGGGGCCGAGAAATAAGACCATTATTGACCTCAAGAAAATGCTCAAGCAAAGAAGGCCATCTTCGGTCATAACACAACCTGGGATTGGTCCAGGTGTACCGAATGAACTATCTGTAAATATCGTCTCTAATGATTTTATTTAGATCCTACTTGCCCGGAAGGAGGTGGGCGGGGGCGTCAAGGAATAATTGTATGGTGGGAGGTGATCTATCTACATACCAATAGACCCAGTAGTCGTGAAACTCCGACATACCAACATCGGGATCAACCAGAGTGATCAGCGTTGAAGCAATTGCCTTCGATGAGCGAGTGCATGAAGTAGGGGTACCTGTCCCTTCCTGCAAGGGAATCCGCTAGTCTCGAATGCGATGTATGAAGGAAACAATGCCAAAAATTGCTTCCAACCTAAAGGGACGAGCGCCAAACTCTGCTAGGATGATATTATGGGGAACTGTCTCCTTGCATCTGATGATACGTCTGAGGAGAAGGATTTGAACTCTCTCCTCTGCAGCCCAGTCGGACTCAGAAGGGATGGACCCCAAACCTCCGAGCCATAAAGAACCGTGGGCCTAACAAGGGAGTCCGAGAGGGAAAGCTTGGACAAAATGTCCTGGAAGTGATGATGGAAGCATTGTCTCTCCAAGATTGCCAATGAGCCATAGCCCTTATTAACCGGGGCTAGAGTGCCGGTCGTAAACTGAAGCGAGGTCCAAAGAAGAGCACTCCCAAGTAAGTGTAAGAGCTGGTGATCTCAAGCTCCTCTCCCTTGTAGAAGAAATGAAAATCAGATGTCTTCAAAGTATTGAATATCATAATTTTGGTCTTACAGGTTAACTATCAGCTATCTGCGGTCACAAAAGAGGGCTAAAGCATCCAATTGTCTCTGTAAACCTTCCACCGAGGAGGCAAGAAGGACTACATCATCTGCAAAGAGGAGAATATAGATCAAAACCTGGTGGAGAAGACAACCATCCCCCTCCTGGATGTGATCCTTGAGAAAATCCTCTAACTCATCCATATAGATGTTGAACAAAGTAGGAGACAGAGGGCAACCCTGCTTGACCCCAATGGTGCTCCTGATGAAGTCCGAGAGCCCAATAGCAGTGTGGAGATGGCCTAGAACCTCCTCATAAAGGTGCATGATGGCAGCTAAAAGAGTCTCGGAGATGCCAATCTCTCTGAGCCTCTAGAAGAGAGCTTCCACGGAACAAAGTCAAAGGCTTTCCAAAGGTCAACAAAGCAACAAAAGACCTTGGAAGAGCGATGGCGTGCCTCCTCAATGATGGCCCGAAGAGTGAGGATGTGGTCAATGGTCTAGTAGGTTAAACGAAACCCCGACCTCTAGCTTTGCAGTTATTCTGGTCCAGAAACTCAAAGAGTCGCATGTGAAGTACAGATAGCATAAAGCTTGGCAAATGTGTGACCCACCATGATTGTTCGGTAGTTGTTAGGATCAAAGGTAGGACCTGATTTGTGTATGGGATGAATAATATGGTGGGACCAAGACCTCGGAAAACCTGTGCAAACCACTTGGTTGAAGAGATCCACTAAATAGTTGTTCAGGATGCCAAGTCCCTGCTTGAAGAGTTCTACCTGGAAGCCCTCCTCATCTGCTGCTTTGCTCTACTATTCATGGCTGAAATGGCATTTTGAACATGTGGGTGAAAATGTGGCAAGTGGAAGGTGGGGATACAACTCGGATTAGGGCCTGGCCAGGGACGTCGTAGAGAGTGGAAGTATGAGCAAACATGGAGTTGGGATCCAGGTCCTATAGAGGAGGGAATGTCGAGGAGAATAGTACGCCAGAAATGCTTGGGAGAGTGTAAGAGGGACTCACGGAGCTCCCGCCTCCGTCGAGAGATGAAGATACATTTCTTGTGGCAAAGGAGGTGGCGATAAGTAGACTTGAGAGAGGGAAGGGATGGGAGAGCATGGACATAAGCAAAGCGAAGCTGTCGGTGAAGGGCTTTACAATCCTTGTCATACCATTGGTTCATGGGACAAGTTTTCTGCTTGTAATGGGTGAGAGTGATGTGGGGGTAGGAATTTGAGGCAGCCTCATGGATAATGGAGGAGAGGAGGTTGTACTTCATGTTCGTGGGGAGCGAGGTGAACAAATGTCGGGGGAAGAAGTTGACAAAGGTGAGATGAAAAGGTTTCAGGGTCACCCTCACTAAGCTTCAGAATAGTACGTGGAGGGCAGTGAAAGTGAGGCAGGGCCTGGGAGGGATCAATCTATAAAAAGAAGGAAAGGGTAGCATGATCAGCAAGAGGGATGGGGGAGACAAAAAGGTGGTGAATGTGAGGAACTAGGTTGGGGGTGGTAAGAATGTAGTCCACTATGCTAGCCCCTCCACCGTGAGGTGTACAAGTGAAGAACTTGGAGTTGGGAAAACACGAAAGACCATTCAGAATCAGCAGCTCATGAGACTCTCCCATCTGTAAGAGATGTTGGCCATAGGATGTCAAGGGCCTGCATAGTCTTTTGACTCTCTCTGAGTACCAATGGAGTCGGGATCCATCTCAAAGGCACAAAGCCCATCACTAGTTTTTTCGTGAAGAGGGACCTAGAGGTTTTTGGTTCGTGCATTAAAGTCCCCAAGATGAAGATCTCCCCAACTACTGAGAACCGAGAGATACCTGTATAGAGGTCGAAGAAAGGATCCCCGTCGGGACCATTATGAATGGCATAAGGGGAGGAGGCTAGGGAAAGTAGCAAACTGCTATATAGAAGTCCCGAGGTGGGGTGAAGTCCGTCTGATCCTGACCCAAAGGAAGCGGGCAAACTCATCAGCAGCGACCACTGAAATGCTATTCTAGAAGGTATCTCTGACCAAGCAAGCAACCTTGCCTAAGCCCCTGACACCACCTGAGCTCCTAGTCTCTTGCCTCCAAGTAGAAATTCAATGATACCCCAACTGTCGGGAGAGAGGGAACAGGGCTCTCACGGGTGCGTGACAAAAAGAAGGTCTAAGAACCCCAGAGCGTCGTAAAGTACACCTAGGGAAGACCAGAATAATCCGTTACCATTCCAACAAGCAATGGAAATACCCTTGTTCCGTCGTCTCTCCCAGCGAGACCATCATTTGGGACCGGACCCGGGAACCCAATCGGGAGGGAAGGAATCTTGGATAACAGTGTCCGAGGTTACGGATTACCACCCACTTTCTTGTTTTCCTAGCTGCCATCACCACTTCACGAGATTTCTTGAGTTCGGCCACTTGGATTCTAGTAAGGTCTTCATCAAGGAAGATCTTATTGGGGAGGGAGTATAGCTCGCATTTGGCTCTAAGCGATTTAAGCCTACCTTCTGTTGATTTAAAACGAAAGAAAAGAGTTGACTCCAGCCCAGCCATGCCCTGTCAAGCTGCACATCTAGAAGCTCCAATTTTTCCGTGAGAAAATTAGACCCAATGGCCATCGGGTCTGAAGCAGGTGGAGTGGGCAGCCCTCTCACCTTGAGGTTGAGTTCTCTAGCCCTCCTAGTTCGTTCCTCTATCAACTTAGCCTGCACCACTTCCTCCACTGCTGTCAGGGGAGGGGGAACTGTGCCCTTTCCCTTCACCACTTGGGCCCACGAGTCTGTTTGTTGTTTCAAATTTTCGTGTTGGGTTTTGAATTCTTCCTATTTGTTTTTAAGGTCCAGGAGCTCAGCTTATAAGTGGTCGTTGACAATGTTGGAAGCAAAGTTTGATGTGTTATCTGCAGTGATCTCCATAGAGAGATATTATCAGCTTCCACCTTCTCCATCCACAAAGTAAGCTCAAAGACCTCCGTACGGAGAGCCCTATTGGAGGATTCAACAATTTCAAGTCTGTGTAGAAGTTCCTCGATAATGTTAGGTAGACCTCCCTCGAATTATCCTTGTTGTCCTCCTTGTGATAAAACTTGCCCCACACTGTGAGCTAGACGGAGACATTATTGGTGGTTGGATTGCTGGAGGTGGAGTTAAAGAGATGGGGATGCGAGGGTAACCACCCGGATGATCGAGTTGTTGGAGTACTAGTGTGGGCATAGACCGAATTCCGTCGAGTTAAGAGCTTTGAACACGGTTCTCACCAACCATAGAGCGAGAGAGGCCACGAGCAGGTCGTGGTCAAGGACACGGGACCCGGGACAAACACGAGGGCTCGCTTGTGTGGACAAGTGATTATCTACAGCAGAAGACCGGCCGTGCAAGCAAGACCAACCGACAGAGGGGCTCATGTACGTGCTTGCGGGGAGCTCGTGAGTGAATCGGGGGGGCAAGGTGTGTGCTTGCGAGGAGTCTTGGGCTGAATTCAAAGTATAGGGACAAGTTTGGAAATCCCACATAGAGGAGAGGGTAAAACTTGGAGAGAAAAAGCGAATGGATTCATGAGCGGGGTTCACGCCAAACACGAACCCAATAGAGAGTCCTATGAGGGCACAAGTTTGAGGAGACAATCGGACCTAGGATTCACGCCAAACAAGCACCCAAGAGACAGTCAAGCACACAAGTTCAAGATCGTAGGGCAAACCATGATGAAGCTCGTAAGACTCCAACCCATGAGGGCACGAACCGGGGAGAGTGCTTGCGATCGCGAAAGGTGGAAAGGGTGGGTAAAAGAAGTCATGGGGACCAAAACATAGGGTCACTAGAGCCAACACAATGGAATCGATTACGGGAGCCATTAGAGTAGAGTTGTGGGAGCCATTAGAGCAGAGTCGAGGGAGAGTGCTTGCGATCGCGAGAATTAAAAACAGCATACCCTTTCCACAAAAATCAGTACCAAATGAGCTAGAAGAGGTCTAGGTCAGCTCTTTGGCTGGTCTTAGTATACGTCATTGTCAAGAGGTGAATATTTATGGTTTTGTTTGAAAATACATGTCCTCGAGTCGTTCCGTTCACCCTTCTACTAATTTCGATTTACTAAGTTGATTAATTCAGACCAACCAAGAGAATAAGATAGTACAACTGACCAAGATCCACAAGAAGCCAAAATCAACAAGCTCGTTGAAGGGAAAGTGAGATTGGCGAACACTATGAACTTGTTAGCACTAACCCTTTAAAGGTATCACAAACCTAAGGTTCATAATGGAGAGGGCAGCTCATCCGGAGCAAATACTTCATGGCAGCCCTTTGGATCAGCTCACGGAATAGCCACTAGGCCTTCTTTCCTTCCAAGGGAAGAATCCTTTCCGGAGGCGGGAACAAGGCCCATTGTGGGGCAAAGCATTGCAACAAACTATGAGGAATACATGGCACTTCCAAAGGAGATAAGGGAGGCAATTTCACTTGCCAAGTTCATTGGGGTGAGAAAAGGAAGGTCAAAGCCAGAGCCAAGACAAAATGCGCCACCAAAAGAGGTCCAAAATGTGTTGGGCAAGATGACTTTCTCTATTTTTGATGGTTCGAATAAAGGGACAGCGGGGTATGGATTCAAAAGTTGGATACATACTTGTCTTTGAGGCATATGACTGAAATGTCTCGCTTCTAGGATAATCATGACGAAGACCCTTAGCCTATTTTGTCTATCCAACAGCTAAGGAATGAAAATAAGGGTGACTTAAGTTCTAATATTTTATTATAAAGTGCAAAATAAAAATAAAATAAAATAAAACATTAGATGCACTTATAATAATTTATTAGTGACTTAAAAATAGAAAAAGGCAACATATAGTGAAAAGCATTTGGGCCAAATTGTTTTATTCTAGGAAAGTGCGACTTGCACTAAGGAGCAAAAATAAATGGGAAAATAATGTAAGAGCATATGGGCCAAGTTATTCACTCTAGAAAAATGCAACTTGCATTAAGAAGGCAAATGGGAGGGGAAAAAGAATTTAATGATGAAAAAGCTTATTGGTCATAGAAAGTGGCTATTTGGGTCACAAGGCTATATATGCAAGAAGACTTGCCTTAGTCTCATACACTTGAATATCTCTCTCATTTCTGATTTTTGTATGAAACTTCAGCTTTATCAAAATATATATTTCTAAAGACGAAAACCTTTAGAAATACCCTCTTGAGGACGAAAACCCTCCAAGAGAATTATAGGATTCTCCACCTTGGGGTTTCCATTCGGTTACATTGAGTGTGCAGTAATTTTCAGAGTATTTCCAGCAGTTAAATAAAGAAGATTTGCAGATTTTTGTACAAGGGTTTGTGGGAAAGATTGCAGTTGTGATTGTCTTATTTATTCCATGTGGAGCGACCCATTTCTTGGCAAATCTGGTATGTAATAAGGTTGTTTCAGATCTGATTTGGAGAGCTATCAACAAAGCTCATTTTTAGAGATTGAATCAATCTATTTTCAAAAAAATTGGTGTGTGAAAAGTGTCATTTTCAGGGCAGCTTGTCTGCAGATTTTTATAATTTATTTTCAGCCATTAGTGCCTCTAAAATCTGGGTTATATTGCATATTTTGTCTTTATAAATATATGACATCAGAAATGAATGGAAACATATTGATATGAATGTTGATTTGTGTGGGTATTTAACTTAACCCTAGATGCATTTTTCGAGCATATTTCAGATCTGCATATAAATAAATTGCTACATCTTGATTAAATTGGATTTGGGGATTTGGATTCACCAAAAATCCAACTTGATTTCAAAGTGTCCATTTGGGGACATTACAGCGGTATCAGAGCTAGTTTTCCTCCTAGCCTATGAGGGAAAGATTCAAATTTCAGATTTGTATGGGCAGAGGGGAAAAAAATTAGATATCAATACCAAAGAAGAACTCCAAGAAGAGGAGGGATGGATGATGAAGAAAGACCTCCTCCCAATGATGAATTGAGCTACATGAATGAGGTGTTTTCTAGGGGTAACAGAGAGTTGCAGAACATATTGTTGGAGTCACAAAGAGATCTTAGAGACTGTCGTAGGAGCCATTGCTGATTTGGGTAGATCCTTGCAGGGGATATTGTCTAACTCTCAAGGGAATCAAGGCCATCATGGTGAGGGAAGCTCTTCTAGCCATCATGCGGGAAGGGTTTCAAACAAGACTCCTTCCAAATTCTTTCATGCTAGTTTCCTTCAAGGAATGAGCCACAGAGGAAGAAAAAGCAGCCACCTACACATAGGTTTGTGGAAGACGTCAATCTTTTTGGAGATGAGTATGCATCCTTGAATCCCAACACAAGGGATTTGCTTTCATTTAGAGATTTTTTTCAAGCGAGGAACGAAGGGCTAAGAAAAGCGATGAATTCAAACACAAGTGCCAAGGAAAGATATTCAACATAGATTGTGTTGGCTAGATTTTTCTGCACTGCCTGAAAAACCTAGGCAATCATGAGATAAATCTCCCTCATTTACCGGTGAGGCTCCGTGTGCGATTTTTATCAATTACGGATCGAGTAATTGTTCGTGGGTTTTACTTTAATTGCGTAGCTCATGCACAATAATAGAAGCACGGGAATACTGAGAGGGGGGGTGAATCAGTATTCGACAATAAAAACTTTTTCTCCAACTTATTAATTTTCTTTTTCACACTTAACAAGATATTCAAATCTGAAAGTAAAATGAGAGTACACACAAAAATCAAATGCACATAACACCAGATATACCGTGGTTCACCCAGTGTGGGCTACATCCACCAAAAGAGACTGCTTGGATCTATTGTCCAAATCCAGCCGAAAAAATAGTGTTTACAAAGTGTGAGCACCCACTCACAGAAGACACCAATCTCCAAGCCAAACACCAATTCAGCCCTTGAATGCAAACACCGCTGACTGTGCAATCTCTTATTCAAAGCACCAACTTCTGGAGACACCAATCCCCAATCCAAGCACCCACTCCAGAAAATCTACAATACAAATCAATGATAATTTCTCCTTCTATATTCTCTCTCTCACATACTCATACTCACTTAAGAGATTTATAATATCAGCTCACATACATATCACACTCATGCAAAATGCTCTCTTTCTTGCTCTACTCAAAATGTGCACACAACACTTGCTTATATAGAAAGAAGGAGAGGAAAAACCACTTGTGGTTTCCCTAAAACCATGTGCCCATACCATGGGCCAATTTGCTCCAAATAGCAATATTCTCTTACACATGTAAGAGTAACTCCTCTTACGCAACATAGAATCTCCTACACGTCATAAACTGTCATAAAATATTTTATGCGTCATAGAATCTCTTATACGTCATAAGTTGTCATAGAATCTCTTATGCGTCATAAGTTGTCATAGAATCTCTTACGCATCATGAGCTACCATAGACTCTCTTACGCATCATAAAATCTCTTACACAACCCGCCATGTGTCATAAGATTCCTTGGTGATGTTGAATATTAAAATATTCAAATTTTGACATCACACTAATATGGATAAATATTTTACGAACAATAATGTTGTAATGTTGAATATTAAACAAATATTCAAACCTCAATATTTCCATCAACACTAATGTTGTACCTTTGACATCAATGACAAAATACTCAACAAACTCCCCCTTTGTCATTGATGGCAAACCCTTGCTAAAAATAGACATGAAAACTGTTTGCTCGAAATCCAATTTTACGCCTCCGAGAGCTTTTCATCTGCTGCATTATACATGTTCTATGCAACTCTCCCCCATTCTACAATTCTCCCCCTTTGACATCAATGGCAAGGGGATAACTGAACCTATCCCCGAACTGTACTCGGAGCTTAAGATACTGCAATGTGTAGCTCCCCGATGTCCATACTCCCCTTGAGATAGTCAATGAGTAAGGGTGATAGGAATCACTCATAACTTCACATCGAGTGACTCAAAAGATTCCTTCGGTAGGGTTTTGTAAATATATCAGCAATCTGATCCTTAGTCCCAACATATTCTAATTTCGCCGATGATCTCGCAACTTTCTCTCTCAAAAAGTGATACTTGATGGGAATGTGCTTTGTCTGGAATGCATGACTAGATTTTTCGAGATGTTAACACACTCGTGTTGTCACAAAAAATGGAAATAGGATGCTCATACTCTACCTTCATGTCCTTGATGTTTGCTTCATCCAAAGCACTGTGTGTACAACATGCCACTCTTTGCGATATACTATGCCTCTGTTGTCAGACAGACAATGAAACTGAGGCTGTTTCTTGTTGAACCATGACACTAATTTGTCACCAAGATAAAAAGCTCCCCCACTTGTACTTTTCCTGTCATCAACACTTCCTGCCCAATCTGCATCTGTGAATGCTATAAGAGTGAAATCATCACTCTTTGGATACCATAAACCATAAACCAACATACCTTTCAAATATTTGAGAATTCTTTTTACCGCTACCACATGAGTTTCCTTTGGTGCCGCCTAAAACCGTGCAACTAATCCAATAGCCTACATAATATCTGGTCTAGATGTTGTGGTATATAGCAAGCTACCTATCATGGACCTATACAAGGTCTGATTAGCATTGGGAGACTCATCATTCTTACTCAACTTGCAACCTGTAATCATGGGTGTACTAACTGGATTGCAATCTTCCATTCTAAACTTTTTCAACATCTCCTTTATATACTTGGTTTGTGAAATAAAAATGCCTTGACTAGACTGCTGAATTTGCAAACCAAGAAAATAAGACAACTCACCAAGCATAGACATCTCAAACTCCTTTTGCATCTCCTCTACAAATTCTTTGCATAGTCTCCTGCAACCGCTTCCAAAAATAATGTCATCCACATAAACCACAACTATCACTTGATGTTCTCCTTTTGTCTTGATGTACAAATTGCTATCCACAATTCCCTTATTGAATCCTTGTTCCTGCAAGTACTTGTCCAGTCTAGACTACCAAGCTCTAGGAGCTTGTTTCAAACCATAAAGAACCTTTTTTAAATTGCACACAAAATCTGAATTTTCTGATAGAATAAAAAAATTTGGTTGCTCTATATAAACTTCTTCCTCTAAGTTTCCATTCAAGAATGCTGATTTTACATCCATTTGATAAACTTTAAAATTCTTGAAACAAGCAAATGCTAAAAACATTCTTACGCCTCTCCATACGAGCAACAGTGCAAATGTCTCCTCGAATCAATGCCTTGACTTGTGAGTACCCTTTGCACACTAATTTGGCCTTGTTTTGACAACTTCTTCTTCTTCGTTCATCTTGTTTCTAAAGACCCACTTGGTACCAATGATATTCTTGTCCTTTGGCCTTGGTACTAACTCCCATGTGTCATTCTTTTCTATTTGATTAAGTTCTTCTTCCATGGCTTTTATCCAAAACTTATCCTTGCTAGCTTCATTAAAATTACTTGGTTGACTTTTCACAATAAGGAAAAGTTTACCTCTTGTGGTGCACTTGCTAGTCTCCTCCTGTATGCGTACTCCAAAGTATCTTTGTTTCCAATGATTTGATCTGCTGTATGATTCTTCTGAACGAATCTGGATGGTGCCTTTGTGTTTTCTCGTTGATTCTTCTTCTTCTTCTTCTTCTTCTTCTTCTTCTTCTTTCTCAGATTTGATTTCTTCATCCTCTTTTTGCACCACTGAGTGTCCTATTTTCTTCTTCGGCTTCCAATCGTCGACTTTCACATTTATACTTTCCACTACTTTTGTAGTCTCTTGTTATAGCACCTATAAGCCTTGCTTCTCGATGAATAACCAAGGAATATGCCCTCATCTGCTCTAGAATCAAATTTACCGAGCTCATCTTCATCGTCTCTCTTAATGTAGCACTTCAGAACACTGTGAAGTGTTTCACGGAAGCTGGTCTTCCCTTCCATAGTTCGTATGGTGTCTTTTCGTGTTTAGTCGAATCGTACTCTGTTCAAAATATACACGTTGTGTACACCTGCTTCTCCAAAAAGCATCTCGTAACTTGGACTCATTTAGCATTGTTCTTGCCATTTCTGCCTTTGTTCTATTTTTCCATTCAATGCGCACCATTACTGTTGTGGTGTTCTTGCTGCAGAAAACTATCTTCGATTCCATGCTTTTCACGAAGCTCATCAAATTCGTTAGACATTAATTCACCTCCTTTATCGATCTCAAACACTTAATCCTAGAGTTTGTCTCATTCTCAATCAAAGCTTTAAAATTTTTGAATTGATCAAAAGCTTGATTTTTCTTTTAGAAATGCAACCCATGTCATTCTAGTAAAGGCATCGATTAATAACATAAAATAAGAATCACCTTGCAAGCTTTGTGTTTTTGGTTGTCCTGAGAGATCAAGTATGAATTAGTTCTAATGGCTTCGTTGTAGAATACTCCTTTGTCCTGATTCTAACCCTTGTTTGCTTCCCATGTTGACACTTGTCTACAAATAGTACTTTGCGGTTTTGTGATCTTGGGTAAATCTCTCACTACTTGTTTTGAGCTGATTTTTACCATGTCAAAATTAATGTGACCCAATCTCTTGTGCCATAACCAGCTTTCATCAATTTGACTCATGCAACACTTTTCTCCTTTCATATTACTTAGCATGTACAAGTTGTTCCTTGTTCTATTTGCATCTGCAACCCAATTACCTGTATCCTTCTTTCTAATTTCACAACCCTCGGCATAAAACGTGAGTGTATAACCTTGATCATACATTTTACTAACACTCAAAAGATTACACCAATCTCTGGCCGAACACCAATTCAGCCCTTGAATGCAAAACACCATTGACTGCAATCTCTTATTGAAGCACCAACCACGGAGACACCAATCCCCAATCCAAAGCACCCACTCCAGAAAATCTGCAATACAAATCAATGATAATTTCTCCTTCTATATTCTCTTTCACATACTCATACTCACTTAAGAGATTTATAATATCAGCTCACATACATATCACACTCATGCAAAATGCTCTCTTTCTCGCTCTACTCAAAATGTGCACACAACACTTGCTTATATAGAAAGAAGGAGAGGAAAAACCACTTGTGGTTTCCCTAAAACCATGTGCCCATACCATGGGCCAATTTGCTCCAAATAGCAATATTCTCTTACACATGTAAGAGTAACTCCTCTTACGCATCATAGAATCTCTTACGCGTCATAAATTGTCATAAAATATTTTACGCGTCATAAGTTGTCATAGAATCTCTTACGCATCATAAGTTGTCATAGAATCTCTTACACGTCATAAGCTGCCATAGAATCTCTTACGCGTCATAATATCTCTTACACATCCCGCCATGTGTCGTAAGATTCCTTGGTGATTTTCAATATTAAAATATTTAAATTGTTGACATCGCACTAATATAGATAAATATTTTACAAACACTAATGTTGTAATGTTGAATATTAAACCAATATTCAAACCTCAATATTTCCATCAACACTAATGTTGTACCTTTGACATCAATGACAAAATACTCAACACACCTTAGGTAGGCAATTTTGCAGCAAGTAAGCATTTGTAAGAAGTGTATATATGCAAAAGAGGGAAATAGTTGAATGCGAGAGAAAGAAAGAATATGTGTAACCTAACCAATAATTGTGAGTTGGTCACATGGACATAGGCGAAACAAATAGATCTTAAAATGTAGAATTCAAGGCAAAGGAAAGTTTCCGATCCAAATCTAAGATAACACAAAGTTTATGCAAAGATCTAAAAAGAAATAAGAAACAAATGCACCGTTGACACAAAGTTCTCCGAAAATCTATCTCCTTTCTATTCCTTAGCTTTCAGAAAGATATCAAGGGTTTCAGCTCAAAGTCTAGAACACAAGAATGTTGATTACAAATTTTGATCCTTTAACCCATAGGTTCTTCCTCTATTTATAGTGTATAGAGGGCAATTTACAAATAGGAAACTATAACTGAACTGGCACATGTGGAAGTTGTAAAGGAAACAACTGGCAATCTCCCTCCTAGAATTCCTCTTTGCATGACATGCATGATTTATAACTGAAAATAGAACCTTCTATTTTGCATGTCTGCCACCTATTTCCAAGTAATTGACTTCTTCAAGTAATGGATTTTAAACCAATCACTTAAGATTGCTCAATTACTTTGTCGGAGAAAATAAGAGAAAGAAGAAGAAAGAGGAAAAGAAATTAGAAGAAAGTTGCAACACTCCCAGTCTTGTTCTTCTTCCATATTTTGCATGCGGTTGACTCTTTTGCCTTTGATTCTCACCAAACTGGATCTGGAAGCAGATGAATGTGATTTTGCTTACGGGTGTTGCCTCTGACATGTCTTCCCTCTTATCCTTGAAGCTTTTGTAGTTCTTCTCCAGTACGTGCACCAGTGCAATGTTTGTCGTAAACAATTCAGACAAAACTCATCATCTTTTATTTTTAATTGCATATGAGCAATTTTAAATTCTGGAAAGCACTCTGGGTGAATGCAAATACAAGTAAATTCAATGAAGGCTTCAACTGGAAGATTGGGAGCACATGCACAAGATCCTGGAAGGAATTTTCCATGCACTGACTTCCACACAGGCTGCGTTAGAAACAAGAGGATGAATTTTTGCCGGAAACCTTTGCAATTATGAGATCTTGGATCTATCAATTAAATCGGTGATAGGTTCAGGGCATATGCCTGTATCATTGACTTTAGCAAATCTGGAAGCTATGCATGATTCAGTTTATCATTCTCTTTCATCATGCTTCATCATGGCTGGAACAATCTTTGTTTGAGCTCTTTTTCTTTTAATTCTACCGGAATCCCTTGTAATTGGATCAATTTGTGCAGATCTGGCAACTTCTTCAGATTCAGAAGATATATTCAATGTACCTGACATTGATTTGAGCACTTGTGATGAATACCTGGGCACATATACCAACATGCAGACACTCAGAATGACAAAAATTAGGCTATTCCAACCCTAGGCGCCAAAACTAGAAGCTTCCGACAATGGAAAACACTCTTTAATGCAAAATCCTCCTTCCCTTGGCGCCAAAACCTGTCTGGGCTGCAAACTTCATCAAAAAGAATTAATTGCTTCTCAATTATGGCATCCCATGCTTATATAGCCATCTGCATGCTATTTTTAATAATTGCCCTTTCCTATTTCTGGCAATTTAATTAATTAAAAGTCATGCCTCTTCATCCAATTTGGGCACCCAATTCTGCATGCTTCTGATTGTTTTTAATGAATTTATTTTATTTATTTTTAGCATGCATCCTTGACTTCTCTTTAGCTCATCCACTTGCATTGACTTTCTTCCTATTTATGGCGCCAAACTCAGCTAGAAATACCATTAATAAATACCATTAATCACATGCATTAATGCCAAGGTGGGTCGCACTTTTTGGCAGGGGTATTTGTTAAAAATAGAAAGTCAAAGTGATGGGAATTTCCAACCTGCATTGCAGCTCCAAAAATCTCATCTTTCACTTAAGTGATTTGACTTTCATAATGGGAATTTTCACCTGCGTTGCAGGTAAGAAATTCCCACGGTGCTTTAAGTGATTTTATTTTATAATGGGAATTTTCATCCTGCATTGCAGGTAAGAAATTCCCGCTGCCTGCCACCTCTGAAATTCCCATTGCAGCTTAAGTGACTTTGACTTGATGGGAAAAAGTAACCTGCTATGCAGGCAAGAAATTCCCGCCTTCCTGCCACTGCCAAAATTCCCACTGGCAACTTAAAGTCTTCCTTACAAAAAGTGCGACTTGCATGAAAGATAGCTCTTTTCCAAAAGTGCGACTTGCATTGTGACTTCTGCATTTAAAATTGCATGAAAATTCGTCACTGAAGGCAGCGTGGAAATTGGACACGGAAGGCAGCCTTGAAAATTGCGACTGGCATGAAGACAACATTTCTTTCCTTTTTGGATTTTTGGTGAAGAAAACACAAGCATAAAATAAAATTTGCCATTTTTGGAAAGGGTTCGAGAAGATGTAGCAGCAAAAACTTGCATGTGCCATAACTTTCATTCTGTGGCTCTGTTTTAGGTGTCGTTCTCTCTAAAAGTGCATCTTTTCTCGAGCTCTACGCATTGATGGCAATATTTTTCTTATTTACATAAAATTCATTTTTGCACCTTTTTGAACCAAGCGACTTCTTGCAATCTTCCAAAGAATCCCGAGCTCGATCACCTTTTAGACAAACTAGTAATTAAAAATATTGGATAGCTTTTCAAAACCCTAGGCTGGTGAAAGATTTGGCGGGGAAGAATGAATAGGCTACGTGAATTGCCAGAGAAAACGAACCAAAACACCGACAAAAAGAAATAAAACAAAACTAAAGAAGTCTGCAGGCAATTGCTCGAAAATTTTCTCTAATCGGCTGATTTGCAAAAATCTTCCCCAGGGTGAATGTTTTGTGGTAATAATGATGGGGTGAAGTGTTTTTATAACCTAAATCTTTCAATTTCAGCTCAATTTATTTTTATAAGAACTTTATTTATTTAATAAATAAATAAATAAAACACTTGCAGACAAGGTCTGGCGAAGGGATTGAGTGAGCTTTGGCATGTGGGTATTTGTTGAATTTGGCTTTTATGACTCTCTGGGGATATCTTAGAGCAATGCAAACAACTACAGCAAAACAAACACAAAACGACCTGTTAATTTGAAAAGAACGAAAAATTTTAAAAGGGGTAGTCCCAGATTTCAAGGTGAAATCTCGGGGACACCAGATTGGGTAAGATTACTCTTCATACATTTGATAGTACAGATAGATGTTCAGCTAGAGCTTGGTTGCAAAAGTTAGATACTTACCTATCATTGAATCCTATGTTTAAGGAAGAGTCCCTTAAATTTGTCACCTTTCATTTAAATAGTGTGGCTCACGAATGGTGGTATCATAATCTAATAACACAAGGACATGGTTCCATCACCACTCTTGATGAGATTGGAAAAAGGATAGCAGAAAGATTTGATAGAAAGGATCCAGAGGTACACTTCAAGGAGTTGGCACAACTCAAGCAAGAGGCATCCGTGGAAAGGTATGTTGCTGATTTTCAGAAATTAGCAGTCATGGTTCCAAATATTAGTGAGAGAAGATTGATTGTTTTGTTCATGGAGGGCTTGACCGAACCCCTTAGAGGTTTGGTAAAGGCTTTTGAGCCTCCATCCCTTCAAGATGCCATAAAAAGATCACTAAATCTGGAATTTACAGCGGGAAAAGGTAGAAATCTGCAGTTTGGGCAGCAGAAAACATCTTTGTGGCAGCAAACAAGTCCACATGAACCTTCAAGGACAGCCCCAAATGAGAAGCAAGGAGCAGCAGTTAGTGGGCAGCAAGGTAGAGCACAAGAATGGGAAAGAAACAAGTCTGAAATTGAAGCAAAAAATGAGTTAAGAAGGAAGAAATTATGCTTTGATTGTAAGGACCCATGGACACCCAATCATCGTTGCAAAGGTAAAGGATCTATCCACTACATTGAGGTAGTTTCAGATAATGATGATGATGAAGGTAATGTTGATCCAAAAGATCAAGCAAAGGAAGATGAGGTGGTTGTCACAGGTGCTACTTTAGCTACACTAACAATATTGCCTAGTTTCTATGCATTCCATGTGAAAGGTGATTTTCTTGGGAAAAAGATCACCATATTGATTGATGGTGGAGCAACACACAACTTCATTGATGAAGATTTGGTTGCTAAATTGGGCTTGCAAGAAGAAGAATTCCAAGGATTCAATGTGATTGTGGTGGATGGACATTCAATCACATGCACCAAAAAGATTCCTCAACTTCAATTCACCATGGGAGGTCATGAGGTAAGTGATGAGTTTTATGTTGTTGGCATTGATGGTTTGGATTTAGTACTTGGTGTACAATGGCTTCAATCCTTGGGTGATTTCAATCAAAACTATCAAACCATGGAGCTGAAATTCAAAGTGTAAGACAAGGAAATTGTTTTGCAAGGTATGAGGAAGGGAGTTACTCAAAGAATGGCAGCCAAGAGCATGATTGGAGTTGTCAAAGAAGGGCAGATTTCACAAAAGGTATTTGGTAAAGAAAGAGGCATAACATCGCAGCAGCTGATTGAGGATGAAATTCAGCCTTTTTAGATCATGGTGACTTCATGAGGTATGCTACAAGCAAATTAATGTCATATATGCAGCATATTCAGATTTTTTTAAAGAGTGATGATCTAGATGATAAAATCTGCAATTTGCATTATGTAATGCCTTTGGTACAACCATGTGTATATGAGCAACTTGTGAATGATGTGGTGGCAAGTTGTAGCTCATTTAACAGGTACAAGTGCCAAGATCCTGAAACTCTTTTCACGGAGATGGGGGAGCTACATTAGGTTCTCATACCTAACTCGCACTTTGAATATCCATTGTATGCAATTCTTGGATAAAGTGGAGGGTTGTGATGCCCTTTCGACACCCTTGATTACAACATTTTTGTGACCCTTTCTACTACGGCGTTTTTAAGTGACTTGTCCTCTCAATGACCATTTCTTTCTCGGTTTCTCTGTTAGGCGCGTTGTTGGAGGTTTTCAGTACAGCCTGATTCGTTTCGTGGCTCCTTCGTGGGTACTTTCATGGCTCCTTCGTGGGTGCTTCATGATCCTGTGTTTGATCGTGGCATGCATTTTGCCTCGCCGTTGTTCCTTTCATGGCTGATTCGTGGGTCCGGGTTTTCGTGACTCGAGATCCTGCTGCCTACTCGGGAGGGCACGATTTCCGATTCGTGGCTCGGTCCCGCTGCGTCCACCATTGCTCTCCCTCCGCTGCGTCCACTATCGAGCTACCTTTCCCGTGTTTGCGCTCACGTTTGCACTCACGACTTCACCTTCTTCTCGCACCCCCACCCACGACACTTACAATTCTCTGTCTCCTTTCGTTTATTCCCTCATTGCCTTTTCATATCCCCTTTTCGCCTAGGACATCATTGAATATCCATCCATACCTATAGTTCAACCAGCCATAACTCCCCCTTGTCGCTTCATATTTCCACTATTTTTATGCACGATTCCTCCTCTAGGAAAAATAACATCTTGGGGATCCCCCCACTCACCTCTCGTCTTGACACCCCTACAAACAATACATCCCTCAACAATGTCTCCTTCCACCTCCACGGCTCTGGTAACCCCTTCCACTGGAAATAATGAAAAAGGCAGCAAGATGGCAGCTTACCTAACATCATAGCAGAATTACTACACAAGCTGGAGAGTGTGGAATCATCCAACAAAACCCTACGAACGGAGGTATTTGAACTGACATCCCGGATGGAAAAGGCGAGGCAGACAATATCTCGCTACGGAGACAATTGGCAGAGATCACGGTCCAAGCCACCCCTACAAGTACTAATGATCAATTACATGCTGAAATCTCTTATTTGAAGCACAAACAGGAAGAGATCCAAACTCAACAAGAAAATCTCAGGAAACAATCGGATTCATGGGCAAAAATAGTGAAAGGAAAGGACCATAACACATCTTGTACAAGAACAAGTGATCTCAATCTCCTCTCCCCGAAAGAAGAAGTGGAAGTCCAAAGTCTTCAAACAATTGAAAACCATAACCTTGGTTTTCCCAAGGGTCACTGTCAGCTGCCTGTGGTCACAAAAGAGGGCTAAGGAGTCCAGCTGCCTCTAGAGTCTCTCTGTTGAAGAAGCAAGGAGAACTACGTCATCTGCAAAAAGGAGGATGTAGATTAGAACATGGTGCAGAAGACAGCCATCCCCCTCCGGATGTGATCCCTGAGAAAATCCTCAAGCTCATCGATGTAGATACCAAATAGGGTAGGAGAGAGGGGGCAGCCCTGTTTGACTCCAATAGTACTCCTGATGAAGTCGGACAAGCCTGCAGAGGTGCGAAGATGACCCAAGACCTCCTCATATAAGTGCATAATGGCTGTAAGAAGAGTTTCAGAAATACCAATATCTTTGAGCCTACGGAAAAGCACTTCCGTGGTACTAAATCAAAAGCTTTCCAAAAATCCACAAAGCAACAGAAAACCCTAGAGGAGCGGTGACGAGCCTCCTCGATAATAGCCCGAAGAGTGAGGATGTGATCAATGGTCTGGTAGGTCGGTCAGAAACCCGCCTATCCCCGTGAGGAAATCCGAAGCCATGGCCAAGGGATCGAAAGAGGGAGGAGTGGGCAATCGTCATAACAGCCAGCTTATAATCCCAAAAATCAAGTCTTGCATCATTTGTAAACAAACCTTCCTTGCTAGGAGTTGCAAGATTGAACCTGGCTTGCTCAACTTTCAACATGGAACATACGAATTCAGCTTCCACCCCTGTTATGAAACTTCCACTAGGTTTGTATGCAAGGCTTGGAAAATGAACATACCAATCACAAAGTGGCTGTCCAAGAACTGAAAGTGTAGAAATTTGCTCACCCTTTGCTGCCCTCCAATCTTGTTCATCTTCAACATTATGGATTCCTTCTTTCAACCACAAGTGTCTTGCTGACCTGAAAATTACAGCCAGCTGGAGATCCATATTAGTGTCATGTGAGGTCTCCTTCTCATGTGTGGACTCCTCTTCATACCCGGTGATTGTAGATCTCTTAGAAGTGGCTTCAAACTGAAAATTACTCACCTTGATGACTGGAATTACTTGCATGGCAGCAAGCTTGTTAGCTGAACCACAAATCATATGAGAGTGGAAGGTTGCTGCCCTATCTTGCACAATGTCTAGTAGCCACCCATTTTTCCATGTAACTTCAATCTTTCCCTCACATGAAATAGCCCAAGTAATGCTACCAAAACTGAATTGAGTGAAAGCAAAACTAAGTAGCTTACCACATCTTTGAGTCACTCTCTTGCTGCTCTCACTATCACTTGGACTGAATTTTGGAAGGTGTTGACCCTCTTGCCAATGATCTGGGGCTGCCTTAGAGGGATTCTTTCTCCACTTAGCACCCTTCATCTTGTCTTCATTGTTAGCATAATACTCGTGATGATCAAAACAATGCAAGGTCAAAGTATGATGGTGGTACAACAAATCCTTGCTATGAAGATAGTCAAATTGCTTACCCTTAATGGCTGCCCTAGCAAACTGAAAATCAGTCAATGGAGATCTGACGGATGGTGCAAGATCTTCAAACTTGAGTTTTCAAAGCGGAGAACCGGAGGAACGGTAGAACAGTTCCTTGTGTTCCACTCAAGTACGGTTGACCCAAAAATGGAGTTCGGGGGTAGAACCTTATACAATTTTGACTCTAAATTACCCACCGAGTTCATTCCCACCATTTTCAACATCTGATTCAACTTACAATTTAAGTTATGGCCCGAGGCGGCCAAAGCGGCAAAGCGGAGAACCGGAGGAATGGCGTAACGATTCCTTGTGTTCCACCAAAGTCTACTTGACACAAAAATAAAATTTGGGGATCGAACCTTATATGATTTTGACTCCAAATGACCCACTGAGTTCATTCCCACCATTTTCAAGATCTGATTCAACTTACAATTTGATTTATGGCCCAAGGCGGCCAAAGAGGCAACACGGAGAACTAGAAGAACTGCGGAACAGTTCCTTGTGTTCCACCAAAGTCCATTTGACCCAAAAATGGTGTTGAGGTTGAACCTTATATCATTTTGATTGGAAAACACCCAAGTAATCCAATTCCACCATTTGCAGGACTTGATTTTGCCTTCTTTTTGAAAATTTAACCCCTTTTTAATTATGGTCACAGGAGGTTCATGGAAGGTCAAAGCGCCGAAGAAAAAGCGCCTTTTGTCCAACTCAACCTATGGAACATGTAGAGGGTCCCATTTGATCCACTTTAGCTTTTGAATCAGCTTCTAACTCTCCTTGGAACTCCCAAAATCCTCAGTTGAATCTTTGGTAGGATCAAAGGTCTTTATCTACACTATCGGGCCAATATCTGCAAATTTGCTCCTCATAATCCCTTGAAACCTTTTACACAATGAAGTACACACTCTTAGCTTTCCAATGCCTATATTCTAAGCTCGCAATACCTCCGGAGCTTCCCGAACCATCTAAAACCTGAAAAGATGCTTTTAGGAAAAAGCAATCCCCATCATCGGCTAAAAATAACCCAGTTTTGGAGAAGATTTTCCCGAGGTTCCAAATCTTTCCTAAACTTTCCTAAATCACTTCAGTGCATCTTGTAGCTCCTTTGCACAACTCTCAGGTGGGTTGTGCTTGCGATCATCTTCCGAGGGGTGTCCACCAATGTGAAAAAGCCTAAAAATAGGCCTTTTTGGGCTGCTTTGGAGCAAATCATTCGAAAGGTTCTGAATGAATCCATGAATCACCTCCCTACAAATGAAACACACTTGAAAATCATATTAGCACATTCCTCCTAGCCATTATGAGGGTAACACAAGATCGAGTTGGTCAAAGGACAAGTTTACATTATCCGGGAGAGGGATTTTCAAATGTGAGCTAGGTTGCCATGACAAAAAAATTGAATTTTTTATGCTAAACATTTAACATGACAAAGTTGTCTCTTTCTTGGGGACTTATCAGAGAGAGGGCAATGGAGAACCTCGATTTCTTTGGGAGAGTAGACTAGTGCCTTATCTATTGGGCAATAGAGTCCTTATTACAAGACAAATGCATTGTACAAACAAAAAACACACAACGAAAAGGAAACACACCAAGACGGGAAGGGAAAAACACACACAATATAAAGGAAAATTATAATACAACTTAAATCACCTATGGTACATGGTTGGGGACAACCAACCTTATTGTCTTTAGAGCTTGAGATGTTGCCCTTTGTGGGGCAACTTGATGGAGTTCCATCCAAGTATGTTAGGTAGTAAGTATTCTCTTTGCAAAAGTGTTGACTTTAAATGGACCCGGACCAGAGAATCCAACTTACCATGGCTTCCTTTAGGCTCTTTCTCTTGTCGTAGAGGACAAGATCTCAATATGGAAACTTCTTGTCTTGTGTTTTTGATCAAAGATCCTCTTCACCTTAGACTAATGTTTCCTTAGTGTGTCCACTACTACAGCTTGTCTATAATATCCCTTTTGGGGACGAAATTGAATATTAAAAAAATTAGCTCAAACCCCAATCTAATCAAGTCTGATTTTTATGACTAAAATTAATAAAGGACCAAAAACATTCTCAAACCCTAGTGACTACGAGAGAGAAATCCATCGTAAAAACACTCAAAAAGTATGAGAAGTTATTCCTTGGATTGCCCTTGATTTTAGAAGCCAGAAAATGTGATTAAATCATCAAACTCGGAATTCGGAATTTATTATGGCACAAAACAGTTGAAACTTGTAAATTCAATAACTCTTAGAATACGAAAAAACTCCACACATGAATACTCAAAATGATCATAAAAATACCGAGAAATCAAATGAGACCAATATCATAATTTTCCGACAATGGAAACCCTCTCAAAATTGATCCCGAAATCTCTAAATGAGTAGATAAAGCTGCCCAATTCTAATAAAAATCTAAATATGAAGTATTCTCCTCAAATCTACAATAATCTTCAAGCTCACACAATGTTGAAGGGTTTTCGTCCTCCAACAAAACTACTAGAAGGGTTTTTGTCCTTCTAGAAACCACACGAGAGAGTTTTCATCTTCAAGTGGAAGAACATGGAGCAACAAGCTCACAATGCCCAAATAGGAAAATGCACCAAATCTCGATGCCTCAAATGAGCTCTCTAATCTTCTTTAATAACCTCTTTTCGCGCCAAAGCTCATAAAGGTAAGGTCGACCCCTAATTAGTATTTATAATCTTTTATTATGCCTCATTAAAGGCACTAAACCCAATCAACCTCTTTAATAGCTTATTTTTTAATTTGAGCTTATTAAAAGCTCACCAAACCCAACCCACTAAGAATGGGAAATATAAGAATTGAACATGAATATGAATGATGAAAGCGAAACATAATCCATGATCTTCCATTGTTCAAGCATTGCTTGCCAAAAAATCCTTTACTTCAGATTAATTCGAAAAAGGGGACATTACAATCCTCCCTTCCCGAAATTGCTTATCCTCGAGCAATTGTAAGATCCAAGATCCCAAATGAACCTTAACTACTTCTTCTTCGACATGCCTGCACATGAAGCAAAAATATTAAAGAAAACAAGACTATTTAACAACACTTTTACATGCTCCTTATCATGCCTTAGAAACATGACAGCTAGCTCTCTTCCGTTGCTTGATGCCACTTCATGATTTTCATTCAGATGATGGCTTCCCAATACTTTAGCAAGGTTGTCCCAAAAATAGTTGCGAGCATGCATTTTTCCTTCAAAAATCAGAATCTGAAAATAACTCACCACAACCTGATTTCTTTCCTCCTTCCAATTGGAATCTTCCTTCCTCATTTTTCCATGAGGGAATGCTCTCAAAAATGTAAACATACTGTTGTTCATGACTGAAAATGGCAGCCCCAAACCTGATTTTTGTAATTTCAGTCTTATAATCATGGCATAACAACTAGCAAACTGAAATCTCACAAAGAATGGAAAGTCCATGAGTAATATAGGGGCTGAAATTTGATTTGCATACACTGAAAAACTATGAGCAGCAAGCCTACAATTGAAACCAGCAGACATATTGACCATAATCTTAAGAAAATCAGCCTTCTTAACACCCCTTTGAATTCTGATTTTATCATAATTGCTTCTCTTTTTCCATACTTCTTTTGGTTCTCTCATGGAACCATATGATAGCAATCCATAGGGAGAAAAATCAGAATTCCCCTCAAGCTTATGTTTCCTTAAACATGTTATGCTAGTATTCTCTTTCATCAAATTCCATAAGCAAAGAGAAAAACTGAAATTTTACCTTTGTCTTCTTTGAGCCTCAAGGGTTTACCCGGATTCCAAGGATGCAAGCAATCTTTGTAACTCTTCATCATCCCTCTTTTTCTCTCAATCATCATATGCATGGCAATCCCTATCTTGAAATCCAAACTCGTGACAAAGAGTTTGTGTTGATCAGCCCAACAAAATGATAAGGAAGGAAACAATAGATCTGAAATGTGTGAGTACCTTGGACTATCATAAAAACCCACTTTATTGCTTGGAAAATACATAGTGAGCCCTTGGCAAAGAGCCTTCTTCCCACCTTGCCCCTTATTAGCATAGATATGATCACCCAAACATGGCCATGATACATAATGATGAAATAGACCTTTGACATGATCAAATAAGACATCATAGGACTTACCATGGGCTGCTGATCTGAAATTTACAGTGGGTTGAAAGAGGACATGGACACCCGGAAATGCTCGTCTCACGTGTGCACCTCCTAACATTGTCCCTTGGAAGATCCACTTCATCTTTCCTTATGTGTTCAGATTTTTCACCCCTTATAACCCCTTTTCTAGCTTGTTGATCCATATGTACCGCCACTTGCCATGTTTTACAAGGAGCCTCAACAATGTCATATTGTTACCAAATGGCTCAAGACAACAAAACTGAATTGGAGTAGAAGAAAGCAATGATTTTAGAACACATTCATACCTTTGGACATCCTTGATGTGTTCAATTCCTTCTATCCCTTGAAGCTTGCTTGGCATCTTTTCAACATCCTCTTCATTCTCTTGCTCCTCATGCTTCTTTCTATCCTTTTGCTTATGCCTCCAAGATCCTTTAGTATCTTGCCACATGTACCCATTAAAAAGCAAAGGAATATCATGAACAACCAAAAGTCTTTTACCTTCCCATGCCGGATGAGGAGTGATCGAAACATCCTCCATATTCCCAATCTTGTGACTCGAAATCAGCCTTCTTCTTCTCCTCATAATCAGCAAATGAAGCTTCTTCTACCTTGGCTTCAACCATATCTTGATGGTGTTCACATAGGGCAACTCCGTGGCTCTTACCGTAATCATGGGCACCATAAATCTGCCTCCTCTTGACTGCTGTTCTGGAAATTCCAGCAAACTGAAAATGATCATAGGCACCCGGAAAAGCACCTTCTTCATCCATGTGACCCCAACAAGGTCACTCAAAAATCTTGGTCCATGGACCCTATGCAAATCAGAATTTTCATCATATGTAGCATCATGAAGACTACCCTTTTGCCATGATTTGCTTCGGAGCATCATATTTGCCCCAAGGTTAACAAAATTCCCATGATCATAAATCTGAAATGGCATGGCATAAAGAAATAAATCTGAGTTACCTCCAAACCTTTGGTTGCCTTGTTTGTGGGTGTTTGAAATGTCTTCGTAGCTCTCACCAAGGTCCCATCTATCACCACTTTGCTCTTTAGTGACTGCTGCTATAATCAGACCAGCAATCTTATTGTCATCATGTTCCTTTGGAGAAGGGTTTCCAACCAGCCCTTTCTCTTCCCCTTCTTGCTCCACACCCCTTGTTTCATCTTTGGATTCATCACAAGTCAAAACATTTTCAGTATTAACCACAGAATGAGCAATTTTTACCTCATGTTGTTGACTCTTTGGAATGGGTGTAAGTGCCATGGCCTTAGGTCCCTTGATCACCAACCCTTCTTCCTCAATGGTTCCATTATTGCATGGCGAACTTGGGGTTTTGACCCCCTCTTCATCAAACTTTGTGCTTTCTTCATGTTGCTTGTGTGGCATGTGATGTCTAGGCTTGGGCCTAGGTCTTCCTTGATTCACTCCAATGAATTCAACGAGTGAAATAGCCTCACGAATTTCCCTTGGAAGAGCCATATACTCTTCATAGCTTGCGGCAATATTCCGTCCAGCGGTAGGCCTTGTTTCTTCCTCCGAAATAGCTTCTTCTCTAGGAAGGAAAGTGGGCTTTGTAACCGATCCTCGGGCTGATCCCATTGGTCGCCATGTATTGTTAGCTCCAAACAAGCTACCATCACCATTTTGAACCCTAGGTTCAATGATCCTTTGGAGGGATAGGGCTAGAAAATCCATTGTATCCGCAAGTCTCCCTTGGCCAGCAATCAACTTGTCAACTTTGGCTTTTGAGAGTCCATATTGTTCTCCTTCTTTGATAGTATCAAACCCTTGTTGCCTTCTTCCACAGAAACCCTAGGCCTTTGAAGATATGAGCTCTGATACCACTATAATATCCCTTTTGGGGACAAAACTGAAAATTAAGGAAATTAGCTCAAACCCCAAAATAAGCAAGTCTGATTTTTATGACAACAATTAATAAAGGACCAAAAACACTCCCAAACCCTAGCAACTAGGAGAGAGGGAGAGAAATACACTATAAAAACACTCAAAAATTATGAGAAGTTATTCCTTGGATTGCCCTTGATTTTAGAAGCTAGAAAATGTGATCAAATCATCAAACTCAGAATTCTAGAATTTATTATGGCACAAAAATAGTTGAAACTTGTAAATTCAATAACTCTTAGAAAACAAGGAATCTCCACACATATGAATACTCAAAATGATCATAAAAATACCAGCAATCAAATGAGACCAATATCATAATTTTTCAACCATGGAAACCCTCTCAAAATTGATCCCAAAATCTCTAAATGAGTAGATAAAGCTGCCCAATTCTAATAAAAAATTTGAATATGAAGTATTCTCCTCAAATCTGCAATAATCTACAAGCTCACACAATGTTGAAGGGTTTTTTCCAGCGCCACCAAAGAAAAATCTGATTTTTTCTAACTCAACCTATGGAACATGTAAAGGGTGCCATTTGATCCACTTTGGCCTTTGAATCAGCTTCTAACTCTCCTTGGAACTCCCAGAATCCTCAATTGAATCTTCACCAGGATCGAAGGTCTTTATCTGCACTGCCAAGCCCATATCTGCATATTTGCTCCTTAGAATCCCTTAAAACCTTTTGCACAATGAAGTAGACACTCTTAACTTTCCAATGCCCGTGATACGTGCTCGCATGATACCTCAGGAGCTTCCCGAACCATCGAAACCTAAAACTATGCTTTATAAGAATAAGCAATCCCCATCACCGGCTAAAAATAGCCCGGTTTTGGAGAATATTTTCCTGAGGTTCCAAATCTTTCCTAAAATTTCCTAAATCGCTTCAGTGCATCTTGTAGCTCCTCTACACAACTCCCAGGTTGGTTGTGCTTCTTGATCAGCTTCCGAGGGGTGTCCACCAGTGTGAAAAAACCTGAAAATAGGCCTTTTTGGGCCTCTGGGAGCAATTCCTTTTGAATGGTTTGAATGAATCCATGAATCACCTCCTTACACATGAAACACACTTGAAAATCACATTAGCACATTCCTCTTGGCCATTATAAGGGTAACACAATAACTGAGTTGGCCGGAGGACAGGTTTACATTATCGAGGAGAGGGATTTTCAAATGTGGGTTAGGTTGTCATGACAAAAACACAGAATTTTTTTATGCTCAACATTTATCATGACAACAGACCCACACAAGGACCTTAAGCAAGGCCTGCTCTAAGACCTTAAACGAGAAGGGTCCATCATGATAACACCATTGAGGAGGAACCAGCAACATAACTTATTTATCAGCATTTGAACTTGATGAGCTTCGGAGAAGAAAACAACAAAAATCCTTAAGGATAGGAACACTAGAGAGCTTAATATTGTGGCTCTCACGCATACTTTACCCAAGAGGTAAGGGATTGCCCATAGGGGATCAACCGACATAGTAAGAAATAAGATTATTAAACTCATACCATTTACAAATGGAATCAACAACTAAGAGCACATCTATAGACTAGGAGGGACTATCGATGTCGTCATAATAGACTTTCGGAACAAACTTCCACACTTGCTTGGTGTCATGCTCCTTGCCTTTTGCAACAAAACTTGCAATTGGCTGGTTTAGAACCGTATTAATAGGCGAAACCTCCGTACGGACAGCATAAATGTTGGATTTAATGCTAAAGCAAGCCTAAAATGTCTCGCAAAGGCATTTTGGCAGGCTGAGAAAACCGGCAGAAAAAGGTTAGAATCGTACATATAAGAAAGAAAGAAGCAAAAAAAAACTAGCAAGGCCAATTCTTCTCCAAATAGCTTTAATCTTACTTAAAAATTGTCCTAAAAATATTGATTTGAGACTCAAGATAATTTATTTTAAAATATGAACAGCAATCTTTAATCATTGATCACTTTACACAAAGACACAAAATGCATATATTTCATTAGTAATTTTTGCATTCAATTATAGGAAGGAAATCAAAAATCTAAATTATGGCTTAACTACACGGCAAATGTGATCCCATCTCCTCCAACACCCAAAGTAACGTAGAATCAAGTTTAGATCTTGGATCCACACAATTTTGTCCTACCCTGCCACAAAGCTAAAAATGACCAACTCTTTTGATTTCTCACCTAAATGCATTAATCAAAAATTATAGTGTATATTGTTTAATAAAAGACCATTCAATATTATAGTCATGTCACATGTGCAATATGACAAAAGCATTACTGACCATTTATCCGGTCCTAAACACCTGAGATAAATAGATGCCTGCTTGTACTTAGAATGGGTACATTCAAATGTGTGTGTGTGTGTGTGTGTGTGTGTGTGTATCAATACTAAGGTATAAGTATATTGATTGTAAAGGGAAAATGATGTCATGGTAATTAATTGGTATAATTTACTAAATGAATGATAACTTATGCAGGCATACATCTCAGAATTTATGCGTGCATATAAATTGTCACACTCAAAATCCCAAACAAAACAAGCATAAATATGTATTAATTAGTAAAAGTGTACATATATCTGTATATGTATAGTGCAATAAGAAAAAAAGGAAAAGCGCAACAAATTCTCATTCTTATTAAAACACTTTTGTTAAGGAACCAAATACAATCAAACTATAAAAATAATAGACAAACAAAATTAAAGAAAGATGTCTGTACTTTGGAAAAAAACTAATAACTTTGAAAATAAATATTCTTCAACTTTGAAAATCAGTCAGGGAAACTGAGATACAAATCAACATGTATGTTACAGTCATGGAGCACTTGATGCATTACCTAGACACAGCCAGGTGGCTTAGAAGGATCCAAAAAGATATCAAAGGAATATTCACATGAAAATTGGTTGGATCAGGTTGTCATGCGAATTTTATAAATAGCCCCTTTATTCTTACTTCTAAAACTTTTTGCAGTTTGTTGATACCGTTGTGTAACTTTTGTTAATGGTAGAATGAACATGTAATCCTAAGGGTTTCATTGCTATCTGAGTGTAAATAAAACACAATCGCAATCGATGTATAATTGTTGAGATTCATTACAGTATTCATGTTCTGTGTTGCCGTGCGCACAGAATGATGTAAATTGTACATTCTTTGTGAAGATTAATGGAAGATTCATGTTTCTGTGAGGATTGGGTTAATCTTTGTATATTTTTTGTGTGAATTATGTTAGATCTTTTGCCTGGTAGGATATTGATGCATGTATCATGTATGGAAGTTGCAAATAGAGTTTTATCAATTCAATTCTTGGGAATCGCCATACATTTGTCTAATTCTTGTGTCACTCTTATTAACAAGGGATACTGGACTACTTTGTTGCGCTTCAGGTGAGACGCTCATCCACAAGTGTGAGTGAATGTGCCAGTCCGGATAAAGTTCTATGAGCTTCAATGTGCGTTAGGGTTTGTCTTGTGTAGATATCTTAAGAGTGTGTAAAAGTTCTAACACTAGGCTAGGACCCAACATACTCCAAATACAGGATAAAATGAAAAGGAACAAGGTTAGGACCAACAGATTGTTATCCAAATTGAAATCACCCAAAACTTCACAAAGAAAGACGATTACAACAATCATCTCTTCATGACTGTCATGTTATTAGCCATATTTATGAGCATATTTTTAACCTTATTCAATTCATTTACATAATTAATGAGTATGGAAAGAAGTGGTTGAAATACAAGGGGTTGAGGATGACCTTTAGTAGAGGGTGCTATCTTAGGAAACAAAGGTCAGGGAACTGAAATTAAAAAACAAAAAAAAAAATGTTGAAATTGTTTGTTTTGATGATATATTTGAAATTTTGAAAAGCATACATTTTTGTAAAAGTTAATACTTGAAATTTAAAAAAAAAAAAATAGAAATGTTGACATTTTAAAAAATTTGAATCTCCAAAATTTTGATTTTTTTCAAATTTAAAATTTCATAAAAAATGTTGTATTTTCAGAATGGGTTAAATTTGGAAAATGTTTAAATTTTGAAAAAATTTAAAAAAATCAATTTAAATTTTGAAAAACTTGAAACTTTGAAAAAGCTTGAAAAAGTTAATATTTTGAAAACCTTGTAATGAAACAATTGCAATTTTGAAAAGTTGTAATAGTGAAACAATTGTAATTTTGAAAAAGTTATAATTTCAAAATGTCAAAATTTTGAAAAAAATGGAATATTTTAATACCTGAAATTTTTTAAATGTTTAAATTTTGAAAAGCTTAAAAAAAAATTAAAGTTGAAATTTTAAATTTTGATAACTCAAATTTTTAAAATATTGAAATTTGAAAAAGTTTAAATTTTGAAAAAATTGATATTTCAAAAAAATGTAATTTCAAAAGTGGAAATTTCAAATAAAATTGAAATGTTGAAAAAGTTGGAATTTTTTAAAACTTAAAATTTAAACATTAAAAAATTGATATTTTAAACTTGCCTATATAGTCTGGTCGCTGCCTAAATCTATATATGGGCGTTGCCAACTCGCCTCCCCGCCCTGCTTCCCAACCCCATCTCTAGCATAGAGAGATGAACCCATCTCCCCTCCATCCTCCACCCCATCTATCCCCGGGTATAGGTTGAGATCTAGGCAGTCCCCCTATATAAACTATATATGGGATGAGGGCACTCGAGTCCCACATCATCCATTATATACGTGATATGATGCCTAGAAGAAGTAATGTGCTCTCTCCATAGTATCTTTGTGATAGAATGTGGTATATGTGGTTTGATGTTGACAAAGATCCATGCCTATTCCTCTACCTTTGAAACTATGATGTTATCTCTCAATATTCAAGGTCGAAGTCTGAAATATTCGTATTAAAACCCCATCCATCACTCCTTTTCATACTCTATCTCTAGATCATTATAAGTTTTGGTTCAATCTAAGAACAAAGAAGACTATGTACGTTGCCTATCAATCTGCCATAAAATCTTACATTCTAAAGGAGGGATGTTTCCACCATTTGTTCAATAAAATGGATTTGAAGAATGTCGTAACCATCTTCACTATGCCCGAGGCTAATGGAAAGTTTATCTACACAAGTTTTCTCTTATGGGGAAGAGTTTCCCTAGAAAGAGTATAAGATATTGCCGATGATGGTAACTAATGAGGAGAACAAAGAATCTAAATAGTCTAAAACAAGGGTAGTACCTATTCTTGTTTGTATGATAGAGAGGAAATTGTAATATAAATGCTCTTCGACTTGAAGTATAATATAGTTAACATGCCTTCTCTAGCAATCAGATGCTATCACTTAATCTTGAGTTGATAGAATGATCCAAAATGGGTCATGATGATTTTGTTGACCAAGTGTTAATTTTCGAATAATTGTTTTGCAGACAAGAAGGGATATAGGGTTTTAAGACATCAAACAAGGCTCCATATGGAAAGAAAATGACCAAGACAAGTTCAAGATCAACACTACGAGAATGCGGGAGAAATTGGTGGAATTTGAAGCCTACATTGTAATTGGAATGTGACCCAGAAGTTGGACAACGTCATTGTTTGTTAGAGTAGACCAATGTCAAAATTAGTTGAAGATGTTAAATGACTAGGATGGCTAATGTCCGAGATGACCTACATTGATGATCAACATCCAAGTTGGTCAACTAATGTTAGCATACATTTGAATGTGTTTCTAGTGTCCACATGGTTGGCCAAATTAAGTTTCAAGGTCCAAGTCAACAAATTAGTTATGGGAGGGGTTGGGATACCAATTGCTTCAAAGGATGTAAATGGCATATGAGAGTGGTGGTAAGGCTGTCATGCCTTAAAAGTATAACCGGCATATGAGAGTGGTTAGAAGATTAACCACCCCCTTGGATGTGTACCTTGTAAACAATGTACACAACAAATAAAATTCCTTTCGAAGTCCACCTAGGAATTGGCAGGAAAGAGACTAGTATTTAGGAGATAAGTTTGGTGACAAGTGGGACAAGTGAGGTGACATAGAACCTATCCTCTAGCTCCATAGAAAATCCATGTACTCTGTAGTGAATGTTTGTTCTCAATAATCAAGTATTTAATTATTTTCTCGTGGATTTTTTTATCACTTGAGGGTTTCTCTGCATAAAAAACTTGTGTCAAACTACTTGTGAATGATGAAGCAATTTTGTCTCAATTAGTGTGTTTTGTCGATTTTTATATTCAAGCGTGTATTTTCTTTTCTTGTCTACAATTTTTATGGGAATAATGCAAAATGTATTCAAGTGAAGCAATAGTATGAAATCATGATATGTGTGACGAATCGATCGAACATATAAGGTTGGTGATTATAAATCATTGGAGCATACTCAAAGTTGGCCAAAAGAAAATCTCAATCCATGTGACATCTAAAGGTGCAAGTATTTAGGCAATAATGTCTTGACCATCTATGTGACTTTTAAAGCTGCAAGTATTAGGCAATAATGTCTTGACCATCCATGTGACATCTAAAGCTGCAAGTATCAAGGCAATAATGTCATCAACAAGAAAAGTACTTGCAATAGCAAGCTTGTACATTATTTATAGGAGACGAGATCCATGTAGTTTGAATATAGGCCTTTAATAGATCTTCTCTATTGAAAACCACATAATAAAGAAGAATTCAGCGGGGGGAGGAGGAATGACAAATCAACATGCCCAAATTTTGAAAAAGGAAGACCTCCCCACATCAACGAGGTTGGTTGTTTCTAATCGGTGAGCAAGGTAAATATCCCTCACGAGAAAATACCGACACGTATCAAAATCAATCTCTACCAATCCCTAGTGGATGAAATATAAGCCATGTATTTTAACCATGTGATGATTCAGCTACACACATGGTGACTTTGTCACAATTACTATTGATGTTCTACAGTCCACTTTGATGGTCCTAGTAGCAATGTCACCCTTTCCCGATCCCATCACAACTCTCGGGGTCTTAACCAATCTCTTAGGATTGTCCAATCTTATCAATTTTTTTATGGCACCCTCGGTAGTCATCCCGGCCTTATTGGTCAAGCCTCATGCGATCGTTTGGGCCCCTTTTAGACCCTCGTAGACAAATCCGCTTTGCCACCACTCGAGTTTCAAAGAAGCCACGAGTATGTATAATATCCCTTTTGGGGATAAAACTGAAAATTAAGGAAATTAGCTTAAACACCAAATAACCAAGTCTGATTTTTAAAACCAGCCAACTGAAAATAATCTGATTTTTGCAATATTCTAGGGCAGCGAACTGTTTATGGAATTCAACTCCACTTTTGAGCCTTCAAACCCTTCAATTAGCCCCACTTGAATTTCTAAAAATATGATATAACCTCAACAATCATGTAGTGCAAGAAATCTGATTTTTAACGCCCTAGATATGGAGATATGAATTTCATGAAACCCTTGTCTATAGTATTATTTTTAAAATTCATAACTCAACTTAGAAAGCACCAAAAATCATGAAACTTGAGATATTGGCCTTATGAAATATAGAGAATAAGATGATAATTTCATATTTGCCAAAATGTCACTGCACATACCAAAACATCACCTCAATATAGGTCACCCCTCTAGAAATTAAATATAATTTGCACCAAACAATTGATAAAATGGAAGATTTCACCTTTATAAATCATAGGGAGCTCAACCATGCAAAGAGATCACATAGAAACCAGCAATATCCTTGAAAACACACCTCTAAGCAAGTCACTTAGGGCAGAAATCTGTTATAACCAGCAATAGAAAGATATCCACCAAAGGGTAGTGTGGGGTTTCGTCCACACCACTTCTCCACAAGGGTTTTCGTCCTTGGGAGTGCCTCAATCAAGGGTTTTCGTCCTTGAGAGAGAGGAAAAGATGCTTAACAAGCAATCCTTTACCGAAAATGAGAAATCCACATAACATAATACTCTAATGGCCAAGCGACCTCCCTTTTATAACCATAAGGGGGCTTATAATGTAAATGATGGCCAACCTCTTAATAAAAGTACTTTCTAATTTCTAATTGGTATTTTGGAGCCTACATGCTCACCAATAGCTTTTTATTTCTAATTTATTGTTGGGCACTAGGCTCACCAAAAATTACAATGCCAATTAAGAAATGAACATGAAATGAAGCACATGATGACATTGTTAGCTTCCTATAGCTTGTTCGCTCGGACCCGTGAGGAGGGGAAATGGGCCAAGGGATTCAATTGGAATTAGCTCGAAAAAGGGACATGAGAGTATGACATTGCTCCACGACCAATTGTTTTTGAACCATTGTATTTTGTCTTACCATCTGTTTAGGAGCCTTAACAGCGATTTTTTTTCATATGTTTGGCCTTTCATTGGACTGGGTGTGACATCATTACCCTCTGACTTCATTTTTTGATTTGACTATAAAAGATCCCTATCCTTAGATCATTAAAATCTATTGACTTCACTACATCCTAGCTGTAATCACTCACTACACACAAGACTAGCATGGATTTTTAGATCGTTGTCGGGTTTACAAATTCATGATCTTATCTCTAGCACTCCTATTCTAATATTCAAGTGTTGTGATTCTACTCCCAAAAGATATTACAACAGCTTGCAAGTCATCCCTCATTCTGCATTATTATTACCCTAGCAAATTTGTGTCTTCCTCATTAACCACTCTTCCTAACTAATCGAGGACTTTCCACTCGGCTGCATTAGTTAGCATTTAATCAAAGAACTATTGGTCATCCATTCGTGGGTCATCAACACCTTCCTACCTTCACCCATCACTCTACCATCAGACTCCAAGATTTGGATTAGTTTTCAAATAACCCTTGGGAATTTTGAGGGTTCTTTTTTAGTGGATTTCACCAGATCTCTTATATTTGAGTTTTGTGTGATTGGAGGTTTGACCATTGATTGTGTCTCATTTAGAATCGCAACTAGGATTTCATTGAATTCTATTGTATGGCCATTCGAGATTTAGAATATTGAAAATTGCATTCTCTAACCCTAGCCTTTGTGCTCAAAAAAAGAGAAAAAGGAAAGTGGTTAGATAGTTTTCATTAGGTCTTATAATGGTTTTATTTTTGTTGATTTTAATTAGCATTTATTTCATCACAAACAGAATTGGTAGGAAATCCTTCTTTGTTTAAGATCATTCATCTATCCAAACCCATGGAAACATTATTCCAAACCCTACTTTGTTTACTTTCTTTTCTTACATCAACCCTATGTTTATTTAGTTTGACTTAGAGCTCATCCTTCACACAAAGTATTATTTCATCATGTCCATGGAGATCTTGCTTGGTCTCTTTGTTTGCTCTTTTAACCCCATCCCCTTAGCATTGAAGTTTTGTCCAAATCTTGGCAATTACCAAACCTAACCCCCTGGAGAACAAATTTTGTAATGTCCCATTTTGGGGAGCTCGGGAAATGACCCAAAGCACATTTCCACTCCAAGGTAGGTCACTCCGCTCTAAACAAATATAATATTGCACTAAAAACACCACACATGCAAGAGAAAAATCATTTATTGCTTTTCCAACCAGCTTGCACAATCAAAACCTCATGAAGGGTTTTTGCCCTTCACAAGTTTCCCAACCAAGGCTTTTCATCCTTGGAAGAGATCTTCAACCCAAGGGGTTTCGTCCTTGAGAGAGATAGTAAAAGGGCTACATTAGCAAACTTTCACCAAAATAAGAATAATCTCCAAAAACATGTCCTAAACTAATGCCAACAACCTCTATTTATAATAAGAGGGTGGCACCAAGTCTTAAGGGCTCTCAAATGAGTCGACCATAATTAGACTTGCTTTATTATCTTCTTTTTAGTTTTGGAGCCTACATGTTCACCAATATCTTTTTATTTCTAATTTATTATTGGGAGCTAGGCTCACCAACAAATACAATGTCAATTAAAGAAATAAACATGAAATTAAGCACATGATCACATTGTTGGTTTCTTCTAGCTTGTTTGCTTGGACCAATGAAGAAGAAAAATGGGCCAAGGTCTTCAAACGGAATTATCTCAAAAAAAGGACATGACAAATTCAGACATTGTTGTCAAGAATAATAGGTGAGATCTAAAAATCTACAGATAAAATCAAAACTCTACTTACGATGGATGATACTAGACTTTATGTTTGGTGGAATTTATAATCTAGTATACTTGCAGCTCCTGATCTAGGTGGCACCTGTAATCTATAACTCGAGAGATTTTTTTCCAATTGCATAGGGCTTTGTCCATCTAAGAGAGGCCTTGGCCTATAAAATCCTAAAAGCACCCCATTCTTTCTATTCTTTCAAGCAAGTACTCGGTGATTTTATTGAATACAATAATGGAGCCCCTTCGACCAGATTGGGGAAATTTTGAAGAATAGCTTTTTGGGGGTATTAAATGGTAGGTGAATCTGTTCGGTTCAAAAAAAGGAAATATATGTATTATAGGCCAATTTTAAGGAAAAACGTTGAGTTTACTACAAATACATGTATGTTTTGGGCTTTTGTGAACCTAACAACTTTATGTACATGTTCTTGGCGAATAGTTTTTCAAAAATATGCTAATTGGTGAATCTAACTTTTTTACATTATAGGCCAATTTTAAGGAAAAACGTTGAGTTTACTACAAATACATGTATGTTTTGGGCTTTTGGTGAACCTAACAACTTTATGTACATGTTCTTGGCGAATAGTTTTTCAAAAATATGCTAATTGGTGAATCTAACTTTTTACGCTTTTGTAAAATATTAGCCAATTGGCAAAAATGGAGACCATAAAAATACCTTAGGCCAGATGGCTATAATGCATATTACCTTCAAGAGTTGTGGAAGGAGTTAAAAGGTGACCTTTTTGTGATGGTGGAAGAAACGCATCAATCCAAACAAATGTTGAAAGCTGTGAATGCTACATTTCTAGTGCTTGGACCAAAGAAGAAATTCTCAATTTCTTTTGGCAACTATAAGCCTATTTCTTTATACAATACTTCATATAAATTTTGGGGATGAGTAATAGCCACAAAAACGAATACTGCCCAAAAACATTTCTGATGAACAATGTAGATTTGTTGTTGGAAGGCAGATTTTTAATGATTTGTGGTAACTTAAAAGCAATGCTTTTGCTGTAATAAAACAAGAAGGAAGGTATGTTTACAGACTTAGACTTTGCCAAATTTGGTCATTCTTAAATAAAGAGCTAGGAAGTTCTGGTTCTCATCCAGAGTCGATTAGATGGGTTGAAAGTTGCTTTACAGTTCCTGTTATTTCTGAGCTGGTACACTGTTCCTCAAAATAGTTTGCTGCCTCTAGGTGTTTGAAGCAAAATGATTCTCTTTCCCATCATCTATTTATCGTAATGGCTGAAGCTACGGATAGAGACATTCAAGCAGCAATTTCTCGAGGATCTCTTCAAGGGTTGTGAATTCTCCCCAACTTGAAACCAATTTTAAACCTATTTTTGTTGACAATGAACCAAAAGCAGCTATGGCAAGTGTCATAGAAGAAAGAAGGATAAAGTCTACCTTAGACAAATACGAAAGTGAAGCAAGGCAAAAGGTAAATAAGAAAAAATCTATGGTGTTCTCAATGTCAATGAGGAAACTCAGTCCCAAATTCTTAGAACCTTTCACTCTCGAAAGGGCAATTTACCAACAAAATATTTGGGCTGCGGCCTTTCAATAAACTTAAGGGAAAAGGCAGGCTAGGCAGAGCTCTTAGAAAAGTTTAAAAAGAGGTTAATAGCCATGGACAATCAGTAGCTAACCTTTATGGGAAGAATCCACTTGATAAATTTTGTCCTTACAGCTTTAACAATGTATGCATTCTCCTTGTTATAATCCCCATAAAGTTTTGTTTACCATCTAGAGAAAACTATGAGGGATTTCTTAAGGAAAATCAAGTGAAGAAAATCCACCCGGTGTCTTGGAATTAAGTGTGCAAACCTAAAAATGTGGAGGAATGAGGATTAGATTTATGCACTATGCTAAATTAGCTCCAAGTGCAAAGCTTTTTGGAGGTTCTACAAGAAATTAACAAAATTCAGAATCCATTTTTGAAAAGAAGCTATACAACCTAGCTTTCCACTTAAGAAATTATACATATAGACACTACCATCAAGATCTCAAAAATGGAACAAGATGGTGAATTCTTCTTTGGGAGACAATGGGAGGAATCAGCCTCGAGTTAGACAGTCCTTTCCTAACATAGAAATAATAGACTACTTTCAGGAAACAGGCCGAACGAAGTGAAGGATCTTGCCCAAATTAACATTACTAGAGGTATGTTGCTACCCAACACACCCCTATTCCCTTTGACATGAAAATGGAGGGCCCCTTTCATTCATTCGTGGTCTCGAAGTTCACAAAAGTAAGATCAAAAGGGACAAGGAGGACCCCAAGATCCCAAGATTGATAAGATCGACACATGTGTATAGCTTTTTCTAAATCACCAAGGCATTTTGGTCAACCAAGCCACGAGGAGATAGTCAAATCAAAGGAGCACACGTCGATTAAAGTTGAGTCAGCCCAGAGGTTTAAAGCTTGGGTAATTTGTGGAGAACAAGTGGATTGAGGACAAGTGTTGTCCATAGGCAAAAGGAAACACATGCCGGAGAAGAGACAATGCTCGAGATGATCGCCAAGTGCCAACAATCGGTAACACGGGGACTGCAGACAGAGACCAAAGTTGGGAATCCCTATAGTGAGCAGTGGCGTCGATGGGAGTGTAATGTCCCCAATGGGACTATTTTTGCCCCCATTTGGATTTTAGGCAAATCCCACAACCAAATGCAAACTCACAAAATTAAAATCAGATTTTTAATATGCAGATCTGACTTTTATGAAAAAATGCGACTAGGGCATATCAAGAACTTATACAAATAAACCAATAAATTATACTTTCACCACTCCGATCTGATTTCATCTATTTATAAAGGTTTCTAATGCAAACAAGGCTGAAATAAATTTCATTTGAAACCCTAGCCTACAGAAAATTATGGTAATTTCAAAAATTCATAGCTGTCTTAAAAATGCTCGATCCACACAAATAAACTATGCACAAATTCAGAAAATTAAGGAGAATGCAATGATGTTACCCATGCATGCAAATGACCACCATAAGTTCCCTAAACAGCCAAAACACCAACTCTCCCTAGGGTTTTGGGCTGGAAAAATACTGAAAACTGGCTGCTTTAATTCATAAAAATCAAATTATGATATAGCAATACAAATCTGGTCTGAAATACCTCAAAACAATTCAGATTTATGCAAGAGATAGGTTGCTCCAAGCTGAAATAATGCAGGAAACACAGTTGCACTCTCTTCCCTTCAAACCCTTGTACCAAATTTGCAAAATCTTCTTTATTCACTGCTGGAAATAACTAACCACCTTGCAAGCTCAATAAAATTTCCTGAGTAGAAATTCCTCATAATGCTCTTGGGGTTTTCATCCACAAGAGGGATAAATCCTAAGGGTTTTCGCCCTTAGAATATTTATGCAAAAGCTCAAGCTTCAGCTACAAATCAAAAAATATAAGATGATCATAGAATGCCTTCCTACAAGTCGACCTCTCCTTATAAAGAAAGAAGAGACCCAAGACAACCTCCAAAATATCCAATCAGCATACAATGATTTTTTCTATGCATTTTCCACCCTCCATCCTTTCTAGGCTTTCTCTATGCTTTACCCCTTACGGGTATTTCTATTTTGTTGATATTTCATAAATAAAGGAAAGAAATCAAACTGTTGTATTTTGTCCATGAGGGTTTGAAGATAGTTGTCATTTCCTATTAAAAAATGTATTTTTGCTAGGGTTTGCAATAAAAATTTGGGTTTGCATTATTCAAATTTCTTTGAATAAAAGGGTATTTTCATAATTTTGTATCTTCATCTATAAGGGTATTTTTCCAAAATTTCCAGATTGTTGTATTTTTTATAAGGGTTTACGAAAAATCAGTTTTCCATTACTTCTGCCCTAAGGATAAAAAGTAGGGTTTTTAGGAAATCTGGAATTGTTTTAAAGTGCCCGCTTAGGGACATTATAGTGGTATCGAGTTGTGATCTTCCTAGCCTATGAATCATCGATTTCTCACAAAGGGAAGAAAAGATAGATCCCATTCAAACGGTGGTGATACGATTAGAAAAGTTAAAAGAAGGCTGAAGGAGAAAAAAACAATTAGAGCTGCAAGAAATTGAGAGGAATCAGTCCTTGGAGGAATCCACCATACATGAGAATGTGTTGTCAGATGAAGAAAAAGAAAAGCCAAAGAAAATATTTTTGCAGAAAGAAGAAGAATTAGAACTAGAAGTACAAAAATCTACAGAGGGGCACAAATTCAGTATGCAAGTCAAAGTAATTCCTAATGGTGAACAAAAATGCCTATTAATCTCCCAAGCATTGCAAAGATTGAGTCAATTCCGTGTGAGGTTGATTTTCATAATAGCTATGTTGATGGGCATGCAAGTAAGAAGTATGTACTAGTTGATGCCACTAATTCTGAAATTTTTAGTCACAAGAATGGTTGTGTTGAGGCAGAAGTTAATGATCCACCATCAGCGACAAGAGTGGATCCCATTGATGAAGGAAACTTACCACATTACAGCCAAGCACAAAGGTTGTAATAAGGAGTCAAAACCTATGTGAGGAATGGCAGAGAAGGGAAAAAGAAGCGAAGTTGATAGCTTATCAAGCAAAACAACACCTACAGAAATTTAAAGAAGGTAAGCTCTTGAAACATCTCTATGACAGTTCTGAAAATAAAAAGAATGTTTCAATTCAAGAGGTGTATAAGGTAGATTTTCCAATTCAAATTCAAGATTATTTGTGCATCTCGAGAAATAGAACAATTCAGAATCAAGGAGAAATTGTATATTTAGGTGACATAACAGAAAAACAACAGTAGTTTTCTCTTCAAATCAAGAAGTTTATAAGGTGGAGTTCCAGGAAGACCTTGTTGAGACGTATGCACATGGAAAAAGGACCTCATTGGAGACTAATGTGGGTTTTCAACTTGTTGGAATTTCCAAATCAGCAACAGAAGGTAAACGCTTTGATGATCCTCTTTATAAGGAGGTTAGTAGTAGCAAGGATTTATTGCATCATCTTCATACTATGTTATTACAATGTAAGATGAAGGGTACAAAATGGAAAGGGAATCCTTTCCCTCAACTTCAAAATTGCCCATGCATGATGGTGTGGGATCCTGGTGTCTTAACCAAAGAACTACAAAGGGAGGACATTGTGAGGCATGCAAAAGCTATAAATTTTGATGGGAACAATATTGTTACTACTGATTTACCATTCTACATTGGCATGATATCTTCCATATGTAATCAGTTGTATCAATTGGATGCTGCTATTAGGAGGAACACAATTGTTATGTTAGAAACAAGTGCTGGAAAAACCTTGAATGTTGTACTCCTTGCGAAGCAAATTGCCCATAAGCTGGGGGCTAAAGGAGACAAAAGGGTAAAGGATTGGGTTGATTGTATTGCAGCTGATTGGCCTTTCAAGAAAATTATTCCAGCCCACTTTACGGCACCTATATCTGCTAATTGATCTGATTTCAAGACTACATTTGCAATTCTGGATGTTCTTGGGAATGAGAAGTTCGATTTGGGTCTATATTGTGCTCATAGTTACCATGTTCAAAAAGTTCGGATAGTTCAAAAGGGGAAAAAAGTTTGGAAGTTCGGAATTTTTCAAAAGATTCGGTTCGGTTCAGTTCAGTTTAGAAAATTTACAAATATAAAATATATATAAATAATAAATACTATACATATATGATGATATTTGAAAAGAAAAACCAATTACACATAATAATAAATAAATATATTATCTACGGAGTTTTCCTTTACGTGCTTAGGTATTAGTGTTTCTTGTTTCATTTTTGTTTTGTGTTGAAGTTCTTTTAATTTAAACACTTCAATTTTTTAATTAAAAAAATGTTCAACCGAACTTGTTTGGTAAGTTCGGCTAGACCAAAAAGTACAATTCGAACCAAATTTTCACCAAGTTCGTAAGAACATGGTAACCATGATTGTGCTTATAAGAATAATCAATTATACCTTGCAAAAGACAGAAGATACAAATTTTATGTTGTAGATACAACAACATTAGGAAGAGTGCAAGAAACAAGGGATGTTTTCCTATATGATGCTTTGTTTAATTTATCAAATTGGGAAGAGAATTCAGCCGTTCTTGTTGATGTTGGTATCTTACCACCACTTGTGAATATACTTTTCAAAATTGCATGGACAGCTCTTACAAGTATTGAAATGGGTCATCATGCAGTTCATGTGCTTTTAGCAGAGATTGATATTTATGAACTTGCTCTTTGCGAAAAGCTTGATAAGAGGATGGGTGATTTGAAACATGAACTAGAGTCATTTCAAGGGGATGAGAACGAGTTAAAAGTCACAACTCTTAGCAAAGGATACATAGATCCTTTCATGCAAGGTTGTTTACATATAAGAATATGGGGTTAGGATTATATCTCGAGACACCCGATATTGAAGTTTGAAATAAGGCAAGCAATGGGTTCTCATCCAATGCCTCATCCTATTGGTTGATTGCTTGTTCATGTTGCAGTCATTCCTAATGCTTGAGAAGTTTGCAAGGCAACTTTTAAGAATGTGAAGGAGGAAATTTTGGAGGAAGTAGTTGTTAGCCAAACATATGATGTTTGTAAAGCAAAAATTTACACTTAGTGTGGTCCTCCATAAAAGAAAATCAAAATTTAATGATTCAAAACCTTCTTATGGTCAACGCAGCAAATGATTGTATCTACATCAATTCAAGGAGTAGTAATTGATGAGAAGCATATAGCATCAAAAGTTCACCGGATAGGATTTACGGATCATTCTCACAAAGGGAAAGGTAACTCAATAAATCTTGAAGATCATATTGCACCTGCAAGAATGTTTTTAATCATCAAAGTGTTAACATATAAGAGCATTATATAGTGTTCCTGATTGGTTATGCAGTTATACCTGCCTCTAACTACCAACTGTTTGTAAACTGTTTGTAACCACCTCTCTCTAAATAAATATATCCTGCTGCGTCCATTTTGGACAGTGTGCAGATTTGCCTTCTCTGATTTCTTTCTTCTTGCATATGCCAACATTGGTATCAGAACGCTAGGTTCACAGTTTGAAGAAGATAGAAGTCATTCATTCTTGGGAAGCTCTTGGCGGAAGAGTACAGACAAAGGGCAAAGCCACTGTGGAGGTCGTGCAGACCTGTAGCATCCAATTCGTGGTCCAAAACCTGCGCGTTTTTTAGGGCAAAACCTGTGACGACCCCTCCGCAAAGACGGTTTTCAAGGGCAAAATACTGCTTTTTGTGGGAAAATACCTATATCGTAAATAACAAGGGCAAAAAGGGCAAATACAGTTGCGAAAATCCTCCAAATACTAGTCACATGGACAGGGAATTCAATTTCCTGGTTCATGTTGTTTTTAACAGTCACAAATATAGTCATAGTCACAAATACAATCGCAAGGCAGGAAAAGTCTTGTTTCTTTCCTCCATTCACAAGACAGGAGAAGTCTGTTTTGAGGGCAAAAGAGTCAAGTTTACTGCAGTCAAAGTCAAGTTTATTGCAGTCGCAATTTCTCCAAACGCAAGGGATAGAGTCATTCGAGAGGGTAAAATTTTAGTACTTGTTCCAATTTGAATAATAAATTCATACTATTTGTTGGAGTGGGCAAGACATTATTTATTATTTCCATTGTTTTGGAGTAATAAATGGCGAATATCTCTAACCTCACTCTGTCAAAGACGCAGAAATTGACGGGCACAAATTTCAATGTATGGAGCCATAAAATTCTAATGCTTGCAGAATTTCATGATTGTGATAAGATAATCATGGGTAGTGAAGGTCGACCAACGACAAACTTCGCGGATTATGATAAATGTCATAAGGAGGCTCTATTACTTCTCAAGTTGTCGGTGTCGGATGATTTGATACTTGAGGTCCGGAATGCCACTAGGCAAGCACGTTGTGGACCAATCTGAGGGATAAATATCATACGTCAAAAAAGAGTCGGGTTTTATACCTGAAGAATATGCTCTTTTCCATAAAGTTACAAGAAGGTGGATCATTTTCTAAGCACCTACTTCGGATGAAAGACCTCTGAGACCAGTTATCTTCCATCAACAAAAAGGTGGACGACGATGATATGGTGGCTCTAGTTCTGAACAGCTTACCTTCTTCGTATGAGTCATTTGTGGAGGCACTCCATTTAATGGTTGAAAGTCAAACTCTCACATTTGACAAGGTGAGTTCTTACTTGTTGTAAAAGGAGCGAGACCAATCAGAGAGTGCTCTTGTCACACAATCAAAAGGAAAGTGGAGATGTCATTCTGGTGAGTCCACTCGGTATCAAGTCACATGTTATTACTTGTCACAAGGTTGGGCACCTTAAGAAGGATTGTCGGAAGCGGAAGTATGATCTTCCGCAACAGAACAAAAATCCATGTGATGAGGAACATGTGGCAGCAATTGCAGAAGAACGAGATTTAGATGAGGCATGCTCTTTATTGTCTTAGACATCATGCTCACATGTCGTGGTACTAGTTGTTGGATCATTGACTCACTGGCACATCAAGTACACTTTTCATGTCGCGAGAGGACTGGTATGTTTCATTTCTTTGCAAATATATGTTTTGAATCGGATGAAGTACTAGCTGATGGAGAATTACTTGCAGTATGTAATGTCCCCTTTTCTAGGACATTTCTAAACAGGTACTAAAGACCTTTAGTCCATTCTTTCCCCATGGACTAAAGGATAAATTTGGGGAAAATATTATAAAAGTGGTTTTCACCACTAATTTGTTAACCCCTTCTTTGAGCTCATTAAAAAAGAATTAAATTTACCTTTTTGTGATTTTAATCATTAAGTTAAAAAAGGTGAATTAAATATTAAAAAAGGAGATATGTTCTACATGATGAAGACCCCCTTTTTAATGGTCACTTACCCTTAAAGTAAGTCGCCATTCTAAGGGAGCATTGGGCAAAGAAAGGGCCCATTTGGAGCGCCACTCTTGGAGGGAGGAATATAAAGTCACATCACCTCTTCCATTGTGGGGTATGTTGATTATGATTATTGTTATTTCTTCATGCTTGAAGAAAAGGGATGCATGCCCATTGATGTTCTACTAAAGGTGTTTTACAACACCACCTTGTTATTGGCAAATTGAAGACCCAAGCAAGTTGTTGAAGGATCCATTCATGCATGATTGCTGGTCTGTTTTTCTCTTGTGCCCTAGCGACTTGATGTGAATGTGAAATCTGAATATTGTGCATTGATCTTATCCTTCTTTGGTGGCGAATTGTTTGGTGGTAATTTTGGTAATGCGTTTATGCCCTAGCGAGCTAGATCTCACTTGTCTTGGTATTGATTTGATGCTTTAAGCTGTTGTATTTTATGTGCCCTAGGCAACTGGATAAGTGTGTATTTTCAGCATATTGGGTGCATAAAAGTTGCATAAAAGATTCAGATCTGATTCTATATATTTTTATGAGCTTGTACACAAGGTTCGGTGTTCAGTGGGGTGTTGTTGCATGCATAATCAGCCCTAATTGTGTTGGGTGAAATAGTAGGAGGGCCATTTCTGCACTTTTGGTGAAAGTTGGGTTAATTCTGATTTTACATTCATAAACTTCATATTTTATAACCCCAATATCCAAAGTTTGAAGTATTTTGCATGGTTGGTTGAGCGGGAATTAATTTTAGAAGATTGCAGCAGTCTAGGGTTTGATTATTTAAATGCATTTGGTGTGTAATCAAATTGTTGCTAATTTAGTGCGCTCTAGCTATTTTCTGATTTATTCCACTTACCTCCGCTAGTTCTAATCCCACTCCGGGTTAGGAATAGTAGACATTGGAATACTTCAAGATAATTTGCATAAGGGTTTCATTGAATTTGGGTGAATATTGAATTGCCTTAATTGGGGACATTACACAATAAAAGGGATAGGAGATATATGCATTGTATTGAATAATGCTCATAAACTACTTTGGTACGGAATGTTAGATATGTACCTTCTTTACAAAAAGAATCTTCTATCTATTCGTCAATTAACTAAAAAGCCCAATATTTATGTGGATTTTACGTGGGAATAAGTGTGTTGTTTTTGATATGCAATAGAGATAGATGATTGCGTTTGGTATTGGGCAAGGTGGCCAATATCGTCTTGTTGATCTTGCTACGATTAACATGAAATGCACGTGTAGAGAGGACAGCTCCATTATACGAGGATGTAAGGGAGGATGACATGGGGAGGCTAGATTTCCTCATTTCAAGAACTTGATTTGTTGTGGATGGAGACTCAACTATTCAGATGCACCGAAGGTGCATGGTGAGATGGCATGCCAAGCGACTCACTCAAAGGTACTTGCTCGAAAGGCATGGTAAAGCATGAGCAGTTTGTTCATTGTGTTGTGAAAGACCTTTCCCAACAGAGGGGGATAAATGAGCAAACAAATGAGACGAAGGAGTTGGCTCCCACTCCTATTACTACGAAGGTGGTTATTTTTTCCACCGCTTTGAGATGGAGATGTTTGTTTCTCCTATTATTTTGGAGTTGGTTCTGGTTATTTTTCCCGGTGTTGAGACGGAGATGTTTATTTCTCCTACTATTTCGGAGTTGGTTCTAACTTCCACTGCACAGATGGTCACATTTCTCTTCCTGAAAAGGTTGGATGAGCACTACATGGTGTTGCAAGGACACAATCAAGGTGACTTTGATTGCAAGCTAATTGAGTCTTTGTATAGACTCCAGTAGGCTACACAAGCCTGGAACAAATTTCTCACTCCACCTCTCTGAGTTTCTGACTCCAGTACTCTGGAGATGGGGCTGACACTCTCAGCCATTGATGATTCATCATTATTCAATGAATCGTGTAACGAAGAATCTGTGGACCACTTACCATATCCTCCGTTCACACGACTAGATTCTTGTTTTGTGGTTCTTCTCCATTCGACAGCCACAACAAAATAATGTACTACTGATTTTGAAGTACCACATATGGAATAGTCTATAGATTTAATGACTAAACATATGGGCTTCAGAACATTTGTAAAATTTTGGGACAAACTTGGTATTGTTTCCAATTTAGTCATTAAGAGGGGGTGTTAAAATATAAGAACATTATATAGTGTTCCTGATTGGTTATGCAATTATACCTGCCTCTAACTACTAATTGTTTGTGACCGGTTTGCATCACATTCGGAGGCTTTGAGACTCTTCCGCAAGCAGGGATGGGTATCTCTACCTCGCCTATCGCTCCTCTGAGGCTATTGCTTTTTCTAACCATAGCAATTGCTCTCGTTGCTGGTATGTCGGAGTCTCAAGTCTTCTTGGCTTTCTCGGGATTTAGATGGACCGTCTCGCACCTTACAGATACTCCCTAAATGCACCTACCCATCTCTTTAGGGTAGCGAGGATCTGCATGAGAATTCTCAAAGAAGACATTTACAGGGAGTTCATCCTGCATACTTGGATCAGCCCTCCAAATGGTCTTTGTCTCGAAGATGGCTTTTTATGCCTTTGCACATTTTTGCGATCACGAGACAGGCTTATCGGTGGCTGCGTATATCTCCCGACTTTGCAGTTCAGGCACTCTGCATTTCCCTAGGCTAGTTCAGAGTGGGCTCTCATAGGCTTCGCGTGGAAGATCACCAGCTGGACCATTACAGAGAGGATCGTCGGCTCTATTCTCTCCGGGAGATCGAAACAAAAGATTGCTTCATTTTCAGGTGTCCTATCTACTACGAGATTAGAGGGAGATTCCATTGTTTATTTCAGGAGCATCCGTCTTTTGCAGCGTTCTTCAAGTACCGTGATCAGCGGTGTCTTGCTCTCTACCTATAGGAGACTTTTAGGCTCAGCACGAGACCCTTCGGATCTCCTCCCGGGCAGGCTACTCTACAGATTACTTCCTTCTTTACAGTGCTCCCCTCGGTGAGGGGCACCAAGCGGCACCTTGATACCAGCCCGGATTCCCGAACCAGATCTGTCAGGACCCGTGGGGCTACCTCCCAGGCCAGAGGTACTCGTGATCACACTCGGTTGGGGGTCCTCTCTCAAAGGCCACGTCCGTCCAGGAGAACGCAGAGGGCTCGTTATGTTCGCCCTTCTTCCGGACACCGGCATTCCAGTCTTCCCACGGCCTCAACTACTAGACAGGCATATTGCCAACTACTTTCAGTCGGCCTCGGATGCTAGATGACACCGGCATTCCAGTCTTCCCACGGCTTGACTCGGACACGAGCTTATTACCAGCTGCTTTGAGTCGGCCTCGGATGCTAGTTGTCTTTACATTCTTCTGGCCATGGTGGCATTTACTTCTCCTTCTTTCTTCTCTCTCTTATTCTCTCTTCTTTTATTGTTTGGATGACCCCTTTGGGTCTCCCTGCTGGCCCTTCTTGCATTGTACTGTACAGTCCCATTGACCTACTTTTGAGTTCACTTGTTGGACATTAATATAATTATCTTATCTTATCTTATCTCTAAATAAGTATATCTTACTGCGTCCATTCTGAATAGTGTGCAGATTTGCCTTCTCTGATTTCTTTCTTCTTGCATATGCCAACATAGGAGATATTTCAAAGACACTTTTATGTAGAAATGTTGGAGTTTGCAGCCTAGAGCAAGCAAAGAAGAGTCATCTTGCAGATATTTAGCAGAGGCCCAAAGAGCTGTATAAATTGAAGAGTCAATTATTGGTAAAATGGGATTGTCATCAACTTGACAAGGTTGGTAGGAGGATTGGTAGTGAGAATGATGAACCGAGGTTCACTATGAGTTTGGCTTCCTATTTTATATCAGTTGCCTGCAACACTTCCAGCCCCTTTACACTTTCAGTACTATCATAAAAGAGTTTCCAGTCACATGGTGGAAGGATTTCCAGCCTACTATCAATACTAAGGCATGTACAGCTAGTGCAAGATGGTTTCCAGCCACTATAATTCCATATTTGAGTAAGGAAATGCAATACCCCAGCCATGGTATGATGTTCTTACTAGTCTCATGTGTTGAATTAATAATATCTTCATAGAATGGCCACAAAATTGCTGTCACGTGTTGAAAGCAATCGATGCCAACATCCAAACATCTTTAGTATGGTTTGGGAGAGATTCAGGGTGATGTATGATTGTTACACTTGCTTATCAGCACTCATAAGGACTGATCCGAACCCAATTTTGAGGAGAATAGCTTGGGGCAGCATGGAAGCAACATTTGGAGTCCAAGGTAATCATTATGACAGCAATCTAGAAGAGGTGACCATAGTATTGAGCATGCAATGGTTACATTCTATTAGAGAGTTCACTATGGAGTTGAAATCCAAGGGAAAAGTAGTGCTTCGAGGCACCAAAGATGGAGCTCCAAGAGTTGTCATGGCTAAATGGATAGAACATCAATTGGTGACAACCACAACATCATCCATAGGAGTGCCACTTGATCATGATAGCACATTGCAATTAGGTTGCAATGGAAACATATCAGGGCCTGTTGTCATCATAATTTCCAGCTTTGGGGCTAATGTCATCACCATTTCCAGCTGCTACCTTACATCATTTGCAGCCGTACAAGTGTTTTCAGACATGGGATTGAGTGATTTCAGTTTATTGCTGCCACTAAAGTCTTTTCAGTCATTGTATGGTTGTTTCCAGCCCCTATATTACTGACATTGCTGATTTTTGCGAAGGATTTTCAGTATTGCAGCTACTGTACCATTTTTATATTGCTGACTTCTAGGGGTTCTGATTTTGAACTGCTATTATCAGGCACATCCAGCCACATGTTGGCAGATTTTAAGGGATTTTCCTTGTATTATGTTGTCAAAGATAGAGATAGCAGATTTGTCAGTTGTTGTTGGCAAGAATTATTTTAGTTGACAAGGGCAGCACTCACTCCTAGTATAAGTTATCAGTCACAAATTATTGGACAAACAGAAATGGTGAATAAGTGGGTTGAAGGAGCTTCATCTGGTAAGGATTTTTCTAATCATGTCAGCAGGGGGCCACAAAAGCCAATTGCTTCACAAAGCAGAACATGGATTGGGAATTGCAAATTCCCAAGAGTGAATTGGGATCCTGGTATTTGCAGACCAGCATTGCTTGAGGGCAAGCAATTTCGGGAGGGGAGGACTGTAATGTCCCTTTCTTGGAATTAATGCCGATAGAAGACCCTTAGCCTATCCAGTTATTTCCCACAAGCTAAAGGGGTGGAGAAAAGGGAAATAAAGGTAACAATATAACTAAGTTAGCCAAAAAGTAATATTATAAAGGCAACTTATGTTATTATTATTAAAATAAAGGGGACTTCCTATTTTAAGTGACTTAACACTAAAATAGAAAATAAGAAAGTCACTTTATTAATTAAAGTGCAAAAGTCCCACATGGAGCGCCCACTTGGAAAATAGAGACAAAAAAGTATAAAAGGAGGTGTGGGGGTTCATTTGCAATCATCTTTTGCATACATTACATTGTGATTTTGAGGTTTTGGGTTGCTTCTCCAACTCCAATCTGTAGTGAGGACAAAAACCCTCCATTGCAGCGAATGAAGGGGATAGGTATGTTCCAAGGATTTGGGTCAACATCATGCCTATATCGTTGATTATTATGAATGAACTTAATGCATTGGTACCCGGACGATGCGATTGCGCACATGCGATGTGTCCAAGGTCAGCCAAGCAAGAGATTGTAAGAAAGAGGGTAATCAAGTACCATGAGCTTGGTGCGAATGGTCTTGGGTCCCACTTGATGGGAAGCCAAATGCAACCGAGTTGATTTTCACAAGCTTTATCAAATCCACAACAAGTGAGTCGGGTGTGCTTAAGATCGTCAATAGAGAAGTCGAGGTTTTTGATGAGGGATAAGGAAGAGACATTGATTCAAGAGCCTTCATCCACCAATACTTGTCTCACTTGTGCATCATGAATGATGACACTAATAAGGAGTGGAGGATCATCGACACGAAACAATACTTCATCATTGATCATGTCATCTTTGGGAAATTCTATGGCTATAGATTTGGAATTTTTAGAGGGAATGGTAGCTTCGATATTATGGATTTCAGGGTTAGGGAAAGGTGGGATAGAGGGAGGTTCCTTGCAATGACCCTTTTGGAGGGTTTTACAAACATTATAGAATTCTGGAATTTTGTAGCAGCAGACTGTAATTTAATTACAGCGAATCCAAACCTTCGAATTAAGAGCCAAAAATCACCAATAAACATCCACAAACCTTTATCAATTATTTATTAATGATTTTGCAATTTATTATGGCCAAATCAAATGGATATATGCAAAATATATCCTGCTGGAAATGTTATTCTGAACTGGAAATTGCAAGAGCAATAAATGCAATAAGTGCCTCAAAATTCGTGCAAAGGCAGATTTGGGCTTTTTAAAATATGGCGACTTGGTTTAATAATTCAATTTGGTGTTATTTTTACTAAATAATACAGATTTCATGCATATGCAAGTCGAACTAGTAGAAATAAATTGATAAAATCAGAATATGCACAAATTAATCTTCAATATAATAATAATTTGCAAATATGAATAGTTTAAAGTCAAAAGTGAAGGGTTTTCGTCCTTCACAATGGACCTCACATGGGGTTTTCGTCCCAAGTGGAAGACAATGAGAGATCTCTCTCAAAATCAGATTTTACAAATGAAAGTCCATGCTTACAAATGAACCCTCCAACCCCTATTTATACTATTTCTAAGGGTGGCGCCAAAACTGAAAAGACATGACCTTTCCCTTATGTCCATTTATTATGCCTTGGCGACCCCTTTAGTATTATTTTCTCTTCATCATGGCCGACCCATACTTTAATCTATGAACCCCTAAAAACATACTAATAAATAATAAAAGATCCTTTTTAATCTGCTATTTTGGAATAAGGGACATTACATTCCTCCACCTCATCAAAGGAATCCTCCAAAGCGATAGAGTTGTTGCATGAGGAATTTTTGATGTTGTGGAGAAGTACGCATGAGTTCCATCAAAGGGATTTTGCAAGTCATGGAATTAAGCTCATCTAGGAAATTCCATTACGGCCTAGGATAGGTTCCGTAAGGATATTTGGGAGGATGAGAAGCGGAGGAAGGCACCCTGGCCAAGTGAGGCTTGTAGGATCAAGCAACCTTATCCGAGGATGGTGGGATAGATTTCGTAGAGAGGCTTTCTAGTGTGGCTTTGGGATGAGGCTGGATTGAGGGAGCAAGCTCATCATTAGGTTGCTCGTGAGAAATATCCATGAGGTTTTGAACATTAGGGGAAGGCTTTTTGGGTTGGTAGGCGGGATCCCTATGCACGAGGCTTGGTGAGTAGTTGACTTTAGCTGCATTGACATTGAGAATTCAGGTAGTTGTACTCATAAGACCCCTCACTAGTATCTGAAAGTGGTTCATAGGTTTTTTGTTATGGTTGGTCCTAGATTGACCCTTTTCATGGGCTTGCGCATGAGGGATTGATATTTCTCATAACATTCTTGGATAATAGCATCGGTATCAAATTGGGGCCCAAGAAATAAATCAAGGGCAGCCTTCTTAAGATCCCTACAATCCTCGTGGGAATGGCCGATAGTGGCGTGCCACCAACAAAAGAGGTTAGGATTAAAGGAAGTTGATTGCTTGGTAGGAGGAAAAATGCGGTGAACTTGTAATAGATGACCATGCGATAAAGATGGGTGGTGTGGATTATGGCAAGTGACACATTGGCTATTGTTGTTTGAAGAGGACTGTGTAATAGATTTGCCTTTAGAAAGGGTTTGAAAGTTAACGGAGTTGGACATGGATTTGTGTAATGTCATTTTCCCACCTAAGAGCTGGAAATTGGTCTTCTTGCCATCCCTTCTCCATGGCAAGGAAGAAGAAAATGAAGGAGAAGACCCTTGAGCACTTTATAATATATTTTATCTAATATTATAATGTTTTCTTTAGTGTTCTTTTGTTCTATATAGGTCGGCCTTGCCTAAATGAGTTTTGGCGCCAAAGGGAAGTTATAAAAGGAGAAGAGGAGATCATTTGCACGCTAGCTTGGTGTATTTTCTCTATACTTGGCAAAGAGAGTTTGTTGCTCCTTAGTCATCCGCTTGGGAAGAAAACCCTCATGTGAGGTCTTCTTGAAGGACGAAAAACCCTTCATTAGACTTGGGTGAAGGAGGGCGAAAACCCTTCATTACCATTTGGCATTGAAGAAAGAAGTTGATTTGAAGACATTTTTGGCATTTCCAGCAGTTATACTATTTTTCTAGGGTGGAGCAACCTACCTAAGGTAGGGTTTGAGGACATAAGTAAAGAATTGGGGCAAACTGGTTTTGTAATCAGATTTGTTATATTTTTAAAGGCCTGAATCTTGAGTTGCATGATTTTTGGAGACTTTTATATCTATATTTCATAATTATTTCATGGCTGCAATTTTCAGTTTGTATTTCATTTCTAGCATTTCTGGCAATGTGTTTTCAGTGTTTGTTGGTTATATTGGCTTCTAAAATTATCAAATATCATATATAAAATAGTGGCGAGTTGTGTGGATGTGTTTCATGGTGTTTTTGGCATCTTTTTAAGCTAGTATAAGTCGCTGGTTTTTGTCTACAGTCTACTGCAATTTGCATTTTCAGATCTGCATATAGAATATTTAATAAAAACCCTCAAAAGGGTTATTACAGTGGTATCAGAGCATGGATTCTCAAAGGCCTAGGGTTTCAATGGACAGATGGATGAAGGTGCAAGAAGGTATTTTCAATGAAGAGCCTAGGGTTTCGAAAGTCAACAAGGTGGTAACTCTCTTTGAGGAATATCAAGCTCTTCCGGAGAAGATCCGTGGTGCCCTAACATTTTCAGAGTTCATAAATTTGGAAACAAAAAGAGTGGGAATTGGCACAAAACATAAGGCCTGAACCCATCAAAAGACCTTGGCAAAAGGTCTCATCCATTGAGGGAAGAAAACCCTCTAGTATGACGAAGCAAGTTGAAGAGCATGTAGCAGATCAGCTACAAGATGAAGGAAGCATGATAAAAATCGAAGAGGCAACTTCTGTTTATAGCCACCCTTCCAAGGTGACAAAAGGGAAAGAACCCTTGCAGCAATTTGGGGTGAAGGATCAGCCTTTGGGAGCACCAAAAGCACCCACCGCCATTGCCAAAGGTGAACCTTTGATTTTCTTTTCCGCCCTATGAGAGCTCAAGAGGATGGAGTTTCTAATGGTTGCATGTGGGAAAATATTAAAGGAACTTGGGAGCATGAGCCAAGAATTAAAAAGAGAAAATCAGACCTGCACTTAGAAGGAGAAAAAGAAGCCAAACTTCATCTTTGTGAAAGGAAATTGGTGGATGAAACTAAACCTTCCGAGGGAATGTTTCTAACGGCAGTCATAGAGAGAAGCAAAGCTATAGAAGGTTTTCATTAATTGGGGCCAAGACTGATTTTCAAATCAGCAACATGGTAGGATCTTTGAGAGGGGTATCAAGGGAAATTGATCCTCCAAAATTGCAAGAAACCAACAAGCAGCCTGCTGATATCAAGGTTACAGTCCAGCGAGAATCGCAAAGGCCTATGAGGACAACATTATGAAGAAGCAAATCCATGGAAATAAGGTACCTTTAGCATATTTTCTAAGTGCTGGTTCTAACTCAGAATTTCTGAGTCCTACGAAGGTCACGGGCAGCCCATGGCACAAAAGAATCCCAAATTCATTTCCTATCAGTATGTCAGTTCAGGTATGTTGCATCCATACACAACTGGTTGAGAAGGGTAACTATGTTTTAGTCTCATTGCTCTTTCCCATGTCGCTGCCATGTGTATGTTCTTATGATCAGCATGTTCCAAGAAATAGGGAGATAGGAAGTATCTCTTGTGATAACGAATGTATGGATGGTTGGGTTCAACCCCAATATTGTTTCCGCATAGGTGTTGTTGTAAATTCTGGAAAAAGGTCTCATTTTAAAATCAATGTTGTTGGTGACCTCATCCTTGAATGTTTGGGTACAAAGGTGGAATCAAACTTTATCATGGGAAGCTCAAATAATTCCAAGAGGATCAAGGAAAGGGAGGCATTATGCACATGGAATAGGAATTGTCTTCGTGGCAAGGCCTACGGTTTATTTGGGAAGGTAACAACTTTCTTTTTCATATGGTCTATGAGCTAGCTGATGCACATGTTTTTAAAGGGAAAGTATGGAATCAAAGGGGCTTGGATAGTGAAGAAGTCACCTTCAAAATGGATGCATGGGAAATAGAGAAATTGTTGCACAAATATTGTGATAAAAGAGTTGTTATACATTGTTGGATTACAATCCTCAACAACCTTGGTCCCTACTACGTGCCTTTCGAAGTGACAAAGACAGGTCGGGACATGAGAAGAATGCCTCTTCCATCTTGGGCCACAAACAAGGTAATTTCAGCTGTTGCATTGTGGTTTTTTGCCCTTGTCATTTTAGAGCTAAGGAAGGGAAGGTATTATTACAGCTGTGATGTAATTCTCTTTCCAATTCCTAAGGATGGGATGTATATGTTTTCATTGAGAAACAATTCTAAAGAAGTAAATAGGGGTGTGGGCATGCATTGCTTGTATAAAGAGTTGAATTTTGAATGGAAAGAAGGAAATAATGCTAGGCAGATTTTAATTTTCACACCCTTAAATCTGGTTAGAGGAAATCAGATTTACTATTGTGATAAGTTGCACAAATCAGAATGGAGACTCATGATAAGGTTGGTAGAAGAGCTGACCAAACCCTTAAAGAGTTTAGTGAGGGCGTTAGACTCATCTTCCTTAAAAGAAACAATCAAGAAGTCATGGGATCTAGAAAGTGCAACTCCTAGGACAGATTTGTCATCAAAAACCATGAGGGAAGAAGGGCAGATCAGAACAGCAATGGGAGGGCAGCCAAAGGGTTTTTTATCTCAGCCCAAAGTACCAAAGTGGGGGCAGCCTACGAAGCCTTTTCAAGAAGCTAACAGCCAAGAAGGAAGGAAGCAAGGAAAATCTGATTTTGTTTCATTTCCAGCAGTAGAGAAGGGACTGATTTTAGCTGAGAATACACAGAGGAATGTTGCAAACAACATCATGAGGAGGATAAAGAATGAAGGGAAAATGAAACATAGTCATTGGAGCAGTCACACCCATACATGTGCAAAGAAAGAAGGTACACTTCTCACATATTTTAGAATGAATATAACAGCTGATTGCATATTCTCAGTCCTTCTAGAGCCATTTTCAGTTTCTACCACTTACCAATCATATGTGGACCTCATATTCGGTAAGTACTTGAAGGAATTGGTGCTTGTTTCTTTTGATGTTGTCTTGAGATGTAGCAAAGCATGGGTAAAACATCTACAGCACCTTAACATAATAATGAGTGCTTTAGGACAGCAGTCTTTACTTGCAAAGAAATTTAAATGTGGGTTTGGTTGGAGCAAAATGTTGGACCAAGGGTATATCATAGAGCCTCGAGGGGTACATGTGGAGCAACAAAGGATACACTCCATACTTGGTTGTCCTCCTCCCATCTCCATTTCACAGCTCAAGGAAGTAATGTATTCATGCCAAATGTTTATTGTACCTGATTCTTCTACATTTATGGTGGAATTTGATGCATACAATGAAGGAATAGGGGCTGTTCTAATGCAAAATCAGCATCTTGTTGCATTGGAAAATAAAGAACTCAAGAAACATGAGCTGAATCTTCACAACTATGATGAGAAGATGATGGCCATTATGCATGTCTTGGTCAAATTTAGGCCATATCTTGTTGATGGGTCAGCAATGTACAAGCGGTTTTGACATCAAAAATGTCAAGAAGAAAAACATTGTTGCAACGGATGTAAGGAGTTTGCAATTGCTTGAGGGCAAGCAATTTTGGGGAGGGAGGACTGTAATGTCCCTTTTTCCCACCTAAGAGCTGGAAATTGGTCTTCTTGCCATCCCTTCTCCATGGCAAAGAAGAAGAAATGAAGGAGAAGACCCTTGGGCACTTTATAATATATTTTATCTAATATTATAATGTTTTCTTTAGTGTTCTTTTGTTCTATACAGGTCAGCCTTGCCTAAATGAGTTTTGGCGCCAAAGGGAAGTTATAAAAGGAGAAGAGAGAGATCATTTGCACACTAGCTTGGCGTATTTTCTCTATACTTGGCAAAGAGAGCTTGTTGCTCCTTAGTCATCCACTTGGGGACGAAAACCCTCATGTGAGGTCTTCTTGAAGGACGAAAACCCTTCATTAGACTTGGGTGAAGGACGAAAACCCTTCATCGCCTTCATCACCATTTGGCATTGAAGAAGGAAGCTGATTTGAAGATCTTTTTGGCATTTCCAGCAGTTATACTATTTTTCTAGGGTGGAGCGACCTACCTAGGGTAGGGTTTGAGGACATAGGCAAAGAATTGGAGCAAACTGGTTTTGTAATCAGATTTGTCATATTTTTAAAGGCCGGAATCTTGAGTTGCATGATTTTTGGAGACTTCTATATCTATATTTCATAATTATTTCGTGGCTGCAATTTCCAGTGTGTATTTCATTTCCAGCAGTGTGTTTTCAGTGTTTGTTGGTTATATTGGCTTCTAAAAATATCAAATATCATATATAAAATAGTGGCGAGTTGTGTGGATGTGTTTCATGGTGTTTTTGGCATCTTTTTAAGCTAGTATAAGTCACTGGTATTTGTCTACAGTCTGCTGCAATTTGCATTTTCAGATCTGCATATAGAATATTCAATAAAAACCCTCAAAAGGGTTATTACAATTTGAGGGTATTCAAGGGCTTAGATGGCTGTTCAAATTCTCGCATACGGTAATCCTTTTGCTTGGCTTGTTTAAGAGCCTCTTTCGACGAGGTGAAAGAGAAAGATCTGACCTTATATTGGAGATTAGGAACAAGAGCCTTAAGGAAGAGTTGACAAAGGTTTTGATTATCAAGATAATGGTTGGCTTGATTAGATAAAAGCTTCCATCGCTTGATGAAATCATGGCTGATTTGTTAGGAGATTGTTTTAGATTAATGAAGTTTTGAAATGTGTTTTCAGGGAGATCATGTTGTTGGAACTCCTTCACTAAAGCTTGGACTAAGGTCTCTAGATCGACAATAGAATGTGAAGGGAGTTGATTATACCATTCTAGAGCATCTCCTACAAATTTCTTTGCAAGGAGTTTAGTTGTAGCATAGGTATTGGTTTGAATCCATTCTTTATAGATGTTTCAAAATTCTTAAGATAGATGGTTGGATCTATTGACCCATCATAAGAAATGGTAGGAGATATCCCCCTATATCCATAGAAGCTATGTAAGGAGTTAGGGGTTCATTTTGCAATGTTTGAAGAACCTTATTGCAGATTGGAGGAGGAATGGGATTCCCATTAGCATCCAAAGGCAAAGGAGGTATTGAAGGTTGATTAGGACCTATTAGGATCTGAGCTGGTTGAGAGGCCATTTGTAGGAGCTGATTTTGCATTTGAAGCATGTTAGAAGTGGTAGAAGATTGCATAGTGGCCATTTGATCCAACAACTTGATAATCATGAGATTAGGATCAGGTGGTGGATTAGGGCCACGAGAGGAAGAAGCCTTGGTATTATTGTTTTGTAAAGGAGTTTGTGATGACTTATTAGGGGTTGCTCCATTTATAGGAGGCTTGTCATGACTAATAGGTTTTGAGTGAGGTTTTAGGATTGTCTCTTCCATAGGACCTATACCTTGAGAAATTTTGATTAATTTCCCTTCCTTGTTGGGTGTGTAGAATTCATTATTGTTCAAATTTTTGATGGTTTGTCTAGGATCAATTTGTTGAATTTCTACCACATTACAATCCATTGTTGTTGTATATACAGACGGATTGGTCGTGCTTTAGAGCATAGGGTCGATGGCGTCAAAAGATACATATGGAATTATGCATGCAGAGGAAGATGTAAATGGATGAGAAAATGGGATATCATTTTGGGGTTCTTCAATTGTGATGGAGTAGCAAGCAACAATTTCTAGGTCTCCAATTCCAGAAATGATGTAATTCATATTATGATCTAGCTCTTGGATGATGTTCGCAACATAGTTGAGACCATTCCGAAGATGTTCCCCGTATTTTACCCAAATGCTAACAGGACCGGTCGTGCGAGAGACGCACGGGCCGATGGCATCGAGAAAAGGGGGTGGATAGATAATAAAAATGGCTAGATGATATTGGCCATGCAAGATGATAGGTCGATGGCATAAGATCATAAAAGCAAATACGAGTGGGATCGACCTTGTAATGGGATTTACTGGGGTCATTTGGCATAGGAAATGAAGACAAAAATAATAAATGGTGCAAAATATGAACAAGATAAGGCCAAAATACAGTGGAATAGAGAATCAAAAATTTGATGATTGGAGATGAATAAGAGTGATCACAAAATTAGTAATGAAGGTTGGCCCAAAAAGTGATGTTTTAATAAAAGGTGATCATCATCAAATTAATAAAACAACCATTTATGGAAATAGAAAGTGAACTTGGATTTAAACAAAAAGAGGTATTTTATCACATTAATGTGTGGAATAAAAACCTCCAAGGAATTTTTCAAAAAGTGAATATATTTCTAATTATGCCCTTATTACTAAAAATGGTAATTTTGAATTTCCGAAAATTGTGCTAATATTTATGCCAAACAAAAAGAGGTTTTTGTTAAATTTATAAAAATAAAGAAAAACCTCCAAGGGATTTTAAAAAATAAAGTCGTTAATTGTTAGATATTCAACGAAAGGTGAGATGGCCAATAAGAAGCCCTAGAAAGAGACCCAAAGCGGAAGACCGACCTTGAGACCCTAGGGAGATTATGAAAACTAAATTTTAGGGTATGTAATAGATGGAAATATGAATACAAACCTGAAATATTGATAGATCTAGAACCCTAGAGCAACTAGGGCTTGAGCAAAGTGATAGATTCAATTCAAGAGTGTCTAATGTGAATATGAGAGATGAAATGTGAAGATGACTCAATCGGGAGATGAAGTAAGATTCACGTCGAGTTCACCAAAGTGTATGATGGGTAAAAGAGAGGTTCCCACTGGGTTCTCAAATATAGGGATCCAATCTAAGACCGGTCATACCGTGTAGATACATAGGGGCTCAACAAGCGCTAAAGTCGTAAATCTAGAGGAGAATAGCCTTGGCCCTAGGAGAGTTATAGGTTTCCAAGGGCTACAATTATGATAAAGATAGGTATCCTACTAGGATTCTAAAATAAAGAGGGAAACAACCAAGAGGTGGATAAAGCCAAGGGGCATAGTAACAATAAGACAATGCAATAAACTAAAGCAAACATACATCTACTCTAGCCTATAGCAATGAATGACCAATAACAGCAAGCACATACATACAAAAGGAAAGACTAAAGAGGGTTAGAAATACTTACTTATAGTGTGTGTGACCACTAATGCATAATCCTCCCCAAAGACAGTAGCGCCAAGAAAGAATCGCTATGGGTGGAGAAGGGGAAAGCTCAATAAGAAGATATCCAATCCTAACTCACTATGGTGACCCAAATGCCAAAGAGACAAGCTTCGGGGCTCCAAAGTCAACCGAAGAAGTGCAAAGTAGTGCGAAATAGCGTGAGAAAAAGCAACAATAAGTGTGAGCAAATGATTGGCAAATGGTGAAAATAACAAGGAAACATAGGGGTATATATTCTCGATGCCATTTCCCATGGGCGATGGTGTCGGCCATGGAAAAACCAAAACAAGGGCCATCACCCACGAGTGATGGCGTCGACCTGGTGGAAACCCTAAGGTCGCGGCTAAAAACATGAGTGGAGGCTAGAAGATTAGTGGGAATAAATGACAAAGGTCCAGAGTGACCGAAAGCAAAGGTGACAGCGTGCGCAAACAAGAGGAAACAAGTGGACATAATGGGTGCAATGTGTGAACAAGGGGAAGAAACGAGGCATGTATAAGGTGACTATGGCTAGTAGCAACATCTCTCAAACATTGTGGACTAGCCCACATGACCAAGTCCGATCATACCCCAATCCCGGCAGGCCCCTTAAGGAACCCATTCACGAGGAGAATGCATCAACAGCCCCTACACAAAAGAAATGAATAGCAAGCGTCAAAAATATGGTGTATACAGAAGGCAGCAATGCGGTGGATGACATCATTCCACCACTCAATCCAACTGGCAGCATAAGGAGTGGCACCAAGTTCCAAACACTACTTATGAGCTGAATGGTCCCCTCATGCAATAAAAGTGATGTGTTGAGATAGAATTGATTGCATGGTACTTTAAATTAAGCACCTCCCTAAGTGAGTTGGAAGGTGATCAAGCTATGATCAAAAAGCACGAGACCTTGACGAATGGTGACGATCAACTCGCGTAAGTATGAAAAGAGAACACGTACTATTCAAAGTAAGAATGACATGATCAAGCCTTTTGAGCACCATGTCAACTTCGGTCTAAAAAAGAGACCAAGCAAACCAAGGTTGGAGAGTAAATGCACGTCGAAGGAGGACAAGATTCAATAGACCCCAACAATTTTCATATTAAAACCGCGCTTCATGCTCACCAACACACCGTCATATGGGAAGAGTGTCATCTTTATCCTTAGGGTGCCCAACCATATTGAAGTCACCTCACACAAGCTAGAAAGCAAGCAGTAAGTTGTCAAAAAGCCACCTCCATAACATCGTTCTTTCTAAGCCATCATTAGACGCATAGACATTAACGATACCAAAAGAGTACCCATTAATGTTCAAAAGGACCCATATGGCACAATGGGAGGGATCTTCACCCGAGACAACAATTAAGGTAGCAAATCTCAGGGATATGGAAAATTGGAAACCCTCATCATGAAAAGTATGAAAATGAGTGAAATCTAATGCAATGCATTTTAAGGAAGTCTGAAGCAAGAAACCTGCAATCTTAACTTCCTGTAAATAAACAAAATCCAAATTTCCAATATACTAAGAAGCAAAACGCATAGAGAATTTTCGTGCGTACTCGCTGAGACCTATTACTCCATGATATAAAATTCATGCAAGAAATTCTTCCATGCTAAATTCTCCTTGTCCGTCTTGAAAATTTGTGCCAAATTCCAAAGCAACAAAACTATTAGATAAAAGTGCGCGTCGGTTTGGCTTAAGAAAATCATCAATACAAATGGAGTGGGATTTAGCCCCATTGACTCCCCTTGGCGACTCGTTTCCACCTCACAGTGGACTGCAAGAGTGGTGAGAGGGTTGAGAGGACATCGTTGAGGTCCCAACTTCAAAAACAGTTAATTGCTTGGAGTTGTCTTGGCTCTGCAAGCCGTCAAGCTAGGTTTGAACAAGGGGAACTGATGCAGGCAAGATGGGAGAGCTTTCTGACAAATGCTGCAGCAGAATGTAGTCCCTGCAGGCACCTTTTTTTCCATGAGAGTCCAACCATCATTACTTTTCGATTGGTAAATCTCCCTTAGCAGGGTTAGGTCAAGCCATAAGGGGACAATACTGGATCATGTGGTTGAAATATTGGCATCTAAAGCATGTGATAGAAAAATTAAGGTAGGTTACCTTTTGGGTTGAGCTCCTGGTCTCTGATTCCTCTCTGGTATTTTATCTCAGAGATTGTTAAACCTATTGGGCATATTATTTGCCATGAAGCTATTCAACAAAAGGGTCTGTGTTGAGGTTGACATAACTAATATTTCATAGTTAATGAGCTAGGAATACTTCATTCCATCCAGTACAAGATACCCCACAAACTCAATATCTTGTATCAACAACTCTCGACAAACAATTTGATTGAATTTGGGAATCTAATAACACAGTTGTTAAAGCAGAAAGCACAATTGCTAGAATCATGGTATTTTCTAATGATGGACCAGGAAATGAACAATAAATAAAAATCAAAAAGGGTTCCACCTAGCAACTTGGCTCCACCTACACAACTAAGTATTTCATCTTCACTTCCTAAAATTGTCAAGGAAATTGATAATTCTCCTTCACCGCCATTATTTTAGGATCATCATGATCCTAACCATGAGGCATCATGCACTACTCGTCTGGTTAGCCACATACCCATGGGAAATCATTGTTTTAGAGACTACAGTTGTCATACAGAAAATTGCACTATGAGCATGTCTATCTCTCCAACTAGAATGCACTCTTTTCCTCGGCTCAATTACAAATTTTGCAAATTGGTGATGAACTCCATATTGCTTATCCTCTTCCTGAATGAACAAGAGGTCCTGATCTTTAGCAAGTGTCCTCACAACTCCGAGGTGGACTTTCCTAGCATCAAGATCTGCATCTTCTCCTATTTATCCAATGTCTACCACAGGTTCAGTTCTTAAGACAGGAGGGCACCTGCAACTTCAAATTTAGTGATTTCTATGATTGAGTTCTATGCAATGGATCAAATCATCACACAACTAAAAACTATCTTTGCAGTACTGAGATCTTATTCTATGCAGATTATCAATTTCTGCATCTCAAATCTTCATGTGAAGATCTTTTAGGCATTCATGGGTGTTCCAACTCCTTTCACTCAACATCTGGATTCTATCTGTTTGGGAACTCCACCGTACCATTTGTTGTCTGTGCATGCACTTCATATTCCATCCAATTCCATTTTCGCTTTCATCTTAGAAGCCACAAACTGGTTCTGATTGTCTATTGAAATTGGGACAATTTCCACTGAGCAGAGGAAGTGATGAGACATGTCCACATGGGCTAGTACATTTTATTAAATATAGTCACATGGGCTAGTGTACTTTCTTAAATGTTTTGCGTAGTCACATAGGATTATTATATTTTCTTAAATGTGGTATATATCTTTATGTAAATCTTTCTTCAGCTAGAAGCCTTCCTTGTACATCCTTTATAATCTATATAAGCATAACAGAAATAAGTGTGAAGGATGTAAAGCTGTGGAAACCTCTCGTGTTCTCTACTATTGCTTCAACTGTGCTCATCAAGGTGGATGCAGAGAGTGCAGAGAATGCGAACGGAATGTACGATTATAGATTGGAAGTTCATATCAGAATAAAGGTTGCAAGACCATGTGGGGGTGGAGGTCAGTTGGGTTATTGCATTGACAGTGTATGGACGTAGAGCGGATGAGGAGGAGGATGACCATAGCAAGGCTGGTGCGGTTCCAAGGTCAGTCATTGCATAGTTATTCAGTGCTGATGATCTACTTGAGGAGTGGTAAGTAATGTTGGTTGATATGTAACTCTTATACAGATATTTCTGCAGGTAATGGAAAGTTAAAAATACCGTTTACAAAACTTCTCTTATTGTAGACCATCTTATGTACTTGGTCTCTAATATTTATTGATTAATAGATATGCTAGATGCGTTTCCAATAAAAAAATCCATTTATTAAATTTCTATATTCCATTCACAACTGTTTACGGGCAAAATTCGTTAAAAGCTAATGAGAATGTTAGCTTACTTGAATAGCATACCTCTCAAGATTAGAAGCGACGTTTTTGGGCGTTGTCTGAATTAGAGTAATGGCAGCTCGCCTCTGTGCCCAACTCAAAGACACCTCCTCTCTTACTGTCTCTGCATTATTACTTGACTTTAGATATTGAGGAGAGTGGGAGGATTCGATAAATAAGTTTTTCTCATGAGTGCCAAGGTGGGCACAAGGAGGTTTGGCAAGAGAGAGAGTGAGAAGAGGTACTGATATATACATTGACATCCCTTCCGCTGTTACTGTAACTCTGGATATGTGAATATGTTCATTCACGTCCCTACTCTGGATAAATCCATTCACAACCCTACTAAGTAGTGTCACTCTGGATATCTTAGTTCACATCCGGAAAAAAGAGTTTGGTTCCATAATAACGTTATTGGAGGAAAATTTAAAAAAAAAAGGTTGGGAATTGACAAGGGAAAAAAGAGTGGGCTCCTATACAAGTCGTGATTTGATCTCCTAATTAAAATTATTTCATTTGTCCTATAGGTTGTCTTTTGTAATTTATCCTCCACCATCTTTTATAGTAGTCAAGACATCTAATTTTGGCATGGTAATATATTTTATTGATGGTAAAATTGCAATATTCTAGGTACTTATGTAGAAGAAGAAGAAGGTACTTGTGTATGTCAATTATTAGTTGAGGGTAAGTGTCGAAAACAATATTGTGAGAGCTGCATGGAAAGGTTCATGATCTCGCAAAGCTTGTTTTACCAATGCCTTCCGACAAAACACACTAATTCATTAAGAAGGACACATTCCAGAAGAATAAGAAGGAAATAATGATGCAAGAGAAGAACTGAATTCTTAAGAAGATAGATGAGATGTCACATCCCGCATTTTTAATGTATGTTATCGGAGGGTGAGTCGCGAACTGGAAAATGATTTATAGAGGTTGGGTAACATACATTGTTGCGTAGTTGGGTATGCAACTACGCGTACACATGTGTACCATGAAAAGGATATACACACTTACGCATAGTTGCATGCGCAACCACGCCACAATGTTTGTCACCAAGCGTTCATAAATCACTTAGTACTTAGGACTTATTCTTGTTTCACTTTGATGGTTGCAGTAAATGGTTATAGATATTATTGTGTACCATGCCATGAAGAATGTTATGGGTTACTTACCCAGCTGGAAGTAATATTTTAGTGTATTGTTATATTGTTGATACTATATTGGATATGAATGTGCACCTAGCTAATGGTGTGTTATGAGTTATTTACCTTGCTCACTGATTGTTGATAATTTTATAACAATGGTAGTGTTATGCCATCTGAGTGTGATCGTAAATGAAATTCCTGATTGATCGATCATGAGATCATAGTGCATTTCTTTTATATTATGTCGTTTTTGGTTTCCTTGCAAGTGGATAGTTATCATTGTTGATCACCACTATGATATGGTTTGCATACTAGCTTCTGACCCTATGTTATAGGAATGCTTTGTTAGGGCTTGCACGGACCTCATGAAGTATTATTAAATGTTAATGACTTGTGACAATACTCCTTGTGGGAAGGATCATCCTGATTAGTAACCATGTTGTAAGATTAAGGTAAATTATTTTTTGATAAGTTTCAGTGAATACGACCCAGCTAGATATGGAAAAGAGGTTGGAGGATAAGGTAAATGATTGATGAAATATGTTTCATTATTACTAAAGGTCTATAGACCTTACCAAGACAAATTGATATATGGTTTTAGACCATACTCCTTATTTGATATTATATGGTTTGGTTTTAGTGGCATTATGAATAATTATATTTGAATGCTAAGGTAATAACTGATGGTCGTTTGATTATCTTAAGGATTGTTTTAGAACTTTTGTGTTTTGGTCAAATCGACCATGCAAAAGTTAAAATGGAAATTGTGTTGCTAATCATACGGCCAATCGACCTCATCATGGTTAAGTTTTAATGTTTGATTATTTTGAAGTAATGATGGCTTTTATGGCCGATTGACCCGTGTAATTTAATTTGGCAATAAAATTGGTTAAACCTAATTTTGGATTTTTATGTGACACCGCTAATTATGGGGTGAAACGCATGCAATTAAGGAATAACCACAATGTGGCGGTGTAGCATTAATGGCGGTTAATGTCCGATTCAAAGTGGCCTCTTGAGAAAGCGAAGCTTCCAAAAGAAGCTACGGCATGTAGTGGAGTTTCATTTTTATTTGATTGTTCTCAACTCGAGCTCTCTTCCCCTTTGAGCTCCACTTCAGCAAAATTTGTGCATGTTGGTTTTCATTAGAAGCTTGACCGAACTATTCTTGGGTTTCTATGCTATTTATAGATTAGTTTATTTGAGTTGAGGGTTGATTAAATTGTCTTAATAAAGAAGGGACTAGTATTTGAGTTGTGGAGGTCTACGAATCCTACTAAAGCTAAATTGTTCATTGAGGAAGAGTGTGTGCTAACGGTGAAAGCAACTCGACTCAACCCGATATTGACCCCGCATAAAATAATTGGAAAGATTAGAGGAAGTTTTAAGGCATGGATTACTTAACTTTCTTCTTATTATTACGTTTTAAATTATACGAAATTAGTAAGGATTATCTCGTTGGATTTTACTATGCAAATTTGTGTTGAATGCATTATATGTTATTACTTTTGAGATCGATTTGAGAAGGGTGTTGGGGATTTTAACTCTCCATGTGATTTTTGCTTGAAATGGGTACTTTAACTCTTAATCATTTCCTTCGACGCTCGTAAATTGATCATCATGTCTCTCCTTTTGGTGTTGTTCATTTTCTATGCAAATATAGTTAAATAAACCTTATCTCAAGTCCAGGACAGTTGACACAAGAATATAGGCACTAATTCTTGAAATAAACACTTGTTTGAATGTAGATTTGAGCCCATGTGGCTGATAATAATAATAGAGGGCGTATTGATAGTTCTGGTTTACTAGTTTACTTGAATGAGTATTTTGGTGTGAGTTGTTAATGGATTTTGAAATACTCTAACCCTATGTTTATTTTTATAAACATGAAAGATATTATTTCCTTTTACCGTCGACATGTCCTAAACTCCACTTAGGAGGGGTCGATAGGGTTATGTGAACCTATGATGGCATGGTTAGATGGGTTTTATGTTCTAGTCTAAATTTGGGTTCATTTTTGTTAAGGTTGTGAATTTGTGTGTAAACGTGACTGAATATTGGTTTGAGAACAATGATTTAATTGGGTTGTTGTGCCTTTATTGCATTTCTAGATTTTGTGTTGAACGTCTTCGTTGGGATGAGTGGTTAGTTCTCCGGTGATACCAGGTAGGAGGGATTATTATTTTACTGTGATGTGATTATGGAACTTATTACTTTGATATGATTTTGGTGATTTACTATTTTATGGTTCAAGGATTTGGTAAGTTTCTGATCTTGTTGATATATTAAGAAAAGTAGGTAATAGTAACTTCCTTGGGAAAAACATAAATTAACTTAACTATCTGATTTGAAAAGATTGTAGAATATATATCTCCTTGAAAGAAATGTTTCAAAAATTAGTTATGTCTAAGTGGCTATTACTAAATATTATTTTGATCTAAATTATTGGTGGGTAAAATTATGTTGCTTGCAAATAGGGTAGAAAATAGAATTTGAAGAAGTCCTTATTATGCTCTTGCAGTTTGAAACATAATACCATGAATGAAAGTGGGTCCTCCATGCCAATTTGCATAAAACTGGCCATGTTTTAACCATGCAGGTAGGAGATATCATCAAGTTGGTAAAAAGGATAGTTGTCTGTTTTGAATATATGTACCTATTACATAAAAGAGGAGGATGCTCTGACTTCAATGATTGTATTGTGCCTATTATTCTAAATTTAGAAGCATGTAATTACATTTGAATGAAAGTGAATCATTTTCTTAAGATTGAGAAGAAAGGAAATTAGGCTATTTGTATACATAACTACTTATGATAGTCTCTGCTTGAGTTTGTATCAATGTATTAACTTGAAGTTGTTAAGGATGAAATAATCAATAAAATTATGTCCAATACCTATTTTGGATATTGTTGAAATATATCAAGTGTCAGTATGAATGCATACTTATGTTTCTACAGTATAATGTATGAAAAACTCAATATTTGTATAGTATCTAACTAAAAGTGAGAGTTATACTCGCATGTAAAATTTACTTATGATAGAACGGTAGTTTTCGGTTAGTAATAAAGTGTTATCTTGATAACAAATATTGTATTTGTAAACATTCTTATTCAAATAATGATGAGTGATGTATAATTGTACTTGATATGTTGAAGTTACAACAACTTGTTGTCTATAAATTAAAAAGGAAAATATAATAAATAGTGATGATTTACATTCAATTGTTATTTATGAACTCTAAATCTATAAGACGGTGAGTAATATTGTTATCTTGGGATATGCTAACATAACCTATCAAACTTGTATGGACAATAATAAAAGTATGAATGTAAGAGACTCTACTTAAGATGTAAATACTAGTATGAAATTATTCTAGAGGGAAAAGTGGAAGCTACACCTTCTGAACATATAGATGAAATTAATAGAGTATGTAAGAGCCAATGGAAGACTCATTACCATCCTTTGATGGCAACAACTTCACTTCAAAGGTTTAGGATGAACTGTTGTAAGATCATTCAACTGTACCATTCTTGACCAGAAAAGGAAACATAGCCATTTAGTTATATGAGGATAATGAGTCTAAAGAGTACTCATTATATAACAAAACAATACATATGAGTGTTATCAACAGAGTAATTAAAGACAAGCTTGAATGAATGGGTCTTCAGGTGATTACAAATAACTGTGAGCAATGTTATACAGACAGTATAACATAAAGGGAAGATAATTTGCATTTAAAGTAAAATGGTCTTCATAGTTAAGGTGACCATGATAACAAGAATGATAGTATAAGATGTTATATTAAAAAACTTGTTAAACATGGGGAGATAACTATTGTCCTTGTTGGTAGCAATCTACTCATTTAAGATTAAGTTGTCATTGAGAATGAGGATGCAATGTTATGTAATCATGTACAAATGTACATTAATATCTCGTGAAAGAGGTTATAGAGGTATCTAACTACGTAAATAAACCGAATGAACCTAACAAATAGGTTTAGACTTAAATGAATGTTTAAGTTGTCAATTGTGAACATAATAAGATGGAAGAGAATCTATATAACTGAATTAGGTGATGGACAAGTTCCTAACAACGAATGTGTTGTCATGGAACCGAGCATGGCATACATGTCTCTAAAACTTTGGCCAAAGTAGTGTAAGTTGTTGATTACACTATCCTATAGTCATCAAGGATCTATGATGCCGGATGCCGATGCACGGATGGCATTCAATGACCGAGTTCAAGGAACGCACTTAGAAAATTATACTTTATTTTCATTACATGAAAAAGGAAACCAAATGATACACATGATGTATTGGTGGTAAAAAGCGTTTGAGGGGGATCGAGTAGGATCTCTACACTCTCATGCAGCTACATACGGTTTATGACAATTATAGGATGGTTTCAATTTCATATTTATGTTGGAATTTAAATATTGGGTACTTAAATCAGTGAAGCATAAATTTAAATATTTATAAAAAAAATCCCTACAAGTTAGAGTGTTAGAAATTGGTTATTACACGAGGCAAACATTTTTGGCTTCATTAAACCATTGATAACCTTCTCAATAAGTTTGCATACAATAATAAAGGAAATATCCACTCTCAATTATGAATTGCTAACAAAGTTACATGTCAGTCACTTTGACTTACACCAAATTATAACTCCAACAAATGAAGAGTGGAACATGTTGCAGAGGATGATGTAATTAAGATTAATTTAATTTTAAAAATTGTTCCATTTGTTGCACTTTTCAATTTGTTTCATACATGGCATGTCTCAAACAAGTTGAATGAGGAATAATGTTATTTTTCATTTTAATACATAGTGGTTCACAAGACAATTGACAAACATTTTATTTTAATGCTTTATAGGTGTATGAGAAACATAAGTGTTTTTAAATCAATGTATTTCTATTGTGAAGACTATAAATCAATGTATTTCAATTTTTCATTCGGAATACTACAAATTGATTAAATACTTCTAATTTTTGATTAAATCGTATTATCTAAACAACATACCGATTATTTGAACATCTATATCAAATATCCACAAATGGAAGCTTCCAATGTATTGATGGTGGATCATATTTATCATTTTCTTGACAAGCTCTTGGACTTTGTTGACATTTAGGTGCAATATATCCATCCTTGTCTCCAACAGGGTCACCTATTGTATTTGTGGCATTGTTATCAACCCTCTTCTTTCATTAATTGACTTCCATATTTCCAAATCCTTGTCATTGGGAAAGTCATTCAATTTGTACCATGATGTGTAAATTCTCATACAATTTTCTAAAATTTTGTCAAGCGTGTTTTGTAATTTTGACTTTATAAAGGACATGACATTTAAAACTCTCTCATCTTCAACTGAACCCAAAATCATTATTTGACATAAATCAGCCAATGAAAAAAATAGTCATGGTTTCCTGCAAAATAGTGTTTAACCCATTTTTTCATAAATGAGTTATTGCTCCCCACTTTAAGAGATTATCCAAACATTTGAATTGTTGAAGCATTATAGAGGTGAATTCATGGGATTGATCAATCAAACCTTGATTAAAATACCTAGATTATTCATTCAATTGCTATCAACAAACTTACAAAAATGTTGAATCAATGTATTTAATCTCTTATGGTAGTATTCCTGCAAAGATCTTTCATTTTAGACATTATTCCAATAGGTGGGATTTACTAAAGCCATTGCTTCAAGTAAAGCATCCCTACTAAAACATTCCCTTATTTATTATAGTAGGGAAGCTACAATTTCTCTTAACCTTACCCTTGTTGATGATACAATGTTATCAAAGAGCATCCCTATGACATTTACCTTCTCAACCTTACTGGTTACTATTTGAAAGAAGTGCATTGGTATCTCATATCCACGTACAAAAGCACATACTTCTCCAAATAAGTTGAACCTCATAAAACTACTTGGATTTCCAATCTTTATCAAATTATTCTAACTTTGAAGTTGTGAACCCCAAAAAGTGATCTCATTAAGAAACAAATATTCTATTGCCAAACAAACACATTTCCTCAAGCTAGAAAAATTAGCACACACACACACACACACACACACACACACACACACACACACACACACACACACACACACACACACACACATAGTTCTTTCTTGGGCTTGTTTAATTAAACGATGCATTTCATCCAACATGGGAAGGAGACCACACAACATCAACAATGTCTCTATATCATTCAAACAATGTATCAAATCACGAGCCTTATCCACTTCCATGCAATTCTGTCACATTACTCGCAATAAGGATTGATACTCGCCGTACACCCTACGAATTGGTTGATACAATGAGAACCCCTAGTGTCAATATCTTTTAATAGTTTATGCACATTTGTCAGTCCTTCTGAAAAGCTTTGGAATTCCATAAACCTTTTAGGACTATGACATAAATAAGCATGCACCTCTTGAATAAGTTCTTCAACTTTTGTTACAAATTTAAATCTCTTTGACTAATTTTGTATGTTAGATTCATTCTATGAGCCATACAATGAATCAAAATCATATACAAGCAATGGTATGGTTGAATTCTTACACGAGACAATTATGATGACATTGCATTACAAATGCCCCATATACCCCAACACATACCAACTTT